>JASVER010000128.1:696982-761354 GCA_030449065.1 Oceanodroma leucorhoa | reverse complement strand
GGGACGGTGACGGACACGGGACGGTGGCGGCAGAGGAGGGCCGGCGGGTGTTGTTGGTGGTTGTTTTATCGCTGCCCGCCTCCCGCGGGGAGCAGCCCGCGCCTCTGCCTGCGTGTGTGCGTGTGTGTGTGTGTGTGCGCGGATCCGACATCAGTTTCAGTGATCTTGTAATCTGATCCCTTCTGACTCACCCGCACTGACTGACATTTCTGATTTGGTTCAACAAAAAGAGCGGGGGGGGGAGGAGAAACAGAAGAAGAAGAGGGGCAGCAAAAAAAAAAAAAAAAAAAAAAGAAAAAAACAAATCCACTGCCTAGTATCGAACAGTTTTCGGAGGGAAGGGGGAACCCCTCCGTCCCGTCCCGTCCGTCCCCCCCCAGCCCCGCCGCCGCCCGGCATTGTTTTGGCTCGGCGCAGCCACCGAAGGAGGGGAATAAACACATCGCGCCGAGATACTCACGTGTCGGAAAAGTTGTCCCTTCTGCTTTCCTCCCTCTCGCACACTCCTCTCCGCCGCCTCCTCCAAGTTTTACAGATGTTGCAGGGCTCCTCGCCGCCGCCCCCTCTTCCCAGCGCTGCCCTCTGGATCAGAGCAGGGGAAAGGCTCTTTAGGGATAACTCCTAATTCAAACACCCTCCGCTAAACTTCCCCCCCTTCCCTCCCTCCCTCCCCTTCCTTGTGAGCGGCAGAGGGGGCTCCGCTCTCCTTCCCCCCTTCCCTCGGCCCGTTTGGGACGCGGCTGGCTGCTGCCCGGGGCGCGGATGCCCCGGGCCCGGCGGGAAGCGGGGCCGCCTGCCTGGGGGAGCGGCGGAGGGCGGAGGGCTGCGCCCCGGGGTGCGGGTCGGGCCGCGGCCTGGCGGGCTGCGACGCGCGCTCTCGGCATGACACCCCCGCTCCCCCCTTCCTCCTCCTCCTCCTCCTCCCCCGCCATCCCCCCGGCCCGGCCCGGCCCGCCCCGGCGGCGGCCCGAAGGCGGCGACACCCCGCCCACAGCCGGGAGGCAGCGCGGGGCGACGGCGGCCCCCCCCCTCGGAGCGGCCCCCCTCCGCCTCGGGTCGCGCTTCCTCCCTCTCCTCCTCCTCCTCCTCCTCCCCCGCCATCCCCCCGGCCCGGCCCGGCCCGCCCCGGCGGCGGCCCGAAGGCGGCGACACCCCGCCCACAGCCGGGAGGCAGCGCGGGGCGACGGCGGCCCCCCCCCTCGGAGCGGCCCCCCTCCGCCTCGGGTCGCGCTTCCTCCCTCTCCTCCTCCTCCTCTCCCGCGCCATCCTTCAGCTCAGCCTGCATCTGCAGCCCCGTTTCCCCGCGCCCCGGCGCGTCGGACCCCCCCCTTTCTCCCGCCCTGAGGGGTCGCGGCCTTCCCCACCCCAAAAAAATCAGGGCTTTTGGGGAGAAAACGTGCCCTCCGGCTGGTTGCGGCTGCGGCTTCTGGGTTCACGTTTGCTCTGGCGCCGCGGGCTGACTTGACTGACGGACTTCAAGGAAAGTTTCTCCTAAGCCATGTGACACTGAAAACCAGCGCTTTCGGGGGAAAATGCAAGCACCTGGGCGAGGGGAGGGGTGCCACTGGTGCCTTCGCCTGCTCCTCCCGRCCCAGCCCGCCTGCCGGCCTCCCCAGCGCCCTGCCCGGCTCCCCCGGCCCTCGCCCCACACCGCAAAACGGGGTGCCTGCCTCCGCCCTTGCCCCCCGGCCCCGTCCTCCCCCCGGGCTCCGTGGCAGCAGGTCTCCCACCGCAATGCACGCTGCGGTTCAGAAACAGCAGGAACTAGGATGCCGAAACTTATTTGTTCCAGTATGTCCATCCTTTGGGAAATGGTACATCCTGGCAAGACACCTTGCCTTTTTCTAGTCCGACAGATTGCTCCTCTGGTATTAAAAAAGTCTGAGAAACCATAAATTAAGGTTATCATAACCATTTTCCATCAAGTCAAAAGGTGGGGCTGGCTCTCATGAAAAGTGTATATATTTMAGTTGTTGCCATCACAATGTCAAATACTTCATATGCACCTTTGTTCATAACCTGGCTCGCAMCAGAGCCAAGTAAAGATTTGTTACTGATGTAGATGATTTAGCAAGATACCAAAGCTCGGGCTACCCTAAGCACTTGAGAAGTCCCACAAAAATCAATGGTTCTTGAAGAAAGGCATGTTTGCTGGTGGAAATGAAAGACTGGCCTTTGATGCCGTGCATTTCATGAAGCTTCCCTTAGTCTCGCCACTGAAAATGTTCATTTTATTACAAAACAAAGCTGCAGGTATTTGTGGTTTGGGGTGACTTGGTTCACGAGTTTTTTTAGAAACAAAGAGAAGGCAGTCTTATTTGACCCAAAGACCACTTAAACCCAAATTTCCKAAGATTCACTGTTTGTTTGTTGTTTTTTTTTTCGCCTGGAAATCTTCTCTGGATGCAAAGAGAKAGCTTTGGAGGGATGCTTATAATTTACAGATGTCCCAGGCACGGTCGGACCAATCGCGCTGGCGGTCCCAGGCGCGCCCATTTGTGTGCACGTTTTACAGCACCGGCCCAGAACACCCTGACTTTCCGGACAGAYGCAGCAGTCGGATGCTTTCACATCACCCAGCCCGCCACGCACGCCCGGGCTGGCGGATCCTCAACGCCCGACTCCCGTGCGCTGTGGGGAGTCAAAGGTGAGCACGGGGACCCGATGGAAAGGACGGCAGCCTGCGAGCCACCAAGGGCACCGTGTACCAACGGGCAAATCTGCCCCTGCTCAGAATGAGGAGCACTTGGTTGCCCAACCGATACTGGGGAGGAGGCATGTGCCACGGCAGGATCTGAATACAGATGTCAAGAGCTGATATTCTTCCAYCTTTTTTCATATCATGATAATAGTGATAGGTACTGTGGATGTTTTGTYTTATATATATGTATATATACTRGGGGGGTGGTGGYGGTAGTACAGAATGTTTAGGCAAACCTCTGGTCCCTTTAGATACCCGTTTAAGAGCTATATGATTCCTTCAGCCCATAGTTCCCTTCTCTATTTCTGCTTAGTGCCTATTCCTTTGTATTTTTGCMATCAATTTTTTTCTTAAACTTTTTTTTCCTCTTTGCATAATGAAAGCCCTTAAAAGTAACAGGGGAAATTAACCAACACACAAAGTGTTACTTTMTAAAAGAAACAAATTAATGTGGAAAATCCTGTTTGTCTAACCATTTATAATTCTGTATTGGTGATCTTAAGATGTTCAAACAGGGGCATGATTTTAAGTTGAGGGTAGCCCTTCAAATCAGTATTCCTCTTGGAACTTTGAAAAAAGAAATTCCTATTTCCTGAGAGTTTGGACATCTTGTCATGCCATAAAAATATATTTCAACTTTCTTTTTTTCATTTTATTCTGATTCACACCAGCTCTGTTCAAGACACACATTTCTGATTTAAGATAAAAAACCCCAAACATTTCACTACACTCAACTCCCACAAATTAAGACAGTCAAGAAATTTTAAAAACTGAAGAGCAGACAGAATGCTTTGAGCTCTGCTTACGCAAAAAAAAAAAAAAAAAAAGACTCCTGATGCATTTCTGAGCAGTGAAAGTCTTGAGAGAAGGGAAACACAGAATCTGCCTGTGCCTGTCTGAATGGTCAGGCCAAGCAGAAAATAAAAACCGACAGAGAGTGGGTGACATTTGCCATTTGAAACATATTGTAAATGTTTCAACACCTTGACAATGAAGCGCGTAACAGAAGCTYAGAGCATCCAAGACCCTTCAGCTAAACAAAATGAAAATGGGCAGCTCTGTTTAGGGAGGTGCCTTTCTTAACATCTTTCATGTCTGCTTCAGAGGAATCGTACTTGAAAGACGCAACAGCAAGACAAAAACTATATACTAATAAAATGTAATGATTTTTCCACACATCTGGGTTGCCCCTCCAACAGAAACTGACCTCTGAGATTTGTCTATGATGTTTCCCTGCAAACAGGGATTGGCTCCTGCAGAARACCTGTTGGTCAGTGCCAAAACCCATCTCTCTGACAGAAGATACCACAACGACAGGACATTTCTGCCAAAAGTTATATCACACACAGTAYTCCCGCATTTCTTCAGCCTACCTTATGTCCTCACTTCTTCTCAGCCTGTGCCTTGAAAATTACAGGCCTCCAGGCTGTGCGCTTATATTCCCTTTTTGTTGCACCCGTTGTTCCGGGAAAGCACAATCAGAAGGAGCAGGCGCTCTGCTGCCATAAGCTGCAATGCAAAAGCCTGATATTAAGTCACACCAASAGCCCGTCTTCTCACCACTCCCAGCTGCACCACCCTCCACTTTCTCTCCAATYCCAGGGAATACTTGGTCTGTGGAGACTGCTGTCTCCCGCTTTCCTGGTACCTGCTACCCTTTGGGCTTCCCACCCCCTCACGTGCACGCAATTTAGAGCATCAGCACCCACCTCCCCCTCAGCAGCCAGACACCCACCTAGCTATTGCTGGTTATCCAGGTAAGTGTCACCCCCTAACAGATAAAGCTATCAAGATAATAGTGCTTTTGCCAACAGGCAAACACCTTATTGGAATAAATTCTATGAAATGGGCACATCTGCTGTCTTTTCCCAGGGGCAACCTCAGGGAGCGCGGGTGGAGCACTAGAATATGGAGCAATCACACTGATTTCTGGTCATTGATGCAATACCCATCAGAAGAGAACTTGGCCAGTGCATCTTGCTCCCACCCATGCAACCCTCTCGTTGCATGGCTGCCTAGTACGGCAGAGAGGTCTCAAGAGGCAGCTGGTGGCAGAAAGAGGGGTATGGGGTGGTACCACGTCAAAAGCCTCGGAGTCTGCAGAAGGAGCAGCTGGGGGTACAGGGAAAGGTGCATGGCCTAAGGTGGGATGCAGAACGGGGGTGTGGGGGTGACCAAATTTGGGAGGGATATAACGGTCAGGGCAAAAACCTTAACTGCAGTATTAAGAGGGAATTGATGTAGGGAAGGCAAATGGGTAGATGGGGCCTGAGCAGGGAAAGAACTAATTAGTTGGAATCTCTTAGTTTTGAAAGAAACTATAAACTGATGTACCACTGCACACTAGTCTAATTTAGGTCTTTGGTGGAAGTCCAATTTCTTTTACTTTTCTGTGAGAAAGGCAGTATAGTACCTGCTATATTCCTGAAGGAAGGCTGGGAGATGGACTACTGGACTTTAATGAAAAATTTGGAGCCAATATCATGATTTTTCTTGCAGTCTGCTTGCAATTTTTTTACCCTTCTAGATTAATGGCAATATAACAGAACTTTGTCAATTTGTGGAACATACCTAAACTTACATAAATACTGCAGACCTGAAGTTTGTTTTTTACTTACTCGTAATTCTTTGCATTTCATTTATCTTATAAGGTTAAACTGGTCTTATGAATTTCACTATCAATTTCTCTTTCAGAATTTCTTTTGCTGACACACTTCAGTTTCCAGCCTCACAGAGAATTTTTGGTTTGCTTTAGATTCTTTCATTATTTGGATTTTTGATTGTTATTAATGCCATTGAAAAAAATGGAAAATTGTCAGCAAATAYCCAGATTTTTTCAAAATAACAACCCTCATTCAAGAGGCTGAATTTTCTAAGGATGCTCACTGTAGCCCTTCACAGACTTTGACATACATCATTCCTTCTGGTGGTCCTTAGCAAGGAACCTCTGTGTCTTTCTACTTCTTCTAATAACATTGGGGATCCTGCTAGATTTCAGTGGAAGAAGGACCAATCCCTAGTGATCAGGATTATCTTTCTACTCTAACAGATCATCTCTTATCCACCATCCTCTTTCTCTGAATGTCTAATCTAACTAATCTAGCTAGCTATTTATACCATATTCATCGCTAGGTTTTTTGAATGCTGCACAATAAAATCAAGCGGGTGAAGGCCCAATGATTTTTTTTATCCCCTTCCATCTTAAATATGTAAGGATTTTATTTTTTTTTAACAACTCTGCTGYGATTGCTGAAGGAAAACTAAGGCAAAAAGCTAGGTTTTACACATGGACAAAAAGAGCATTAGTTTCTGCAGGAATTTCTGTACTTTTGGGATGGCTACATAGAAAGCCTGAGCCCTCCAGCTCTTAAATATAAACTTTTGCTCAAATACTTTTACCCTGTCTGGTTCAGATGTATGGTTGCATTAAAACACTTCATTATTATGGACATCATTTTAATAAGAAAAATGTTTTCTTTTTTTTTTTGGTGTGTGATATTTTGGTAGGTGACCATAAACATATGAAACAAACAAGCAGAGTGAGTTTCCTTTGCTATTTAAAAGCACCCCGTGCATGTTAATTATCAGGCAGGGAGCATACGGGGAAAAGCATGGTCTCTCTAACAGGCTACATCCAATAAAGACACCAAACTCATAACATTCCATGCAGAACAAGCATAAATAATCTGTTTGTCTCCTTTTTGCCGTGCTATAATAAGAAATGAAATTCCTAACAGTGCTGATATTTAGGTTGTTATAATTAGACAGATCATCATTAACATCCCCTTTAAATAATCTGGGATACTTTCAACCTCTCTCTAGGGAATTGKCTCAGCTTCTCTCCCGACTGAGCCATTGGACTACCTGTGAAAGGATTTAGCAGTATTTTGCAGGGTGTAGTTACAAGCCCTATTACAGGAGATGGAGTTTATATAGTTTATATACTCTTCTGGCAGAATTTAAACCAGTTCCTTGAATGAAATAATCTTTATCAGAAAAAAGACAGTTTTTTCCTAGCATATCCAATCCTACTTTAACATTGCCTAGTTGTCCTTGTTTTGGCTGGGATAGAGTTGATTTTCTCCCTAGCAGTTGATATAGTGCTGTGTTTTGGATTTAGGATGGGAATAATRTTGATACCACACTGATGTTTTAGTTGTTGCTGAGCAGTGCCTACACTAAGTCAAGGACTTTTCAGCTTCTCRTACTGCCCTGCCRGTGAGGAGGCTGGAGGTGCACAAGMARGYGGGAGGGGRCACAGCCAGGACAGCTGACCSAAGCTGGCCAAAGGGGTATTCCATACCATATGACGTCATGCTGAACAAAAAACTGGTGAGGTTGGCCGGGCAGGCGYGGCCRCTGCTCGGGASCTGGCTGGGCATCGGTCAGCAGGTGGTGAGCAATTGCATTGTGCATCGCTTGWTTTGTATATTCTTTTACCATTATTTTCYCTTCCTTTTCTGTCCTATTAAATTGTCTTTATCTCAACACACGAGTTTTACCTTTTTTCTGATTCTCTCCCCYGTCCCACTGGGGCGGAGTGAGCGAGCRGCTGTGTGGTGTTTAGCTGCCTGCCGGGTTAAACCACGACACTAGTATAGTTGTGTCAGTCATGGGTGGGAAATATCACATATATAAAGGATTTGTCAAAATGTCTTTTTTTTTKTTTCAGTTGTTGATGCAGTGAATTGGAAATACACATTCTGAGGTGAAACATGGCATTCAGACACTCCCCTAGGTTTTTCCCTAAGCCTTAAATCTACTAGCCAACATTTTAAAGTTAAAGCATTCTCAAATACCATGGAAAGCTCGCAGTCTTCAGGCTTTTCGTCAGCCTCTTAAATAATTATTTCAATAGCTGGYGGATGCCCATTGTCATAGTACAAATGCACATACAAGGGATTTGTTTGCTTTTTTTAATGACAACAGGAAAAATAGGTAAACAGGAGCTAAATAATTCCATCTTRGCCTTACATATCTATAATGAGACTGCTTAGTGAGCATTTGCAAATATCTTTTTCATAGAGTTTCAATGCTCTACTACTACACTACTGGCAGAGCATCCCCAGTTAAAATTGTCCTAGGTAAAGTGTGACGATAATGGCTGTGAACCAGGTAGCATTCCATGGGCATTAAGGAGTCCCTGAGAACTGCTAGTTTATCCTCTCTGGCCACCTGGGTGCAAACTCCAGTCTAGCCAGGAATCCAGCCAGTTTACTGGCCTTAATCTGTCCTTGGTGGACATTYGTCCTTACAGAAAGACAGAGCGCAACATATTTGATGATATCTAGGCAGGAGACATCTGGGATTAGTGAATCTAAAGCATGAATTTCTCATCCACCGAGACCTCATGTGATATATATATATCTATATCTACCTCTCTCAGTCTTTCAGTCTCACATCTACCTGTCTACACCAGTTGCTGGCTTAGTCCCATTGTGAATGGGACACTGAGCTGTGCACCCACCAAATGGATCAAATAAAATGCACATGCTGCACCAGATGATACTTTGAAGGGACTGTCGGTGACTTTGCTCCCACCTTTACCCCTGGCATCATGCCCCATATCAGGCTACGGTTCAGAAATACAGCAAGTCTAGCTTTATAGCTTCYAGTACTTCAATATAAAGCTATTCTGTTGGTAGAAAGTCAGGACATCAAAAAATACTAACGAGCTTGATCAGTCAGGATTTATACCAGGTGAGAGATTTTCTGCTTCCCTGCAGCCAGCGTAAAACCAGCACAAGCTCCGTATCTGGTTAATTCAGCAGAAAGGTGGTCAGGTGCTGATGGCCGATCAAGTTATCGCTGGTGTGTGACCGAGCAGCATGCACAGCTCTCATTAATGACAGAGGACAACAGTCCCATGTACACGTACGCATACACACACGTATACAAAAATGCTTTCATAGCCTTTCCTTTTCCCTATAGTTATTTTTCCTTGCATGTCATTTATGTCAGACTATTTGAGTCCCCTCTTTTCCTCTTCTGTAATGAAGAACATTCACAAGAGCCTGGGAGGAACTGATTAGCAGGAGACTTGYCCTCTTTATGAGGGAGTAACCTGAATTACACCTCTCTGCTCCCCAGACTGGAGGTTTGGGTAACGCCTTGCCTATGTACTGTTAGCAAAACAAGACAACCAAACATGAGATCCCAGGATCACAACTGATCCCACAATATGCCCCCCTTTTTTGAAAATATCCTCATATTTAGTTCTTTGGTACTACTTTTTAAATTTCTCAGTTGCAAAACTGAGAAAGATAAAATACAGTAAAGTTGAGTTCCCTCCACCCAGATCTGAGGTCCTGGACTGAAACACTAAGCAGATAGTTCTCAAAATTACACCTAGTTAGTTATACAAAATGGAAGTTTGGGGAGGAGCCCCATGGTGCAAAACCCGCCGTCCCCAGCACCGGTCTGGCTGTAATCCCCACCGAAGTCGAATACAATGCCAGGTGGTAGCTAACAGTGACGGAACTTTCTGGCTCTTTTCAATGTCCTTCAGCAAGCTGGGGCATCCAGCGACCTGCAAGTCTTAAGTGAAAGCAGATGTCACATTTTTACCATTCATGTCAAATACGAATCTTGCCTCCCAACTCAGCATCAAGGCACCCAGGTTTCACTGAAGTCGGTGGAATTTTTGCTGTAGGCTTTGATGGGCATGAGTGACGTAATTTCAACAGTAAATTCTGTTGAGTTTACTGGAGTTACCCGCACACTTGAAGTAAATGGTAATTTTTTGTATGTTTGCAGGATTTCATCCTAAGGAAGCTATTTGGAAAATAAGGAATAGAAGAGCATTTTCCTTATGAAATTATGATACTTTGTCAACATGTCTCAAATTTGTCAACAGTTGGCAGGAATATCTAAAACATACTTAACAAATTGGAAGAGCTGCATGTTATTTTGCTTGAACCTAAAAGGTTTCAGTCCTACAGTGCTCAAGCAAACAAAAAGTCTGTGAAATTTTACTTGAATAAACATTGTAGGCTGGTGCTAACTTGTTTCTGGTACTGACACAGCCCAGCAATTGGCCAACCAAGAAAACACCAGACAAGGAAAACAATGTGAGAGGTGCTATAATATATAGTCCTGCCTTTCGAGCCAGTAAGACAAAACCAAACACAAGTTTTGAAAAAAATCACAAGAGTTTTTAGGCAGGAAATATCACTTCACAATCTGTACATTTACCCAGCACAGTAAGACCAATGCTCCATCAAAGGCACTAGAATATTTTACAATGAAGACCAACCATGGTTTTATGATTATTGTCATCAGTTCAAGTAACCACCACAAATAGCTACAGAGAAAAAGCAAGCTTGCAGAATATCTCAAAGTGAAAAAATAAGCTATTAAAAATAAGACAAACAAACTAGAAAAAATCCCAAGCCACAAAGAATCGTTCCAGGTATTCATTTTACATGCATTTAGAGTGAAGCACAATCCAAAAGAAGAATGCCAAATACCATAAATGTGTATCTATCCTACGTTCACTGTAAGCCTTCAACTTTTCCCTTTCCAAAAGCATAGCCATGGTGCAGATGGATGAGTCCTTTCTCTTTTCCTTGATTTATTCTTTTACTCTCTCAATTTTATTCTGTCTTTATTTTTTTTTTTTGTTGAACTATTAACCTAGATTTGGAAATCAGATTCTTCCTACCTTTCAAAACATTAGTTAATAGGAGCACAAATGGGAACTAAACCACTTTCATTTTTACATAGCTTTCTGAATATATTGTGTGGATGATGCACACAGTACCACACAGTACATAATCACAATAGAGACATCAAAGTGCTCAAAACGAATGAATACGTCATGAAATGTGCTTAAAAAAAGAAGATTAAAATACAACTGAAATACCACTGAAATCTCCTCAGTTCCTTCTGGTTTTTCAGTTAGTGAAGAGTATGCTATAAAAATTGAAACTGCACTAAACTTGCAAGTCTTGCTTTGCAACTGCAAAGGCAGGGAAGACACAGTTAAAGCAGAATGATAGTTGATGCTCGCATGATTCTGGGATCTGGAGTTTGAAGAGAGAGAAATAAGTACTCACAAAAATCCACATGATACAGCAGGATACCTGAGCTAAGAATTGGAAATCTGAGGACACTGCACAAGGGAATTTAACAAGGCTGACAGGAATCGAGGGAAAGTACTTTTCATTTTCCTAAGTAGATAAAGCAGAGGAAATTCATAAGCAGAAGACAGTAACATGATCAAACGATGACAGGGAGCTCTACTCATCCTTCACCATATACAACTTCATGACTACTTATACCATGGCCCAGACTTAGATAAGATCAGCTAATGGATGGAAACAGGAAAGTAAGGAAACAAGGTAGAAACCATGCTGGTGAGCAGACGAGAGCTTTATGGAGAACTTGCAGCCATGATACTGTCTCCTTCACCTAAACGTATATAAAAGCATTTGGTCAGTGCACTCCACTGTTCACAAGAGCTCCTTCCTCACTCACACTTCTGAGCAGACATCATGTCAACTCCACTTTAACGGGCTAAAAGCTCGTCCTCCAGATTGAACTTCTCATCTGGACATCCTTGACAGTCCTTGCGTTGTGATTCACCCCTCCTAAAACAGATGACTAAGACAGGGTAGATGAATCAGTTCTCTGGAAATCCAGGGCCGATTAATCTTGCCGACTGCAGGGAAGTCACAGGAGGAGGTTAGGTGCAGGCATCCGGCTGCCCCAGCACTGCCTGGTGAGACAAATCCCACCTGGGCTCTGACCTTCCAGCTCCCTCAGCAGTGCTTTCTTCCATCTGTGGTTCCTTCCTGGCAGCTAGTGACCTCATCTCCGACTTCTGCATTTGCCCTCTTCACCTTTGCCTGATAAAAGTGCCCCATACAATACTTCTACTATAATAACGTAAAAAGAACCCTGCTCATGAAGCCTCSTCAACAGCATAGACTATTGCAAGCAAATCAAGGCTGTCCTTTGTCCTCTATACTGGCTTTCCAAAGAATCCCAAAGAATATGAGATTCCTCGGCTTACTGTAGCTAAAAAATATGCCTCATGCTTCGAGGTGATAACCACAATAATAACATCATTCCTCAGACACACTGGAGCCTACCAGAGTGAACCTTGTTTGTATAGGAAACTGGGGTAAGGCAACACTGAGAAACAATCTTTACTGTCTTCTGTTCCAACCGCAAAGCTGCGAGCTTCTACCTGCCATCTCCATCCAGGGAGGAGAAGCACAAACAATTAAAAACAAACAGAAAACCTCCAGCCGTCAAGGTAGACCTCCAAAGTCTGTGTGCAGTAAGACAACAAACAGGGTTTCCTCAGCTCTGTGGAGCTTGGAAAAAGTACGACTTAGGAGCAATATGGAGGAGGAATCGTTCTGACATGGAGTAGTGGAAAGCTTAATTTATAGTTATGCCCCCCAAATCCCATTTAGCAGGCTAAAGCGTGATTAATTTGTTCTACCGTGTTGGGTTGTGTAAGAGGATGTGCTGAGCCCTAAGGTAAGAGCAGTCTAATATCACTCACTATATCAAACCATTAAAAGCTCCTTCTTCCAGAGCCCAGCCTACTCAAGGAGGTTACAAACAGCTAGCAATCTACCTTCGGTCTACGATCTTAGATGAAAKTGTATCACTCCTTATATCTATTCATAAAGAACAGAAGCAATGGCCAGAGAACACACACTTTATTAAAAAATTCTTGGATCATACATAAATTCTTTTGGTATTGATATTCTTTATATACCACACAAAGAGCAGCATATCTTTATGGTCTTACCCAGGAAATTTCCATGGAGCAGGGAGAAAATATGTTGGCTTCAGAGCACAGAAGCGTTATACATTTATGTATACTATTCYGGTAAGCTTTTTATAAGCCCAGGTTTCAAACTGTGATTGATTGGTGCGCTCTGCTCCTTCTGCCTGGGCTAAGGTCAGTGGGCAATATTCTGCAGTCCTTATCCAGTTGCCTCTYGTTTTTTTACGGCCTGAGTCTGGGAGACATCAGTGAGAAAGCTGCCTTCAGCTAGAAAAGCTGAAAAAAACTTCAAAAACTGGTCCTGTATTTGGTCTGCTATCTTTTGAAAAACCTGTTGAGACTTGTGGTAACAAAATGAGGCTGCAGCTTCTCCAGACCCTGAGTTTTGAACAGCACAGACCGAAACAGAGCCAAATCAGCGGCAACTACTTCTGCACCCCAGATGATAGCAAAAAAAAMCAAAACAGGAGCCTATTCTGCAGAGAAGGACAACGACTCCTTGCCTTTTCCCAAGCATGTAAAGAGATGAACTTTGCAATGTGGCCTGCAAGCAGCAAACGTGAGCCCCTCGGGGCTGGAAGGAGCTCAGGGACTTGCTGAGGTGCCTTCCTCCCCAGGGCTCTGCCGGAGGCTCCCTCTCCTACAGGGAGGGAGCATCCATCAGGAATGCTGCTCCTGATGCTGAGCAGCCGCTCGGCAGAGGATAAGAGCCGTCCTYGCAGGTAGGCCAGCCTCAGGACGTTGTGGGGCTTTACAAATCAAAGCCAATGCCAGCACCGTGGACTCAGAGCAAGGCAGCCCAGCTGCAAGCGTTTCGAGCCGGCTTCCAAATATCCCTGAGACGGGGCCTTGGTGGCGGTGAGTGAGGCAGCGGTGAGTCTGCAGGTGATAAAGGCATGAATCACAGGAATGAGCTCTGCTTTGGAGAAAAGGTAACCGGAGAGAAATGTGAGGAAAAATGTCCCTCTCAATTAGTCTTGGATTCCAGTTATCCAGCAAGGAATGGAAAGCTAACCAGAACTGGGAACATGAGTAATAAGTGGCAGGTACACACCCTCCCAAAGGGGCAGATATTATCCTTACCATAACTCCTGATTGTTTTCCCCACGTTATTAACAGCAACACGCTCTTATCTGGATGGCACCGCAGCCAGCTGGCCCTCCTCCATGCCCCAACCTCGCATGCCAGGGGAGACAATCAACCCTTCTAACCAAATCAGTAAAGACAAAAACACAGAGCTGCATTTTATCTGCAAAACCAAAGGCACACAGCAACCCATGCGTCCCCACTACCTGCCCGATCTACACGTGAAACAGCCCGCTCCCCGCAGTGGGTCTGGCAGCTCCAAAAGTGAAGGAGAAACTCTCTGGTGCTTAGGGTCAGACAGACAAAGGACCTCAAGGTCCTGCCCTCAGAGAAGCTTTTGGAGAGCTGAAGGGCACACGTGTGGACTGCTCTGCCTCCAGCAGGTTCCCTTGCACTATTCCCAGGTCAGTTGTGTAGCTGCTTCTACATAGACTCCATCCATTCCATGGGCTGAGAAACCCCTTCTTTCTATAGGGGATAATGCCTTTTGTTTTTTGTTTTTTTGTTTTTTTTTTTTTTTTTGCAGAACGTCAAAGGTGCTTGAACATGTTCTGGCTTGCACAACAGACCCATAGTGATTTTCATCATCCTGGATAAAATATATTAAAGAGCAATGTTTTCCTGATAAAGGATGTAGAATTAAAGGATTCATACAATAAAATCTCAATTGTTGTTACTTCTGGAGTTATTTCTTTAGTGTACAACTGAGACCAGAGTACCACTCTGCTAGACACAATACTCAAGAAGCTGAAGCTTATACCATTTAGCCTATTTCAATGCCAATCGTACTTTGCCTCACCTTTCAAAAAGCTGAAGATTTCACAATTTGTTTCTCTTAACGAAAAGAAAAAAAAAATGTTTCCACCAAGGCAACCCTGCTGGTAACCAATGGGCTGCCAAGAAAAATAAAATAAATATGTATTTCTCTGAAACAACGTTATCCTTCCCCAGAATACTGACCTCTGAGACAAGGATTGCTTTGAAAGCATCGTCCCCCTCATGCTATTTAAAGATGGGGGTAGGGAAAAGCTTTTCAAACAGTGTCAGGCTGGACATGGTCCACCTTTCATCGTATTGCAAATGGATTGCTTTTGAAATGCAGGTAGAGTAAACCACCTGACTGACACCCACCTTCTCACATCATTTGCTGAGGTTTTTCTTATCATATAGAAATGTTACATCTGTTACTGAAGATTCAAACATACAACGGTACACAGACTCCCATTTGCGCACACGCAGATATGCAGTATTTCTAATCTAAAACTGGGAAGACTCCAGATATATCTGTGGCTAGGCCAGAGTCCAAACTTAGGAGGGGGGAAAAAGGGTGCTTAAAAAGTTAAAATTTTCAAAGATAGAGTATTCAGACAAACAAATCCTGTTAATTTTAGTGCAAGGTGAATATCTAAATACCCAAGCTGGCTTTGAGAATGTCAGCCTTAATCTCTTTGTGAATACGTTTCTAGATTTCCTTTCTCATCTGACTGAAAAAGCCTAAACTCTCCTTTATAGTGCTCAGAACTTCTCCTTGCTGTAATTGTGTTACTGCATACAAACCAGGAGAGCGTCAGTATAAATAGGCTGCTCTTATTTTGCTTTCTAACGTGAGTGACATAAGAAAAGGAGAACAAACATTTTTTAATTCTCTAAAGTGTTGGCGTCGGGGAGGGTTTCTTTAAAAACAAGTACTCTTGGTTTTCATCATACTAGAGTACGTTCAGAGCAATTCTGCTGAACTCATTGAAATTATCTCCGTGTAAATCTGGTTTCAGTGAGACAGACTTGAACTAAAACAAATAGATATTTTTGACAAGTCATTGTCAAGTTAATGTTTTTCATGAGCAAACTCAGAGGGCCAGACTCGCAACCAATTTCGATGTCATTGCATCTGCTTACATTATCGGTACGTTTGGCTCAGAATCTTTTCAAGTGGTGTCTTAGCCAGACAGTAGATCAATAAACAACACAGATAAACAAGTATCTTCTTTAGAAGCGTGCGAGCATTTCTACAGAGGAAGGAATATGACCGTTAGGATGTTCTTTAAACTGTAAACACGTCATTATCCAGATGTTTAATTCCCCTCTTAGACTGCACAATAATAAATATAAATAAACACTTTAAAAAAATCTGGGTAACATTCTTCAGAGCAACTTATCAAACTATTATTTTTTCAAGGCAAGGAAGTTCTATTTGCATTCCTGCTTCTTCATTGTCACGCACTTTATATTTTTGGTCAGATGATCCTCAAAGCTGAACATCCTCAAGTCTCACAGGAGATAGGGAGCACCTCGGAGGGCTGATGGCCAAGCTGGCCACTCATTTAGCATCCTCAGCTATTTGCAGGTTCAGCCAACATTTATGCAGTTAACCTATCCAAGGGATGGGTTGTACACGATTAGACAGAATACAGTGACATAAATTGTCCAAGTCACTCTTTTTACATCTTTCAAAGATGTCTTTTGAAAATATTTTTGCTTATTTATGAGTATTTTAATAAGCATAATGCATTTCTGCCCAAAATATCCATACAGGACACTCAGTCGGAACCTGTTCAGTGTTTATAGGAAACCCACTTCTATTAAGCAACTGATCTTTGTCAGTCCCAAGAGTGCTCAGCATAAACAAGTTCACTGTATATGTTCACGCTGCCTACCTCTTTCCTTCCTCCTGCAATCTGCAGCACCACTGATATACCTGGAGCTACTGAATCCATTTATTTCCCACCCTCTGGCTACTTACTGCCCTGGCAGGCTTTGCCCCATCACTTACAGTGGGAAAAGCTCTTAAAACCTCGGGGGGGGGAATAACAGGGCTGCTGGGGCCAGGCAAGGAAATTCAGCTCCAAGCGCAGAGATAGGGAAGTGGCTGGCGATGGGAGGGATTCTTTAGGCTGTGATGGAAAGTGTTAGGGGTGGAAGAAGGAGAGAAGGCATAGGAGTGGAAGGGAGTCAGATATCTGACTGGAAAACTCAGGAAATGTTGAARCAAAAAAAAAAAAAAAAGGGGAGATTAGACATACATTAGCCCATGACTGGCACACTTCCATGAGTTAGTTACAGCAGCAGGATGAATTTGGGATGAAGGAGCTGGCTTATACGTGAAGAACAGGAAGACTTCAGTATTAAAAAAAAAAAAAAAAAAAAAAAAGCAAATGCAGTGGGAAAGGAATACATATTCTTTTGCTTTGACTCATTTCTTTTGCCTTTGTTTTTTTTTTCAGTAAGACCTGGCAGGGATTTGCTCTGCCAGGGGCACTTCACTGTGGTACTCCTCTCTGGCTGCACTGGTCCCATTTCCAGCTACAAACTGACTTGAGGGCATTGCTGAACCAAGGGGAAGAGCTTTGCTGGGGGTATGGTCAGGATTGCAGGCAGTGATGACCCAGGCAATTAAAATGCATGGAAGAAGCGTGTATTTTCTACAAGCAGGAACCACTTTTCTGAGTGTTCTGCCACAAAAACGACTTTGTGGYGCATGAGGAGGCTGCCGTGGCATCCAGCTGCTACAAACACTTCGAAAGAGCCATTTGTTTAGACACGTAAGAGTTTAAACTTCATTTTCCTAACCTCTCAGGTTCTAGTTACAGCTTTTCGGGAGGAAAACATACTGACTTTTGCATTTCTGTAAATGCTACAATTTCAAATTTCAGGAACTCTCGCTTTTAATATTTTTCTTCCTTTGGCTATTTTATGTTTCTTTTTTTTTCCTTACATGTTTGGAGATTGTCCAAAGAAATTAATTAAACTTGAAGGACATGATATTTGTTTCTTGTTTCAACCTCTTTCCCAGATTCCTGCTGCTGGGCGTTGCCCTTAATTAACAGCCTTTTTGTTTGAAATCACGTACTTAATGATCCCTATGTTCTCACTCTTTGTTTGGTTTAGGTTTTTCCTATTTCATTCTTCTGTTCCTTTTTTTGTTTTGTTGTTGTTAAAAAATGTAAGTTTATTTATTTCAAAGACTATACTGTTTATCCAAGTGAATAGTACCTTTAAGTGGAAAAAGAAAAGCCAGGCCAATTTCACTGCTTCTTTACTGTCTCAGCTTAATAGCTCTGTGGTTTCTATTTTTTTTTTTCTTTTTGTGTGTGTTTCTAATTCCAGCTGTGCAACACACATCAAACCAGTCTGTGGTTATACTTCTTGGTAAACTATGCTACTTAACATTTCATTTAAAAAACAATTAGTCTTTCTTCCCCCCAAGAAAACAAAATGAAACTACACCACTATTCTTTCAGTTATATCCACAGATACTGGATAATTGATTTCCGTTGTACATTAAAAAAGCATTTTTCTGTTTTGTTGACAACACCAGATCTTTTTAATTTAATTAATGTTTCAAAAGGTGAACTGATTCGGTTAGGATAACTTTTCAATGGAAATAGTGAGATGCAGAAGAAAGTATTTTTCAAAATTAGTTGAAGGATCTTGTGTGACTTCCCCGTGAGAGGAAAGCAGCCCACTTCAAATCAGCTGAGTTTCATCAATGAAAGGAGAGTGGGGCCTAGTGGAATCACTCTGGAGCTGAGCTGCTTACAAAAATATTTTACTTCCCACGGTAATTTTAAAAAACCTTTTTTTTAAATATAAAGACACTTTCCTTCCCCCTCCCCCATAGCCAGCCCTATTTCATCAAAAACAGCAAACAAAACAATTTTCTAAAAAATATCTGATGAACTCTTTAGGGATGCAAAATCAAGAGGAACTCTTGCAACAGAGAATTGATGTGACTGGAGTATAAAATGTTTAGGGCTGCGTTATGCCTTGAACAGAAAATAACGTTACGCCAACCACCTTCCCAGCAAGTTTCATTCCTCAGGGCCTCCTTTGTTGTGGGTGGACAATAACACGCTGCCGATCTGCCCAGTAACCACCTGAGATAGAYGGCACCTGCGAGTGAGGATGGACAGTGACTTCACATGAGGATGAGCACGAGGAGAACCAGCCAGCTCAGGCAGCGTAAGCTGAGGACCCTGAGGTCTGAAAGAGCCCAGGACTAACACCCACCAGCTTTAAAGCCTCTACCCACTTTAATAGCTTACAAAAACAGCAACACTGTTTTGGGACCCAAAAATCATCCTCTCTTTCTCATTAGGAGTGAGATACTGTTACCCTGAAACCARCGAAAACCAGTAATTCTATTTGCCATGTGCAAAACCAGTCAGTTTTTAAGTACAGGCTTATACAGTCCCTACCRGACCCCCAAACCCAGGAAAATCTGTTCTTCGTTAAGACTTTGGGTCATATGCCATTCACCTGCGTGCATGGGACCCCACTGATACTGGCTCGYGGGACTGACATGCAGAGCAAAACCSGTGTGCAGCCCCTTTCATGCTGCATTTCTCCGGTGGACAYATTTCAACCTGAAGCTGTAAATGGCTTAAAATGCAAGCCCGGCCTGTCTCACGATTCATGCCCAAACCTCCCACTGATGCCACTGAGGAGGGGCATGTAGGAAATGCAGGATGTGTTGCCTGTTCTCATGAATGGAGGTTATAGCRTCTCCTTCAAAAAAACCTTTTCCTAAATCATTAGGAATGACATCTGCTTTTGGKGAAGACAACTCAAGTCAGCTAAAAGATGATGGGGAAATGACCTCCTGCTTTCACCTCTGAAGTGACTAGGTAATCATTTATCATTCTTTTAAAGCAGGAACCATATTCCTTTTACATTTAGATAAGGGAAGTGGAACGCATCCAGCAAAAAACACCAGCCATCCTCCAGCAGACCACAGAAGTCAGATGAATGCCAGCACTAAAGGAGGCTCACTTAGGTAGACTTGGGAAAAACTACTGAAAAGAGCGTTTCCAGAATTCAACCCCCCGAGTTGTGCAATGCAGAATTACAAAGTCTCTGAGAACATGAGCTAGCAGAGCGTGCATGACACTCAGAAATGCCTACGTAGCAAAACCTAAAGGACTGGGTTTTACAGAGTGGTCAGCCAAAGAGACTTTTTGTTGATGATGTAATATTTGTAACTTGATAATCTGCTTGAGAAATGCGATGAAGAAGAAGTTCCTGGAACAATTTTAAACTKCCTTGGAGCCTGCGTGTGTATTTGCAGCTGAACAGTTAAAATAAATCCGTGTTAGAAAAACACCAATGTCTTCATTAGTTGAGCTTAATGCATAATACAAAGCCCATCTCTCCTCTCAAGCTCAGCAGTTTGGCTAACAGGCCAGACAGCATTGTTGACAATACAAATTACTGACTAATTCCTTTCACACACCTTGATAAGGAGATAAGATAAAACCAGACACGCTACAGGTGTTTACACTGGTGTGACACCTTGGTATCCCTGATCCTACCATGTCCTACTCTCTGCTCATCTGCCAAGATTGCCAATACAACACATTTGTATTTAGAAGTCATTGGGTGAGGATGCCAGCAGCACCGGGAACAGGAAGGGAGGATGAGCGCTCCTCACACACAGTAACATTGCTCAGACTAYGAAACAGTGAAAGGTGGATCACTCTTTTTCTCCTGGTGAGGCTGGGCCATGGTGGTGAAGGAATATGAGTTGGACAGGGAGAGGAACAAATCAAAACAAAAGGCTTTTCTCCCTGAGTCAGGAAAAGAGGGACTCTTCCTGCTCCCAGCCCTGTCTAGACACATCATTCAATGATCCAAATGGAAAACGTTTAATTCATCCTTGGGKCAGGAAGCAGGATTCACTCCTCCTGTGTTGAGGCAAATTCACTCCAACAAACCCCTTTGCTATCTCAATCCTGCAAACTGCCAATCAGACTCAAAGGGATCAACCATAAGAGCAGTTCGCAAATTGGTATTGCAAAAAAATTTACTCTATCAGCACCTTAACAAATTAGGCAAGT
Source organism: Oceanodroma leucorhoa (assembly GCA_030449065.1). Classification (NCBI taxonomy): domain Eukaryota; kingdom Metazoa; phylum Chordata; class Aves; order Procellariiformes; genus Oceanodroma; species Oceanodroma leucorhoa. Next base: position 740,986 of record JASVER010000128.1, on the reverse strand, counting down.
ACACAGTCACCCTCCTTCCCCACCACACCCCCTGCCCCAAATTCCCACTGGGAACAGACGTTCAAGGCTCCCTGTTCCACCATCACCATCCCTGTATCACATCTGGCTTTTATATGAGATTCGTGGAGTGAGGATAGTTACAGTTCTGSTAAGAAGATTATGTATTCAATATATCTCATGACATCCCACATAAAGTTGTACCAGCATGTTTTCAGAAGGTAGAAGGAAGGTGCAAACACAATAGAAATAATAATCAAGCAACCTTAAGCGATGGGGGAAGGAAATGAGCTAATTTCCAAATGCTCAGTGCCCAGTCGTGGAGACCGAGGGCAGGTAAACAGGAAAAGAGAGGAAGGAGGAGGTCATTACACCTTTGGCTAGAGMAGCTTCTCGGGGCAGTTGTTTGGAGTGGCTACTTATCTTTAAGAGGTGAGGAAAGATGTAGGCTGAAGGACTGTCCAAGGCAGCCTAGTCCTTGAACAGGTTATGGAGTCCATATAGCCAGCCATATAAGTCAGYTGAAACATTGTGATGACTTGAACATTATTGTTAGATGTTTATTAAGACTACGCATAGTCCTGCTGAATGCGTTTTTGTTCTTTTAAATTTCTGTAATTTACTGTAAATCTACATTTTTAATTCTTACTTTGAGTTATAAGTAAAAATGCATCTTGGCTATTGATAAAGTTGATTCTTAGCAATCTGACTCATGGTACACTCACAGGGAGAAGATGAAACCTCCCTGGTCTCTGCTCCCTCACACCCCATTCCATTTATTTTCCTTTGAATAGCAGGGGCTGAAAGCTGGAAGAATACTAGGTCAGATCTGTTGAACGGACTAGACTCACTCTGGGTTCATGGTGATTTGCAAGAGCAGAAGCCCACAGGCTGAGAATTCACCAGAAGAGAGTGCTGCCACGTCAAGGCACAAAGATAGGCTTTTCTCCATACCGAGGGTATCGGGAGTCGCCAGGGGCATATTCCATAAAGAGATTTTGGGTTTTGGTGCTCAGCCATGCAAGACACAAGTCAGGCAGCCTGCTGAGAGAGGCTTTGTGGGTCATGATCCAGGGCAAAGTCGTCATGTTTCCCTGCAAAACGTGTCCTAGGGGTGAAAGCRGAGGATGCTTAGGACACCACAACGTCTACGCAGATTAGCACAGGCCCAGCAACACTTAGGCGTCTGAAAAGCCCTTAAGTCTCTTAATGGATCTTCTCTTAAGCCTTAAAAAGGTAGGGAGGTAGGGCCAGGGAATCTGAGGAATTTGTTGATTAAGTGACTTCCATCAGTGGGAAATGCACAGGATCCTGGACTCAGCTGTCCCCGTGGGAATTGTGGCAATAGGGCACCGATGGTAATACGGGTTGTCTTCCCCCGCAGTTCAGGAGAGATGCTGGCACAACAAAGTGTAATTTAAATTTCCCTGCTCCTGTTTCAGGGAATCCATGACTATATCTTTGAATTTTCATTTAATTCTCCTTTTTCCTTTGCTGCTTGTATTACTCTCTCCTTAACCCAATAATCCAAAAGTGTTATTTTCTCTCTAATTTGTTCCCACAGATGGCAGGGTATGGAAATCRAAAACTGAAGTCAGAGACCTTGGGAGTATAATGAAAATGAAATCATGTGCCTCCAGATTAAAAAGAGGAAACGTATTAAACCTTTAAAAATACAGATTAATCAATTATGTATGCAAAAGAGGACACAAGAATTACAGTCATGAAAAGCGGAAGGAAATTCAGAAGTACAGTATATGCCTCTGGGATCCTCCTGACTCAAATCCAGCARAGGGATGTACTTTCCCTCCATGCATGCCCATAAATCCCATGAATGTCAAAGGGACACTGTTAATTTAGAATAGGCCCAAAATTTAGGTTTAGAGAAAAGAAAAAGAAAAGAGGTTTCATAAAACATTATCATAACAGCAACAGCTTTAAAAATTTCAAGCACATTTCAGTGACCATTAAAGGGGGGGARAAAAAGAGGGAATTGAACAACTTCTCTCACATTGTTACAATTCCCACACCAGAGGCTATAATTCACAGACGCTGCTATATTTGCTTTCATTATGCATTATACTATTGGAAGAGGCCTGTCCAAAATGGATGCTCCAGGGAACAATATGGAGAAGTGCCTTGGAAAGGATGTCTCGCGTTCTTTCGGATAATCTGATGACCTGGCCTGCCAGTGATACTGTAGGAAAGAGAGGGATCAAAATCCCGCCACCTAAGTTTAGTGTTTAGTGTTCTGCTGTGGCAATCCTTGGAAGATATTCAGGGTGTCTTCCATGTAAGATCATAAAGAAGGAAAAAAAAAATAAATTAAGTGCCCATTTATATATGTGTGCTTGGAGGGCCAAATTTTATCCTGCCAAATTTTATCCTTCCAAATTGTCTGGAAAAGTAAACTAATTCTTAAAACTAACTCCTCACAGCATTGATGGTGTTTTCCTAGCATTCTTCTCTTCCGTTATTCTGACTAGGTTTCCAGGACCATGTCTTTTACCATGAGGAATGAACACCTCACTGTTGTGTTGACAAATTACATAAACATAAAATTTATATCATTTTATATAGAAACATAGACTGACAGAGATCTCCTGGCAATGGAAGTCCAAATGCCTATTGTCTCAACCAACCAGCGATATGTTAAGAACATTTTAATTTGTGTCAAAACAAAACCAAAGGAATATTTTCCCTAGGCCGTCTTTCCAAACTTCTCAGAACTTAACCCGAACTTACTGTAAAACTAGCTGAGTTACTTGCCTTCAAAAACTCTTGCAGGAGAGCTATTCTAGATCTTCACCACTCTGATGGTTCGAAAGCTTCTAGTTTTAAATACAGATATATTTGTAGCCAGTGGTATTCCTTTGTTTTTTTATCAACATTGACCTGAATAATGTTGAAATACTGCTTTCCCTGCCTGGTCTTTATCCTCCCTACCTCCATAGAATTACATATTTCTCCTCCCAGACTTTGCTTTGCCAAGCCATCCTGCTTTCATCTCATCCATCGAACTTGCCACTCCCAGATCATCCTACCAGTTCTTTTTTGTATCTGTTCTAGATTCAGTTAATGTTTCCTAATATGCTAGGACACAACTACACACAGAGTAATTCTAGCTGGCTCTTACTCATACGTTACACAACACTATTACAAGTTCCCTATCTCTACTGGAAATGCCTCACCAGTGCAATTGGGATGGTGTGTTACTGCTGTGGCCATGTATCCATCAGCCTTTTTCCACAGTTCTTGGCAAGTCAAGAGCTCCTGGCCTAGGGCAGAAATGCTAGTTATTAGACCCCAAATGAACATTTCTACTGTTAACTATCATCACATTACTACTACCTCACTTCTCAAAATCATTCATGCAATTCTTTCTGTAGGGTATTCTGATCCTCCCACATATCGGCAATGCCTTCCAATTGGGAAGGTCTAGGAAACTTTGTTAATACAAATCTAATTATGGCATTCATTAAGAAAAATATTAAATAAGGTCCCACACTGACTGCTGATGAACTCTGCTAGCTACATCTTAGAAATCACTAAAAGTTTTTGTGTAGTTAGAGTAAAATAATGCTATTTCTGTTGAAGAGAGAACCACATTTGTCACAGTCAGTCTTAGAAGCAAAAGGTGAAGATTAACAAACAGAAGAGATGGTTATACTGATGTCAAAGGAGATTTTAGTTCTGGATTTCTTCCTGTCCCCAAGGAATCTTTAGGTCTGTATAAACTGTGAAAGAAAAATATCTTTTCTTATCAAGGTATCTTTCTTTCCATAGTGTCAGAACTGTCCATGCTAAATAGTTCACATTTTATTTCATACAGAAAGCAGCATGTTATGGAAGCTTTTGTGTAAAGCCAAAAATGTGCACATACAATGTAATAAATAGTTATGACTATGCTATTCMGGTGTTACTGCAGGTGTCATGGAATTTCACCAGTATCTCTGTAGAGTCTGCATCACTTCGCAACAGGTAGATTGGCACTTGGTCTTTCACTATAGGTTACATTACAGCTTGCAACAACTACAAAATGCAAATATTCCATTTTATCTTTGCCCATACACTGTTTGAAGCATCCACCAGTTTTAAKGGTTAGCAGCAACTTCTTAGAAATAAAAATAAGTTTAACTCATACTAAAAAGTGTGAGTCAACATTGAGATCCCCAGGAACAGTTATATAGCACAATCTAGTACACAATTTTGCCCAGTAAATTTCATTTTCATTTAACGTATGCATGATTTACTTTTCCTCTAACATTATATATAGGTATATTATTCCTACCATTTTTCCCATGAAAAGTATGTCAGCTGATGGGATTTTGACTCCAGAACAAGGATCCTTCTTTTTTTTCCACTCCATGTCTATATTTCCATCTTGATTWTTTTCCCCACTTAATTTCCTCTTTTTTTTTTTGGCTTCTTTTCTGACTTTCTGAATCCATTCACAAACTGCAATCCTATTAGGAGAAATAAAAKGAGTTAGTTAATTATGTCAAACATACAGAAAAAAAACAACCTGAAAAGATACAGATAAGCAAACATTATCCTGGTGTGTGTATCTGAGGAAAGCACTCGATCTTTACATTTCCTGAAGAATCAAATGCTGTGATTTTTGTGAAAGGAAGCAAAGTATATTAAGAAGATTGTCTTTACTGCAACTTTGGATGTTTTGACATTGTGCAAGAAAGGAAAAAGCCCTTCGTTGCACAGTGGTGTCAACCTGCAGTAAATACTGTATTTGCGCAGTTCTGCTATTTTATTTAAACACAAAATAATTACCACACACTTTAATAAAAGCTGAGCAATGTCACAATTATACACACACACCATGCTAAACATCACCGTATTCCAATCATCCAACAACCAGAAGCATTCCCCAATTCCCTTGCCAATTCATTTCAACATTAAGGAATATATCCCTTCACAAATATACACGCTGACTTTATGAGGCAACTTAAAAAAGATGTTCAGCCATGGCAGAGACTATCATGAAGGCAGCAGCAGTGAGTATGTGGGGCAAGGTCCTATTACGTGAGGTGCCGACTCATTCGAAGTTGGTTGCAGATGGATAATAGGTAGTACACTGTGATTTCCATGCAGCAAAATGGGGGTGCTGGGAAGAGATGCTGCATGCTCTCGGTGGTTCTCAAGCTGTTTCCATCTCCATGATGTTGCCCTTCCAGTGACCTCCTTCCTTCAGAATTTCTTTCCAAAACTAAAATAGCCTTTCCAGACTACTCTGAAATTAGTTTACTTTAGGATCAGCTTACCTTAAAAAAAAAAAATATAAATTTGTAAAACGATAGTCGTCTGTTTGTTCCTCTCCAGTTTCTAAACTAGAAGTTGTGATSGCTCAACCTTTTTGTCCTGTATGCACATAACTCATAAGCAATCATACAATATTATGATTTTATATCGTGTAGGATACTTTTACTACAGTAACAGTAGGATGTTGTCCCAATAGCTTATTCTTAGAGCGCGCTTTTGTCCCTTGAAATACAGACCAACTTACTAGCAGTGACTGCCACATGAAGCTGGTACTCTGTATTAGAGGTCCAACATAGCTGCCTGACCTATCTGTGCTTACAGGATTGATTTCAACCTCTGTTCTTAAAATTCCCCTAACTCACCTATTTCAGTGCAGTTTACTTTGTTGTCAGTAAGCCTTTTTTCCATCTCTTTCTATACCCTATCTCATGCAGTTTAGACAGAAARCATTCCCTTTAAAATATCATGTGTTTGTAAGACCATGTAACAAAATGTGATCTGCAAAGATAAAACACTAAGTTGCAATTTTAATAGGGCTACTTGTCCCCATCAATTGATTCATCCACAAATCCAACGATAAAATCAAGAAATCTGATGTCTGTGCCATTCCCTGAAAAGCACTGCCAATACCAAATTATACATTCCCCTCACCCCAAACTGCAGCTAATTTTCTTCTGCTCCATATAACACAGGCAACATTTGTTAAGTATCGCAATATAGGCACTATTCAATGGAAGTTTTAATGTGAATTCAACACATTCATTAATTTACTGAAATTTTCCCCAAAATGCACACATTTGACAATGTGCAAGAAAGACTTGTCTCATTTCATACTGTTTCTTAATGACTGAAAGGCATGTGTTGATTTTTCACTTCGCTGTTTAGCATTTATGCTGTTYGAAAGCTCGTATTTCTGTTCCACAGCATGTTCAGGAGTGCTGGGGAAAAAGAATTAATTTCACTTTTSAATAAACATCAGAAGTGTCTCAAGGAGGGAAAAGAAAACTATTTGAAGGCATTTTAAACTGTCGCTTTCAAACCTAGATGAAACTTGGAAGGTTAAACCCYGAGTCTCCTGCCTCCCTTTCAGCAAAGAATTGCTCTCACAGGGCAAGAGGTGCTGGAGACCTGGCTCCCTGAGCAGGCACTCAGGCAAGATGTTTGGAAAACAGGCAAGATTTCATCAGGATGTCATTAGCGCTTTGTCAGAAGGCTTTTGAAACGGGTAGTCTTCTGGAAAAAATTCTATTTTAAAAACATTAGCTTCTTCTGATGGATTTTCAGGAATTTTCTCTGAGGCAAGTTGTAGAAGCAACTGGTGTCACTTTAAGCAAGGACAAGGCCATGATGTGCTTGAGATTTTAAAATCCAAACCACGAAGACATGTATTAGTGAAGAATATCGCCGTGAACACAACGCAGCCTTAAGTACTATTCTGATGAAAAATGAACCCATTTATTTCTGGTTCTGTACTCTCCAATGGTCTTCTACCTTTGAAATAGGTCAGTGCCAACCCAGAAATCCATATGCCTTCAGAACTTCTTTTTTTTTGTTTTATTTCTATAGTCTTCCACTGCCAAAAGATATTGTATTTTTCTTTATAAATGTCCTGCTTTGGAAACCTGCACTGAAAACTGAGCTGCTTCAATTAGCATGTCTTATTTGTCTATGTTTCTGTTTCTTGACTGCATGTGCTTAGGTCTTCAAAGCAGATCTTCAGGGCAAATTCTTGTGGATATCTAATTCCCAAGTGCATTTCCCACAAATAGCCTGTAAGATATATTTAAAAATCAGATATTTTGTTTAACATTCTTTCTAAGTGACCTTTCGCTTGTCACAGTGACCTCATCCTATCCTTTCTTCCAGTCTCAGTGTTTCGTCTTATCTGCTCCCTTCCTCTTTCCTTCACCTCTCMTTCTCATTTGGTTCTTTTCTCTCCTCACACTACAAATATGCCTTGTTTCTTCTCCTATCTAAAATCTCCCACCTTTCACCCCACTTACACCTRTAATTTCCATCCCATCTCTCTTTTCTCTCTAAGCAGACTGAAGATGCTCTTTACAACACCTCCCTGMATTCCTCCCTTCTGGTTCTACCTTATATTCCCCAACATGCTCTCTTCCCCTTTCACCTTGCAGAAACCCTAACAGCAGTTCCCTCCTAAATCTCAGCACTCCTACCCCATCCTCACCTTCCKGGACCTGTCACTATCACTAACACTATCAAACAGGCTCCTCTTGATCACCTCTCCTTTCTCGATTCCCAATATTCCCCTTCCCCTTTTCCTCAAAGTATCTTCCCTTCTGCTTTCAGTAGGCATTCCACAAGATTCCCTTCTCTTCCTCTTCTATACATTGTCTGTGGATAATCTCATACACCCATGCAAACAAATCACAATTTCCCTAATACAGATTCAGAGCTCTGTTCCRTATCAATTTATTCCAGACATGTCTCCTTCTATCCAAATGGGAGTCTTGGTCAGTCTCTGGGTATCACACTTAGGGTGACTAAAAGCCCTGAATGCTCCTAAGTCCTTTCCCTTATCTTCATCTTTGGTCATGGTGAGCAACACCGGTTCCAGCCGTGGATGTTCACACKCAGAAACACGAGATCCCGTCTTCTCGCTGAGCCTCCCTCCTGTGTTCTGATTCAGTCCGCATCGTGTTTCCACACGCTATCTCTAAACAATAGTCTTTATTGTCTCTACTTACCGCTGAAGTTCTTGTCCTGCCGCTCATCTCGAAGCGCAATGCCCTTTTCTCTGGCCTTCACAAAAGCACTCTTGCCCTGCTCATTTCGGGCCCCAGCTATATAAATCATTTTCCTGGCCTGTTGTTCTGACTATACCCATTATCTTTGAACCCTTTCAATGATCCCTTTTTCCTCTGGGACATCAAGCTTATTGTGACTCTCTTAACTTTCAAAGCCCTTCATGGCTTACTCCCAACTTGTCACTTTTTATTCACTATCAAAATATAAATGCCCAGCATCAGTCGGCCCCAGATGCCAGCTTCAATTGATCAATTTGTTACATTTTCCAACAAGCATCTTTTGTGCTTTCTCCCTTGCTGCCCCTCAGGCTTGAGAAGAGCCTGCATGTGCATTCATAAAACCGTTATCCTCCTTTGAGTCCCTYATTAAAATTCTCCTTTGCCAAAAACTTGCAAACGGTTAGCTTACAGGCGCATGGAAAGCACCCCCTAGTATGATCTCGTTATTCCCTTATTCTTATCCATCTGTGGTCACTGGTCTTCTATTTCGATTATATTATTGTGAGCCTTTTGGGACAGAGGCTTGCTGGTTTATGTTTCTGCAGCACTTAGCGCACAGTGGTTCTAGACCACAATTTTGGACTGCAAGGTGCTGCGGTAACACAAATGAGAAAAAAGGTCAGTATAAAGAAAAGCAGCAGACTCATTCAGGAGGCTACCTCCGAGAAGCAAACGAGCAGCGCAGAGTGATTTCTTTTAACATTTTGTACAAACATTTGCAAGTTCTTCCTGCTGGTTTCYCTCGGTGCAGAAAGGAAGACTAGACTGCCTGTTCTGGTTTGGACAGACAGGCACAGGAACAGGAGCATGGCAGACAAATAACACAYGAGTAAAGACTTTTACATATTCATGGCTATAAGCTAAACACAGACYGTATTTTCTAGAAGCATGGCTTTGGAAATGCTCACAGCGCCAGGTCAGTTACGGCAAACAGAGTATCAGACCGTTTAAGTTGGTTTGAGCTTCCAGCGCATAAAAAGATGCATACTTTCTCTCTCCAGGTTTCTCTCTTTTTTTTTTCCTCCCAAACAGGGCTGGGATTGATAATTATTTCAAACTAGTCAGTGGTACAATAATAATCTGTTATTTGCCTGCTGTTTTCAAGCACCCATCTCACTAGCAGAGCTAAATTGTTCGGTGTTTCTTTCCATCACAATGCTGTTGAGCAAAGTTTTATGCTACATTTTTTGAAGGCGGACGTAGGATAGGGAAAAAAATAGCAACTCAAGTACACACTGCACTGCCTGTGTGCTTTCTGGGGGACTGTCCAGAACTCTCCTGGCCTTCCTTAATTTTAAAGAGATGGCTGAGAGAAAAAGTACCCTACACCGTATCCAAGAGTTTGAAGTAACCGCAGCGAGTCCTCTTATAATTAAGCCACTCCCCTCCATTCACTTTCTTTCTAAGTTCACTGTAACCAAAATTGCAGTGTCCACAGTGAAAGAATTCAGGAGCTTTATTCTCTTTCATTATAGCTAGACTTCTGCTACATCGGTGATTCTCACAAGGAGAATCGTGAGCGGCGGTTTTCTCTCTGGCTCAAAATCGTAGCACCTATTTCTACTTCTGTCGGCACAGCTCGCCAGCTCACTGGGGTGCGTGCCGCTTACAAGGCAGCGCTTCTCCTGCTCTGGGCTGGCTTCACGGGACATCTCTATAACTTGTGTGCCTTAGACCTATGCTTTGTAGGAGCTTCGYCTTTTCACCTTTCTGAGGCAAGGCCAAGTGCTGCAGGAAGGGAGCCCACTGATTAGAAGCTGGGTGCTAGGTGTTTGCCKTTAGCAGCAATCAGATGGGAGAAACAAAGGAAAAATGGATTGGCCACATGAAAAGATTTGGKTTTGTTTTGACTTAGATTAATTCAATTATGCTTAAAAAAAGTTAAGTTCCAAGAAGGAGAAATAAGTAAATTTACATAGAGATTAGGTAATAAAAGGTCTGTTGCACTGTATTCTCATTGGATGTCAGAGCTTGCACTCGAAGTCAGAATTACAAAATATCCCTTTTAAGGGGATATMGGTGTCTTAAATTCCTTTTTCATTTATTTGCTTTTAAATTTCACCTAAGAGCTTACCTCCTTTGCCTTGCAACTCAGAGCGCTGTATGCATAAGAACCCTTATTGCTCTGCTTTTAAGCTGCAATGCCCTGCAGGCTCCCCCTCCCTCTGCCTTGTATCCTATTTGAAGACCTTAATGAAAGGGCCTGGTTCCAGAATCACAGCAGCTTGTCTGCACAACCAAATTCCATCTCCTAATGAGTTCCTCTAAATCTGCCATCAGGTGACTTTATTGACTCTATGATCATAATGAGGTAGCGGCTCACTTTCTGCAGTTTTGCTGGTTTCAAGCCTGAAGTTCTCCTCTGCTCCCGGACTTTAGCTGATATTTAATGATCAGGAATCAAGCAGGGTTTTAATGTCTGCAAGAAATGTCCCTGAAGTGCAAAAAGCCCCAGACAGCAGTCTTGAAACTTTCCAGAGCCATATGACTCTCTAATGGTACACTAACAAACAGGAAATCAGCCCATCAGTAGCTAATTGACATATCTGAAGGTTTAATTGCTTCCCTATTAAAGAAGGTGATGCAGTATTCAAGTTGCCATTAAAACAAACACAGTCTTTAATACACGAGGATTTATCTGAAACACATATCCCTCCGTTTCTCTATCTAATCTCCAAATCCTGTGCGATTTAGTTTGAAACTGTGCATCTCCCAACATTGTTTCACTCTTTCATTCCAGGGTAATTGGAAGATTATCCTATGACATGTGAATAGGTACAAGCTGTTTGGGGAAAAAATGCAATCTTCAATGAGTGCTGTGCAGGCAGTCCAGACACACATGGAATCCCATTACCCTCAGGAGCCTAAGAGAAATTTTAGTTAGCGACAGCATCTTCCTACGTGGCTGTAAAGCATCAGGCACACTTTTGTTCTCATATATCTAATAAGGAGATGGAAGTGTGGAATATGAAAGTGAAGAGGCCGCCTGCCTCTGACTGTTTTGGCAGGGCTTTCTTTAACTTTCTCACCTATAAYCTTTAAATAGTTTTAATTTGCTCCTTATCTATTAAAAATGGATGATGCAGTTTTAATTACATTTGAATTCTGTAGATTCCACTCAGTCCTGAACTCACCTAGAAGYTGAGCAAATCTCATTCCGGGTTTGGAAATGTTTATCTTCACTTCCATTTTTTTGTCTCCATTTTTGGTCTTTGTTTCACTTGAGATTAGAATTGGGGGTGTCCAAGCACCAGCACAACATCTGTTCTCAAGATAATTCTCTTGCAAGCCCTAGAAGCAACCTGAGAAGTTTTGCAATATCCAACATGGTTTTGCAGATTGGATAGAAACTTTCAGATAAACTCTCAGCTTTTCTAATCCGTAGACTGAACAGAACTGATGTTGAGGTTCAGATCTTCTCTCCACCAATTTTGTAAGAACTAAGAAATGTCAAGTGGTTTTTYGGGAATTTGAGGCACTTAGCTAGGGAACCTAAGCCTTTACATTTCTGCTTTAAACTTAAGGAGAGATTTTTACAATTCCATTTTCACTGATCCAGTGTTTTTCACTTTTTCCCCTCCAGACTTGTAGAATTCTCACACTGCTGGCGGGAATACGTATGCATATGTGTGAGTGTGTGCGTGTGTAATGTACAGTTAGTGTAATCCTTTAGGTATTAGTTCAGGACTGTTCCCAATAATGTCCTCTCATAAATAGCACCTTTTAGCAGAACATCTGGAATCGGTATTGATGCTACTAGACTTTCCCCTGTTCAGTCTTTACATTTGTTCCATACCACGGACAAAAGGAAGAGAAGTTGATAGTAAATATATCGCTTTTGGCTCCCAAGTTTCAYCCCAATACTTTAAAAAGCATTCAGTTACATTCTGGTAACTCTGTGTATTACAATCATGTAATAGCATTCACTGGCTCCTGTAGCTCTAACCACAATATACTTACAAAACTCATGAACTTGAATGGGGCCAAAATGGCCAACATGAAAAGACTCAATCCTCCCTTCAGCAATGGAAACAGGGAAYAGAAATGGAAGAGCATGTGAGAAGAAAGGTAAGATGGTCAAGCGTGAATTTAAATAATGGAGACAAGTATCTCCAAAGGATGCTTTCAGGTGACCCCCTAAGGTAGGATTTGCCAACAGAGACGGCCCTGCAGCCCAGCTAACTCAGACGAGAKGACCTTAGGCATTTGAGTGCACACACATGCAGTACACCCGCGTTAGCCGCACGGTAAGAGGAGAGTCATGCAGGCAGGGCTAGAACGGGTCTCAGTCTGCTTCTGATGCTAGCCCGCCGYTCCCTGGGCCTGCAGCCCCGCGCACCGTCTCAGAGCAGCCTCCCTGCGCACACGCCGGCTGACTGGTGTCCGTACAGTAGACTGGCTGGGGAGACTCAGCATCCTCCTCTCACAGCACCATGGCTCAGACCAGCGCTGGATTCAAATGGAAACCAGAGAGTGGAGGCTGCTGATCCCAGCCAGCCCCCACGACAGCTGCCCCCAGGGGCAGTCGCTCAGGGCCTGCATGGCCAAGCTGCTACAGAGATTTCATAAAACTAATCTTGACTTATTGATCACCTGATATTAGAGGAAAAAAATTGTTGAATCCACTGCYCTGATTCCAAAGAGAAATGGCTGTCCACGTTTCACCGTCGCAGTAGCACKCCAGCTTGAAGTCCTAATTATCCAGCATAAAGGCGATGAAGGTATGAATGTCTATTGCCACGGTTATTTGAGAGAAGGCTGGCATTTTCAGGGCAGTGGCAGCAGTAATACGTATATCACCTGTCTCTTAAGCCCCTTCAGTGGTGTTCGGTGCAGCTTCCCTGGACCCACAGGCACTTTCTCATTTTTATTTGAGCTGAGATTCAGCCAACTTTGTCTTGCAGGTGCTGTCAAGCATTTAGGAAACAAAACCGACATCAAGGAAGTGTTTCTATGTCATTGGAGTTTGTGACACAAAAAATAGACAGGCTTTTGGATTGTTTGCTTTAGAAATATATTATTCTTTTATAACATACTGTAAAAAATGTCATTAAAAAGCCSCACATCTTAAATCCCTTTAGTGTTCTTAAAAGTCTAAAATTGTTATCATATCTACCTRTCTCCTTTTTACCAGTATGAAACTTTGCAAACTGGGAGAAAAATGTCCATTCTTGCTYGAGCCTACAGGATTTCAAACCACGTGAGAGCTTGCATCACCAGAAGAGCATTCTAAAGACCTGTGAGACCAGGAATTACGTTTAGTTGGAACAAAACAACCATTCCTGTTTCTGCTCCACGCGTCTATCATGTATGGCATGCGTGCAGCAAGGCATCTTCTCTTATTTTGCCCAGCAGAAATTCAAATAAGGGCCGTCTGAGGTTGTCAAACTCTGTTTGGGATTGATGASGACAGGGGTACCCTACTGCATACTTTTCAGTGCAATCCCAAATAAAAATAACACCTTGGTTTTTCTCCTGTGTTTTGTAGGAAACAAAGAAGGGAGCCTGCTTTGTGTTCAGACAGGCCTGGAGAGGATTCCATGGCAAAATGCAACAAAATACTAAGTGGAAAGGTCAGCCACGCCTTGGCTCAGGCATGGTCAAGAGATCTGCAACTTAGGAGAAACCAAATCACAACCCAGAGATCTCGGGCATGATTGTGTACAGGTTCTGCCTGGGGTTGACGTTTTCCTGAGCCTTGCTGCTCCAAGCCTCTTTCACCCTACCCCACGAACAAATTTTGAGAGAATTAATCCCTGTCAGGCCTTCCACCGGAGGTGTTACTGGGATTCCTTTATAAGCCTTYTTCCACTTTGCATCCAGCTATCTAGCAGTGGGGCAGGACACTGATCGTTGAATAGTTCGTTAAAATGAAAGGACAGTTTTCAGCTGTAGCCAGCTTTGCTTAAGCAACTGGTTTTCCTATGTCATCGTGATAGTAGCTACCACACCGCAGAACTTCACAATAACAAAAAATTAAATGGAGGAAGGAAACGAAGTTTGGTAATGGTGATTTGAGCTCCAGAGACAATAGAGGTGAGTATGCCTTTTAAACCTACAATCCTACAAAAGACCAGACTCCAGCTCTGAAGGGTGTTGGGCCAAGCAAGGTGGGAGAAAGTCCAGCTGGGTGAGAGGGCTAACCCGGCTGTGCGCCGTGGCTGCTCCGTGGCAATCGTGGGATCGGCCACGCCATTGCAACACCACTCCCTGGCCAGTGTCTTGTCTCCAGATATTCCCTCTGGGTCAGCCTTTTGCCTATCCGTTTTTGCGTTCATAGAGACAGAGAGATGAGGTTTCACCAGTAGACACATTTTAGCGGTACCGTGGATATTGCTGCTGCCTGAAGAGTTCATGAGAGTCCTTTATTTTTATCAGGATAGTTCACTAGGCAGAGACACATTTGGAAGCAATTAAAAAATAATGGGCCAAACTCACCCCAGTATAACCCCACCAAATTAAGTCACTGAGTTTAGCCTGGGGAATTAGTTTTATTGCTTCAATGATAGTTTTGACCTCAAATGGTTTTTCCTTAKTCTACTTTAGACTGGGAAAACTGAGTCTAAGGGTATTTAATTGTTCTCCTGTTCATCTCTACACGGTGGTGATTCCACTTCTATAAATATAAATGTGGTCCACAGCAATCTCACTGATCACATGAGGTTTAAATAGGCAGAAGATAAGATTTGGAATTTTTTCTTAGGCACAAAAATGATTCTTTAYATAATTGTTAGGAATAATTGYTGTTGTTGTTGTTATTTATAACAATATTCAAAGGCTGCAGTTGGTCTGGGGCTTCTTTGCATTTATCATAATGTCAGAATAGGGAATCCTTCTCCTTAGACAAATATAGGGAAACAGTAGATAGCAATATACTGTGACAAATAGGTACGGGTTATGCTAGCTACATGCTTCATGGAGTTAAAGCGTTCTTTGGTTTTAATTAAGGTTACAATCAAAGGCAACATGTGCAGAAAAGGAGAAAAAAGGGGAGGAATCACCACTGGTCTTTCTATGGCCAGCAGTCTATGTTTGGCCAGCATCAGCACAAACCTGAGCCTTAAGAAAGGAAGTGAAGAAAGAGAAGTTTCATACTTTTTCTCAAGAGGGACAACAGGGTAGCACGGGGAAAAAAACCAAAAGATTTTAATGGAAAAGGAAGTATGGTGATRAGAATACTTGATGTCCCCATAAAAGACCACTGAGGCAGTTGCAAAGGATCCTCATGGCAAGACTGTGCGCACAGAAGGATTGCCTTTCCCTTCCGACTGTCTTCTCTCTATGTTGAGTATCTTTCTGTGATCCCCAGAGTAGGAAAATTATAAAACCGTGAAGACGACTTCTTTTCTCTCTCACTTAGTTAACCAACCTGCCAGTTCCATCCCATTCACAGGCAGAAAACACAACAGGCACCGAGAACTTGGCTTGATTTCAGATCCCAGCTCATGGTTACAGAGCTTGCAGCCGAGGGTGGGCAAAGGTTGTTATACTCCGGCTTTCACTAATTCTAGCAGTGCAAGAGGAATCAAACTTCTCCCTCGAAACCATTTAGATTAAACCCAGCTGAATTCCCTGCATTGCTGATATGATCACTTGCTGGATAGTATTATCCCTCATTGCAAACAAAATTAATTAGTTTTGGAGTAATGAACCTGACTGGTAAATAGAAGAATAAATCCAATGGACATTCATCTCTTGTCTGAGCAGGTCAAGGGATTTGTCCAGTACCTTAGGCATCTCTGTTTTTTGTTGTTCATAGATATGCATAATTAAAGGCTATAGGGCGTGAAGTCTACCACAGACTGTTGGCTACTGCGAACCAGCCACTACGTGTGCTTTATTAAAATTCTGCTTAAATTATTGGTAGCACTGCATTACCAGTAAGAACAAACTGATCTGCAACATACAGGGTCATTTGCTCCTTCCCGCTCCTGCTTACTAATTAATTCTGGCTGCAGTCGTGCACTAGGGGAGGTGCTGGAGGCATACAGATGCTGTGATATATTCAAGTCATACATCAAAGGAGGTTACTGAACTATTAGCCTTGAAGAAAGGATCTCTGGCAAGATTATTAACATTCATGCTTCTTCGCCCTGGATTCCTTCTTTTGTTTGGATGTACACCAAGAGTTTCTTGTGTACACCTAGCTTTTCCTGTGTTGCTGTTTGTGCTGGCAATCCGGCAAACTTCTATGAGATACAGAGGCGATAAGCACAGTGCTTGCCTTGTGCAATTCTGGGGATAGGAAGCTAATATTTTAGTGCATTAGTCCTACATGAGCTTTGCATTACGCTCACAGCGCGCTCTCTCTAGGGTTATTTGCCTGTTAGCATCACCATGAAAGAAATGTTTGCGTTGCTAACACTTCAGAAGTGTATGCTTCATCTTCCCCATTATTTCCCATGTCTAATGTCATTTGCTGGTCTGAGTCTTACTATCATTTGGAAGCYTAGTTCTCATATATACTCCTTAGCTAGACAATGCTGCAAAGCTATAACGCTTCTGTTCGGGGGAGGTGGGGGGGAATGTAATTTTTGCCATGATTTGCTTTCCTTATGCTTTGAGTATTATGTTTTACATGACTACCCTAGTCTAAAAAAAGATTAGGTTCTAGTTCCTTACATCTCTCAAATCTTTGCGTTGGAGCAACTTAGACATGAATGAATTCAAGCTTGAGAGAAATACAGCAGAAGCTGAGAAGAGGATCTGAAAGAGAAACTATCAATAGGCAGTCTGAAGCCCCGGGGAAGTATCATACAGAGAGGCTGATGAGCAAAGGTGTGAGGATGAGTACTGCAGAACCAAGAACTGGAGGACAGTAAGACTTCAAAGCCTGGGAGCCCAGGTAACGGRGAGATTCGACACACAACTTGACTGAACTGAAAAAGGAGGATAAAGAGAACCAAGGGAAGATTGGAGAAGGTGTAAATCGCGCCAATATGAGCTACGTTGTGCCCTGATTTAGCTTCCGGGAGTTAAAGGTTCATTGTTTCTTGAAATGTAGGGGTTAGCACAGTTAAAGTTGCATGTTTGCACAATGCTTGCTGTCTTGCAAAAGAGAAAAAAAGTCTTAGCTTGGAGTTGTATTTGAAAACGGGAAGAGAACTGAAGGTATACATACAATTCAAGAGAAAGATGTAGTATTCACTGTAAACCCTTGCTTTTCCTGAGAAAGTCTATGGGAGTGCCAAGCAAAAACCTTAAATCTGGATGAGCTGTCTCTTTACATTAGCATCCTGAGCATCCTCAAAATGTGAACTTAAGAAAGTACTGGCTAGTAGGAATTTAGGAAACTTTTTGTTAGGAAATGCGCATTCATCAACACAAAAATCAATGTTTTATGGCAAGAGATCGGTTCTGAACATTTCTCATTTTGACAAAATTTTGAAAAAAGTTTTGAAGATATCAAACCACTGTGTTTTGACAGTTTTAAAGAAAACTGCCCTTTTCAGTGTAAAATCTTGCTGATTTGAACATTTTGAATGATCAAATACAATATTTGAGATTTTTCATCTCAGTTTGATTTGAGACTTTTTTTTCAAAATCTCAGAAATTTTCAGAGGATAAGAACATTATTTCCAACCCACCCACAGTGGTTGGTATCTATTTCAGCAGCAATCGACTTACTTATCCGTCCCATATGGACATTCACTGATTTGAGCCAACTCCAGCTGTTTGAACTGTCTTCTGAACACCTGATACCATGCACTCACGCGTGAAAATACATCCCCTTTAAATTTCTCTCTTAAATATCATCAGTTATAAAACTTTTGAAGCAGAAGCATCCTGACTCAGAGCTACACAGCAGACATGAATGAAAAAGGAGCCACCCCTGGGACATCTCCAAACAATACTCAAAGAGTAAACCATGAATACATCTCAGTCAGAAGCACTCGACTTCGCTTTTTTATTAAGCAATAACGTAGGGAAGTGTTTCTTGACCATTTTTAATCGAAAAAGCTCTTAAGCTTTTTAAAATCATTCATGTACTCCTCAACCTTTTAAAAACTTCCACAATCAACTGTGACAGTTTATGTTTGCAGCCATGCAAAAAYTAGGTTACAGTCTGAATGTTTTTTCATTTATTTTGTCTTACATTGTTTGCCTGCTGACTTCCATGTCTGAATATCGGAGAACAGTCATGTCATTTTGGAAGAGGTGGGAATTCAAAATTATCTTGTGGCCTATCATCTGATTGCCATTGGTCCATGAAACAAAAAGTGAATAACACTACAGTGGAGAATTTGTCTGATGGTGGGATGAGTAAAAAAACAGTAATATCAGAGAATCTGCAATAGAAAGTAGATATTGCTAAGGTCAGAAATTCGAGAAATACTAGCTTAATTTTCTTGAGTTTTCACAGCTGACACATTCTTAACTAAACTAAAAAACTGATTTTTTCCCCTGTTTGTTTCAGTTTGCAAAGAGGCAAAAACCCAAGCTTGTAGTTGAAACCTAWAATAAGGAAAAAACCTACTCTACCTCATTTTTTTAAGAAGAATGAGGAAAGATCAGGACAAGAGAAAGCCAGTTTGGTTATCATTTACTAATTCGCAAGACATAGAATAGCTTCAGAAATTTTGGCTTAAATTGTTACGAGTTCATGGCAATTTTGGGAAGGTTTTGAGGCTTGAATAGGGACTCGGATACTGTGGGATACAGCGAGGCCTTTGCCTCATCCTGAGTTTATTTCTGGGTCTCCCTGCTCCATGAGGCAGAGAAAGGCAGGATGAGCTTTTGAAGGTGACTGATACTGGATCGAGGTCTGGGCTGCGAGTTTGGCCCAGTACCTTGCCCAAAAACTGTGGCTAGTTCATCCCGCTTTGAGCTCACAGACTAACTCAGGTAAAGAACGCGCCCAAGCAGTGGGACGTGAGCAGATCTGAGATCTAGAGGACAGGGATCAAGAGGGATATCAACTCTGCTAAGCCCTAGAAAAGCAGCAAAGATCTGCTGTCTCACTCAGAGGAAAATAGACCTTTTAAGGTCTCTCTTCAGAGTGTCCACAACCAACACGAAGCAAGGTAAATTTAACATTTACCTCAAAACTTGCGTGTCTCAAGAATAACAACCGGTCAACAGCAAAACCAGGCTAACGCTAAACCTTCTGAGCAATTTCTCATTTGCAGCTCATCCGTCAGTGTTGGTAATTACGTGTAATGTAAAGTTAGGTACAACTGATGAGCACAGCGCTGATCATCCTCTAAGTGGTGAGGACTCGAATACTGTGTTCAGTTTTGGGCCCCTCACTACAAGAAGGACATTGAGGTGCTGGAGCRTGTCCAGAGAAGGGCRACGAGGYTGGTGAAGGGTCTRGAGMACAGGTCTKATGAGGAGCGGCTGWGGGARCTGGGGKTGTTTAGCCTGGAGAAGAGGAGGCTGAGRGGAGACCTTATCGCTCTCTACAACTACCTGAAAGGAGGCTGTAGAGAGATGGGTGCTGGTCTCTTCTCCCAAGTAACAAGTGATARGACGAGAGGAAATGGCCTCAAGTTGCACCAGGGGAGGTTTAGATTGGATATTAGGAAAAATTTTTTCACTGAAAGGGTAGTCAGGCATTGGAACAGGCTGCCCAGGGAAGTGGTGGAGTCACCATCCCTGCAGGTGTTCAAAAAATGTGTGGATGAGATGCTTCGGGACATGGTTTAGTGGGCATGGGTACTGGGTTGATGGTTGGACTTGATGATCTTAGAGGTCTTTTCCAACCTTAATGATTCTATGATTCTATTCTATGACTCCTGTCTCCTTTACCATTTAGCATTATGTCATGCATGAGCCGGACAAGGTAACCAAAAAGCTCTGGAGCCTGCTGGGAAGTTTTATATTGTGATGGTTCTGGCACTTTGAATCTCCTTCGGGAATAGCTTTTCCTGGGTGTGCTAGACATTGGGAAGCCATGTACTTTTATGGATCAAAAGCTTAATTATATGATAGACATATGTACACAAATATGCACACACTGACACAGTATGCGTAAAGAGGGTTTGCACTCGTGGGAATTTCAAAAGAAAGCAGCAGCACAGCTACAGTGGCATGCTTTGTAGAGCCAGGAGAGAAACAGGCACTGGTATGCCTCATGAAAAGCATGCAAAGCAAAGCCTGGAATCAAGTATTTCTGTATTTTTTACTCTTTGGAGCAAAGAAGCAATCACTAAAGCTAACTGTCTGAAAAAATAATAATTATGCTATGAATCTTACTGAGTACTCTAACAGTCTTCACAGTTTGTTAGTGAAAAGTTACTCAGCACAGGTGGTTTTGCAATGACGCACTGAAAAAAATCCATGGTGTTTAGTGGCTCTCATATACATCAACCTGTGGAAGCTGTAATGTTCCTGCTCAGGGCTGTAATACAAAACATACTGGCCAGACGCAAGGCTTCAGACCAGACCTTCAGACAGGAAAGGCCTGTTGTCTCTAGGATATGTGAATATGAACTGGCACGAGCACTTTGGTGATGTTTCCATGGGATCAGCATTCTCCTCCTAACCACCGCCGTGCACCATTTCARTCAAGTATCTGCCTTCTCCAACAAAATGGCTTTCCAGAACACGCCAGCCAGCTCCTCTAGGCTAATTCCTGGGGAATGACTGTCTGTTGCCCAGACAAGAGCGGGCACACAAGCAGCACACAGCCCCGCTCCCAGCCGGCCCCGTCTGACTGCCTGCGCATCAGCAGCGCCCGCGGAGAAAGTCCGCAGCCCGGAGGTCACTTAGSAGCAGCACGAAGGATGGTGACCTACCAAAGCGGTGGGGGATGACCCACTGCCCGCGGGCCAGGGGAAGGGCAGACGGGCCGCAACAGCCCACRCTGCTGCTGCCCTGCGGTAAGACTGCGCTGAACTGTGGTTTAATGATGGCTGCAGCCGTCCCCGAGCAAAACCGGCCGCGCTGAGCGGAGCTGCAAACTGCATTTAGAGCCAGCTGCCCTGCTCACCGGTTATGAGCTCTGCTGCAGCAGTCACGTAGGCATGTCCGCATCTGTCAGGCAGAGCGGGCTCTCGAGAGCCAGCAAGGCAGCGGAGGGCTGCTGGGGAATCCTGAATTACCCAGCTCTGGGAACAGACAGGGTTGCAGCTCTAGGAAAGTCAGCTCAGCAACCTTCGCCAGCTCTGAATGCCTCTGAAACCTTCACCAGCTCTGAATGCACCTGAAAAGCCATAAAGAGCCTCTCTCSCACAAGTGTTACTTGACGTCCTCAAACTGCAGATTCCCACCCTTGCGCCTGCTTTGAGCTAAGGACTTATTCATGTGTTTAAAATAATACCCCTCCACCAAAGCAATATTTCCCTTTGTCCTATCATTTCCAGCTGCAGATTCCCACCCAGTCCCTGTTTTGAGTTACACTTTAATAAATATACTTGCAATTGAAATCATCTTTCCTTTTTGTCCTCCCCGTGCTACAGATTCCCACACTGACCCCTCCTTCAAGCCACAATTAATACATAATTTATGTCTGAAATAAAAATCATCTCCTCCTCCTGCCTTACCCATTCCAGCTGCAGTTTCCCATTGCCATCCCYGCTTTGAGCCATGATTAATACATATGTTTAAAATAAAATAATAAAAAAGTAATCTCTACCCTCTGCTCCCCAGCTGCAGGCTCCCATTCCTATCTTATCCTCCATTTCCAGCCCACGAGCTCTCCCAGCGCTACCTCCCAGTTGACGAGGGAGCCTCCCCCTCACGGCAGCAACGGCCTCTGAGGCACCTCTTYATGGATCACTTCCATCTCCTTCAAGGATCAAACCCCACAGCGTGTGAGGTGGAGATGGCCACAACCCTTTCTTTTACATCCCTGACACTTTCAGCGACGAAGGAAAAAATAAACAAACACATGCAGTAAGCTAACAGTCACTGAAACAGGGACCTGCCGGTGAGGGACACGCCTGGGATTTTCTCTTCTCACCCTACGGGGGTTTCCTGTGATGCCCAATGACAATGGGTTAAGCCTCTGCTTCAGTTCTGCCTCAGCAAAGATTTCCAATTGAATAAAACTGAGCCCCAGTGACTGCATAACCCGGGGTGAGGTTTGGCYTCGCTGGGTAGCCCATGGCACTGGTTCCAGGGTCCGGATGATGCTCCCTGTGGAGCTGACTGGAACAAGGATCCTGGGCAGTAATCAGTTCCTAACCCCTTCTCTCCCCACCGAATACAAATACATAATATCTACCAAAATGCTTCCYGTATCCATCTATTTACCCAAAAATCATTTCACTGGTGAAACTTTTCAAAAGTGTACTGGTGGTGTTGCACTGAAAAAAACCCATGTCTGTCCTTGCCCTTCTCCCTCAGTAAATGAAGCATCAGTAGCCTTCAGTGGGATGGGAAAGGGGCTGCCACTGGTGCTGGCAGGAGGAGAGGGCAGCCTGGAGTCCTTCACCAYCAGCCTCAGAGGAGTAGTTGGCAGGGATGACTTCCAGAGCACTATTCAGATGGGATCAGGGTTTGAAGCTGGTTTCCCAGTTGTTTTGGTATTTACCTGAAYTGACGCCTGAAACCCCTCACACTACCTGCATCTTCAGATTTTTCCCTACCCTCTTCAGCAGCCATGAAAAAAACTTTTTGGGTGGGAAAGGTGACGGGAGAGAGAGAAGAAGAAGGGCCAGGAAGGGTCYGGGGTGGATTTCCAGTGCCTCTGAATCACGGAGCAGAAATCAGATATCCTGGATGCCGTAGTCCTGCCGTCCCGGCCAGCACTTCAGTGCCTCCCCACGCCGCTGGTACAGTCWGTCTGTCTGTGCGCGCCGGCGCGAGGCTGACAGAAGAGCTTTGTTCTGGGCCGGGGGGTTTCCAGCACGGCGAGTCYCGCCGCCGCTCGCGCATCTGCGCCTCCGAGGAACTCGTGCGGAAAGGGCAGGACGCGGGGCGCTCCCGCCCCGACCCTGCCGCGTCCAGGACAACCCAGTCTCATCGCTCTCGTTAGCTCTAATTGCTTTTATTACGGAWACTTGACTAACTTATTTCTGTTGGATTAAAGAGTTTTCATATGGTACAGTTAGCAGAAGTAACAGCTTGTTAGTTGGAAGCAAACGTCCTCCCAAGAGATGAAGCGGTGTGAGCTGGCACGCGGAGTGTCACCTAGGTGACCTGGCCCTGTCTTGCACATGATGTATAATCCTATGCTCCCTTTACCTCAATACACCTATTTAGCTCAGAAACTCATCAGGGAAGAGCTTATCTGCTTTTGTATATTTTCGCTGTGCTGAGTACCTTAAGGCCCGAGTGCAAGTTTGGTACCTAGAAGTGTTGCTATAAGATGCAAAATAACAATTGTTCAAAATCACGGGAATTTGGGATTCTGTTTGGTTTGCTGATTAAAGCAAATATCTAAAATCTAAATTCAAAATCCGTGTATTAATTGGCTCCTCTGCCAAGGAATGTGCTTTTTCTTATACAACTAACCTTGAGATGAAAATGGTAGTAGAAAGTATGTGGAAGCAGACTCTGCTTCAGATACATTTCTCACTGTACCTCCTGGGAACAGGGATCAGCTTTTCATTTCTTAAAGCTAAAGCCAGAAAATATCCTCTGTTCCACTTGCCTCAGTGGATGGTGGAGCCCCTTCCAGGCATGGCGAAGTGTCACCAGTCCTGCCCCGCAAGCGCACGAGACCTGCTCTTCTCCACGAAACCACAGAGAGGAAGAAGGGTGAGGAAGGAAGAAGCAGCTCTGGGAAGAGTGGAGWTGTGCACTTTTTTTCTAACTCATCAGTGAAGCCCTTTGAGATCTACTCACGGAAAGTCCTGCAGAAAAGGTTGGCATTGTTAATTAAAGCTTTCATATCTTTCTTGCTTGGTAGGAGGTGAAACGCAGCTGTCTGTCAGTGTTTGCTGTCCCAATAGCTGTAAAGATGTTGGGACATGACCCTGGTCTTGTACCCATTGCTACCTGCCCTGCTTCTCAACCATGCTCACATCAGCTTGCATGTCCTTATTCTGGGTTGAAAAGTTTTTGTGGCGCTTGTTTTAAATAGCGTCACTTGCCTGAGAGCAGCCAGGGGACAACAAAAGATTGCCCAAGGTGTGCAGACCTGGTGAAGCATATCCACACGGTACACGGCACGGGCCTCTCCGGTCGCTCGCGCCCTGCCGCGTTTTGCCAGGGAAAGCTGTTGGTAGCCTCCTGCTCCTGGGCACAACTGGCTGGTGGGACCTGAACTCTGCATGTCCGACCGGGCATCACCAAGGCRCGGGAGAGAGGTGCTGGTCCTGCACTGCGGGGTCCACACTTGCAGGGTCTCACCAACAGGCAGATTTCCCACCTGCTCCCTTTTCCTCCCCCTGCGTCCCCGGCACGGGGCCCCGTAGGTGCATACACCCGCTGCCACACAAGCCAACAGAGAGAAGTGCAGGTGCTGAGGCAAAAATGGGCTTGAAATTCTGCTTGAAGGCAAGTGACGTATTCAGTCACATCGGTGGGCTGAGGACTGAGCAAACTCAGCTGGCTTCTGCCTTGGTGGAAGGTATGTTAAGGAAGGTATGTCAGGCCCGTAAAGCTCTGAGGACTGAGAAATCGGCTGTGGCTCATACCGAGTGTCTCTACTGCAGTGGGGTCAGTCAACGTTCACTCAACAATAACGACCACTTATCTTAAATATTTAAGATTTGATTGTGTATGAAATGGGGGGGGGGGGGGGGGGGGGACCAAAATGAAGTTAGGATTTAATAGCTGTTTTGCAGCTTTTGAGGCATTTGTGAACACTTTGTGGATGATGGATAGTTCTGCAAATATGACTTTCCCAACAAAATCAGTCCATTTTGCAGCTGTAATGAATCGTGATATATAGTAGTCCAAACACTGCTTGCCAGCCAGCTACCTTAAGACAAGATGCTAAGGGAATATTTTTCTTGATTAGATAATGGGCTGGTTGAAATTCCTTCAGCTTTACTGAAACAGAAGTTAGCAATTTCAGACATATCAGATGATGCATCAATTTTCTGTAAACAGAAGACTGTGCAACCCACTTTATTGAAAAGCCCTTTATACTGTGCTAGATTTAATCTCTCAATTTGAGAAGCAGCCCCATGAAATAAGATGTTTGCATGCAAAATCTCCCAGATTTCCAATGGAAATATAAAACAAAGAAGAGCATATTCCCTTGGGGACTGCACCTATCTTGGATTAGATTTTCTCTGATGTTTTTGCATCATATTACCAATGGCTTCAGGGAAGTGAAACAGCAGTTTTCTTTCTTGAGAACAAAGGCTTGCAGAGTTAAAAAAAATGTTAATATATTTAAAGCACTTTTGCCCACTGTTCTTTTTATTACTTTGAGAATTCTGGAGAAAAAAGGTATCTTATTGTATTATTTTATCATTTATGTTAATGAAATTTGCATTTAAGGCTACACCCTGAGAATTCTGTAAAGGAAAATTATTTCTAAATGAGCACTTTCTGTTTCCCATGGACCATGTTTTAACTACTAGGAGTGCTCTGATAATACAGAGCTGGCTCCATAACCCACTGGAATCATTAAAAGTCTTTTTTTTTTTTTTTTTAATTCCATGGATTTTGGAAAGGATCCACTGGCCACACATAYAATGTATGTAAACTTTGTAGAATGTTTTGGAGACCTGCGAGCAGAATTGTGTTCTCCTATCCTAGATCTCAGTTCTGATACCTGCCCCTCCTTGCATGAGTAGTTTTCCCATTGTTAGCTATAATTGATATTAAATCAGTTGTAAGAGCGCTCAGTGCTATACGTTTTGCTCATATGGTTTGTCCCACTGAATGCAACGGGTGGGCATCATGGGAGGGAGCAGCAYTAAGCACATTCAGAAGTTTTGCCCCTGTTTGGATCCAAGGGATCCTTTTGCTTTGCTTAATGAACGTAGCAGGTAGCTATTATTAAATTAGTTAATAATTTAAAAATCCTCATGTATTGATAAATAATTTAAGAATGTGGGCTTTGTCTTCTCTGTTTGGACAATGCAAATTAACAAAGCTCTTTGCTAAGAGGTAATTCTTTTTGCCACAAATAACAATGAACTAGAGATGTTACACACTTCAGGTAGAAAGACTCATTTTGGTGTTCAAAGCACTCAGTGTTTTCCTGAGGGTTCTTTATTCCTATGCAGTATTATAATGCTTTCAGATAAATGCTTTAAAAAGGTATTTTTAACAGATCATTCCTTTACCTCAATAAGGTATTAGCAAAAGGTGCTATGATTTAAAAAAAAGATTAAATAAAAACCATGAGAGTAGATAGTCTGGGAATTTATGTTCAGCCTTTTTAGAATATCCAGTGAAACAGGCTACATGCAATGATTCGGAAAAGTGTCAGAAGGAAAACCAACATAGAAATACCTTTTCTGTAGGAAGCTCATTAGATTGTGGAACTTGTGGCCTCAGAATGGTAAGAAAGCAAAGCAATGAGCAATTTTGGAGGAAAAAAAATAAAAATTGGTCATYGCTATGAATGGCAAGAGTTTCTGGATTCCTGATTAAGGACTTTTAAAGTAAAACCARGAGTTTGGGAAGTATGTACCTACAATTCATCTGGTCATAAACAAACAGCTAATTCTTAGATCTGAGTAAACATCCCCAATACTTAGATTATTCTGCAGGCAACCTCAGAAACATTGTCTGCATCTTCTCAGCTGTCCCAGAAAACACTAAATTAATCTGTATACTAGTATACTAGCTCTAAAAAAAAAAATAAATTGTGGGTTTACATTTTGACAGGTCAACATTGACTGAAGAGGCTTCACCATATTCCCTCAAGTTATTCTGAATCAGACAAACCAGATTGTAAACACAATACTAGCAACCCCTCTGAAAAGTTGGTATGAAATATCTTCCTGAAAGTCAT
Source organism: Oceanodroma leucorhoa (assembly GCA_030449065.1). Classification (NCBI taxonomy): domain Eukaryota; kingdom Metazoa; phylum Chordata; class Aves; order Procellariiformes; genus Oceanodroma; species Oceanodroma leucorhoa. The sequence continues at coordinate 714,130 of JASVER010000128.1, read as the reverse complement.
AGGGAATTCCCTTAATTTTCTTTAAAAGGCTTAACAAAGGGCAGAGCTGGAATAAATCTTATGTCTAAGCCTAAAGGAGATAATTTGGGAATGAAAAGGAGTCAGAAACTGAAGCATAATCCACGTGGATTGGCATGGTGGAAGGTAATTGCTAAGAATACAGCTACGTGTTTATTTCTCTTTAAATTTTACTTATCCGCTGTTAAGTTACAGTCACCAAGATTGTTCTTGAGGCATGCCAGTACTATCACTTCCACTCCCAGTTCACTCCCAGACTAACTGGGAGAGCAGAGAGGAGCAGGAGGGGGAACTAAACACTCACTGCCTCACTTTTACGTTCTTTGCTAAGATACGTCGCTTCAGACGTGCCACCTCATTTGCAGTATAAGGGGAAGCATCACCCCTCCCCTGTCCAGTTTGTTCCCTTCTTCCTTATGAATGTATAAATTGCAATCAGAGCAACAGATTTATCTGTTTAGTTAAATGAATTCACTCAACCAGTAGGTTGTATAAAACAAACTGTGTACAGCCCACTCAGCAAGACAATSTGTTAGTTAGAAAAAAAAGAAGGGGGGGCGGGAAAGAAGAAGCCAAGCAACAATGCCATGGGCAAAGCAGCAATAGCTGCAATTCTATTGCCTGGAAGTTGAGGAGATTTAAATTTCACAAGGTCAAGGAATGCAATCCAACCTACTGCGGACAGTAAATGACATAACAGAACATAACTGATCAGCACTTCCTCTGCTTGTGGTGGCTGGAAAAAAAGACAACATCTTCTTAGACCTCTGGACATGGAGAGAATTGCCAGCAGTATGCGTCAATCAAGAAATCAGATAATCTTCTGGTTAACTGCTCAACTAGTTGTCTTCAACCCATATAGGCAATTATTTGAGTAAAACTTTTGTTGTTGTAAAGTAAATCAAGGAAGAAGGAGCAAAATTAAATCTCATGTCTGACATATAAAAGGCAACACCGCTAGTAATGACTGCAAAGACACTAAAAATATTTGTACAAAGCAATACATAAATGTAGCCATCCTATTGCTGTGCAGACATTCCTAGGTTTATATCCAGTAAGTTCCTGCAACTAGCCAGTAATAAAGATCTTTGCAGTGTTTTCCCAAATGGTTAACATGAAACTCTACCTGCTCCTTATAAAATCCTTTTGAAGACCATCTAAAGTTCAATTTAAGAGCAGCATAGTTCTGCTCCGCATTAGTTGCCCTTATTTTCTSAGAAATGCCTTTATGTTTCAATGTCCATACATGAAAAACGTGTGGATGGCTGCAAAATCTGTGTGTGCATGTGTGTATGTATCTAATAAATACGTGATAAACTGATACGTATTTATTATAACAAACTCTGTATATAATATAACACTGCTACCTGTATCTAATGTGATATCCAAAAAACTATCCAGAAAGAACTGGAGTCTTCATTTTGGCATTGCTAACATTAGACCCCTAAGAGGAGTTCGCCWCTGTGGACCTGGAGCCTCAGCTTTGAACTACTGGTCCTTACTCCCTTCACAGTCCATGGAGAGAAACACATACTTGTAGTACATCCTTCATCTCTTCCTAAGGTGGACACCTTACACAGACCTGATGAATCCCACCTTGGAAGAGCCTGCCTCTCTCTAAGTTATCTGAAGAGTCCAGACAAGGACACCAGAAGTGCTACCAGCTCAAACAGTCACGGTGAGCACCTAAGCAGGATGTGACGAAGTCTGCACTGGGGTCATGTTAGTGGAGGTCTGACCTTCCACAGAAGAAAACAAAACAAACCAGAGTSAGGCATTAAATATTCAAACTTGTATAAAGTTGCTAAGTCCTCTTAAAGCTCACTGTCCCAAATTAGTGGATGCCTTTGATTGACCGGGGTTTTTATCCCAGTCATCCTTTCCTCATCTAAATGGCGATAACAGTACCCCCACATCTCGTATTTCAAGTATCAGTCTCAACATTTGTAAAATGTTCACCCAACTCTTGCTCTCGTAATGGCCCACAAGTGAGCCTACAACGAAATTAAGAATTCTGTACTCACTGCAGGGCTTGATGATACGTATTAAGTAAGGCCCCGGGGCCCCATGTCACCTGGGGGAATAAAAATAATGGATGCTTCTCTGAATTGTGAGGCATCACAGGGGAGTGACACTAGCAGAAGACTAGAATAACAGGCAGGCAAACTGACCTCTTAAATTCCAGCATTAAACATAGTGCACTGCAGGTAATATCACATATTTGTCTATATACCCATTTACATACATTTTCTGTCTTCTTCTACACTATGTCATGGCTTTTAGAAYGCAGACTAAGTAGGAAGAGCTTGAGAGGAATTATATCTAAGATAGTCCTTGGCTGGACACCAGTATAGAAGTAAACACAGGAAAAAAGCTCTATTTATATAGCCTCAGCCCCTCCTGATTTTTAAAAAAGCCAGCTGATCGCTACCGAGAACAAAATACCACCAATATTTGTCCCTCTAAATATGGGGTGGAGAGAGGTCATCGGTACTGGTCTTATTGTTATGTTTCAGGTTTTCAGCAGTGGTGTGGGGATGTACTACTGTGTTGGGGGGTGTTTACCTACAGCACCCAGCACATTCCTGTGCCGTAGGACACAGTAAATACATACAGAGCGGCACAGCTCTCTGCCTTAGAATTAGAAAAACACAGAAAGCCAGAGCAAAAATCCCGACTGATATGATCAAAATTTTCATACGTGCTGGTATGCACTCCCCTTCTCCCTGAGTCATCTTCTGTTAAGTTCAAGCTTCGGATAAAGCTGATTTGCATGCTTAACTCTGGGCATCCTTATCTTAGGCCCGTTGGAACGAAGAGGTTTTGCTGTAACTGAATTTCATGTCTGCTGTGAGGAGTGYGAATCTCACTTCAAACTCAACATGACCCTCTGAGGCATGCTGCAGTGCATACCATCAGGCCTCACTAGGTTATCTGCAGCTCCTCTGTGCTGCTTTTCCCTTTGAATCATACACTATAAGAAAAAATGAATGAAACGATAAAAAAGCACGCAGCTAAGTTGAAGGGACACAAATGTATGAGATCATGTAGGATTTTTGAAAGGATGACTGAAAGAGAACTCTTTTCAAGCATCTGGTTGCTATGATAAAATGCAAGCTCTCCCYGTCCATTTGCTGTGGATATGATCTCATCTCAGGTGGTTTAAGAAATTGTCTCTGAAATGTAATTAGGTTAGAAAAACATACACACAGGTTTTGGAAGCACGGCTTGGATTTCTGGTGAAGTATGGTTGGAAAATGCAGAGGCAATATCACATTCCTTATCTGGTGATGTGAGGTGTCTTAAGACACAGCAGTGCTGGGAAAGCAGCTTGGGACCYGAGTAGCACCCAGGGACTGCAGCCCTACTTGCTACCTATCAGGATGTGTTCTTCAGAGCCAGCCTTTGGGCTACCTCTCTCATGTCCCTTCTATCCACACAGCTTGTATTTCTAACTCACTCATAACTTTCCCAAAGTCAACTGCAACCAAGAATCGCAGGGATATTAACAGGACYTGACTCGAAGGACAATACCCGACAAAACCAGAGACCTCCAGAGATGGACCTCTGGTTTTGGCCAGCCAACTCCCATTGCCTTCATTAGGACCTCAGGGTACAAGAACAACTGTTTTTTCCAAGGCTGAGCACCTTGAAAAGCAAGGTCCTGCAGTTTATACCTCAACACATAGAAGGTGCTAACACCAGTACTTCCATSGGGGTGGATGACTCCTCTGTAAGCTGGAAGCTGTACTTGGCCAGCTGGCGATAGCTGCCTATACACGTGTGGCAAGAGACAACATACCACTGGGCTTCTTTCAGCAGCTGTTCATCTCCTCCAAGGTCCCAGCAGAAAAGTGCTACAGAAAATACCCCATCCATCCTCCATTTAGGACTGCATTGTTCTAGGATATTAGAAAAGCCTTGGAGATAATGAAGCTAAGAAGAAATATTTCAGATATTAAGATCATAATATGTACAACTTCGCATGAGTATACTTGCCAARGTAACTGAGCTCTTACCACCAAAATTCAAATGCTGATGGATGCAATAACCTATACAGAAGGATTTTGCAAATTAAAAGCACTGTAGAATGCACAGAAAGAAATTTTGGTTGTGTTTAAAAAACACACAGAAGTAGCAAAGCCGAGGCTTTTTCTCTCTAAGTTTGTCTTCTAACACTCATGCTTGCAAGCAATGTAAAGTGCAAAGTTGAATGTTGCGTTGTGCAAGAAAGGTTCTCACAGGCGTTGTTCAATATTCTGCCAGGTATTTCCCATCTGAAAATAATGATAATTTTCCATAGCTTAGGATATGTGTACTTTATATAAATGTCAAATAACCACAGCCTTGCCATAATTGGGCTTTCTCTACATTAGAAAAAACCCATATGTTGATTTGTAGTCACCTCTAGTAGTGTGACTTGCAGAAAAGAGATGTGAAGTGCTGGATCCCTAATTTAGCCAAATGTAAAATGTAAGCRTAATTGCACTTTAAAGAAACGCAGTTTTCAGCTGCATAAACTGAGATCATCTACGATGACCAGATTCTCCTGCATCTGGAAAAGGATTAATTCTTTGACACCGAACCCTGGATTTCTGTTTTGTTGAACTTACAAAAGTTTAAAGATTCTTTCTAGTATAAACTTGAGATTGGCATATGAGTACTGTGGATTACTGTGTAGAGTCCCAGCTGGAGCAAGTCTCTGAATGTATTGTGTAACTGACTCACACAGGAAGAAAAGGAGAACCTGGTAAAATACTTCATTCATTTATAAAATATGAGCTAAATTTTTGTCTCTACCAGTGACCAGCCCTGTATTCAATACAKTCACACAGATAAAACTGAAAGGAGAATTTGGCCACTTGTAGAAACAATAAACCTAGAAAGATTCTATTTGATTTATCGTTTCTTAGCAAGATACAAAGTAAAGAAACACTAGGTGTTTTTATAACTACAGATCTCATTGCTATTGACTTTAAAGAACAAAAAATGTAGGAAATAAGAAAAAGAGCARTGCCTGCCTATAAAAAACTGAATAGAGGTAGCTGCTTTCCCTTTTTAATAATTTCTGGGATTGTGTCTTAGTCTTTTAATGATATCCACTTGATTAAACAGAAAAAAGACTGGAGGAAAACTATCAACAAAGGACCAAAGCAGTCAAAATTAAAAAGATGTTTCTGTCCCCTGTCCTACTTAAAGTCCTATGATCCACCAGGTATAAATCAACATAATTCCTTGAGATGAAACAATCTGGACAAGTTTCTTTCAAAAGGGCAATACTGTGAAGCATGATATGGCAGTAGCAATAAAGTTCATTACAGTGTTGATTTTTAGATCCCTAATATACAGGCAGTTTGTGATCAATGAAGTAGTTTAAACAGCATGTGACTAGGCTGAGGTTTTCTTCRTCATTATATAAACCCTATGCAAACCATAGCACTTACTAGGAACTGAGACTAAATATCAAGAACTACTGAAGATGCAAGTCAGCAAGAAAAAAATTAAGTTCTTGTTTTCCCTTCTTTTCAGTGTACRTTTTGATGGGCTCCTTCAAAGGGCGCTACTGCCGAAGAGTACCCCTCATATGAATCTGCTGTTATGTCTASCACCATTCAACTGCTAGTGGCTGTGCTCCAGGTCCCAGAAATAATCTTCAAGTTGTGAAGTAGCTCACTTGCTGAATCCCCCCATACGAAGATAGACACCTTAAATGTTGCTCTTGTGTGACAGTCTTATTCAATTAAAATAGGTTGTGAAGTATACGTGCCCATGCATGCACATGCACACCCCTATGCACAATGCTACATACACATATGTGTGTGCAAACAGACACAGACACCCCCCTCTGCAGGTACTTATACCAGGTCTGAATTTGTACAGAATTTTCATCCGTGAAAGACACACTCATGTTGCATCCAAAAAATCTCATTATTTTCCATAGTGATAGTGGCATGGCGTTTCCAAGTATGAGATGATGCCCCAAATACTACAGACTACTTGGCATGGGAAAAATTTGGGGTTTGCTTGGTACCGAACAGAAAACAATCCAGGAAATGCACAGAAAAGCAGAAGCACAGGCACAGAATACTCTGTTGTCCATTCAGATCTTACTTAGCTATTTTAAAACTGATATTAATTTAGCAATTCTTTCAGATACTTTACTTCTCAGTTCACTAGACAAAATTAACATCCTTGTGAGACAATACTCCAGCCATCCCCATGCCTACAGCAAGCATCACCTCATCCAGATGTTCCCTGCCAAAAGCAGGCGTAATATGTGTGGAATAGGGGTACATGTTGTATTTACCTTAATTTAATAATTAGTCTTCTGGATGACAGTGACCACATCTCAAACATTAATAGCCTCTATTGTGTGATCACCAGTATCAATCACAGCTGTTCCATAATGAATCTCATAAAAATATTCAATCAGTGATGGAGAGGGCCTTTGAGATGCGCAGAATGAGTTTCAGATGTTTGCAGAGTACTCTGAGGTAGGCTGCAGCTCACACAAGGGAAACTCTACCAGGTGTTTGCAGTTTCATGCCTGCTGCATAAGTAATGTAACATATAAAAAGGATTTTTTTTTCCACCCTCAGAGAAACTCAGCCAGGGGAAGCAGAACAAATAAGAAGATAAAGAAGCACTTTTGGAAACGTAAATTTTGACCAATAGGGGTGAAATTCACCTTACTATTATAGCATTTGATAGGGAAAGTCTAAAAGATGGATTTTTTTTGTTGGGGAAAACTTGAAGTGTTTTATAAGTACAAGAATGCATGAATATAGAGTCTGAATGTTGAAAAACATAATGTGTCTGACTTTGTGACTGAAATATTCAGTCTTCCCCCAAGTTTTGTGGACTATTTTCTCTCCTGTCTTGCAGACAATATCTTAAATGTAAATAAATACATCTAAGTGTCCATCCTGCCAGCTTTGGTGTCTCATACTATGCATCATATCACTGTTTTCCCCATAAATGCTTCCCTTTACTGAAATGCAGTGTACAAAACCCTAGATACTTGATCTATACTACTGAGGGAACTGTCTCAGRTTTGAAGACAGCAATAGGGGTATGTGTTGGTCRTCTATACTACTATACAGAGGGTAARTGGCTTTTAAGACACAGTGGGGCAAGGATCCAGAGAGTTTYAGAGTTTGTTTCAACGATGTTCCCTTCCAGAAATTTGGACTATGACCACTGAAAGGAAGCCACGCTGCAGCCCTATGCTCTGATCAGGTGTTGCAGATTGCTTTCAGGCCATGCACCACCACACTTTTCCTTTATACAAGTCGTCTTTTCCCTAAATGCTATTTTTCCTGTGATTATTCCACGGCTCTGACAAGTAATTTTACCCCTTTGCCTCAGTAYATTTGTATTAGCGTAGGTGTAGGATCCAATCAATCTGTGCTTACAGACATGACAACCAGCATAACGTACACACCAGTTATCTCATTCCTTGTATCTGCAAAATGAGGCCATCACGCAGCAGCCCTTTCTCATGTGAAAGCTGCCTATGAGTAGTCCCATTACTCAGAAGGGGAAAAAGCCCAAAACCAACAAAAMCCAGAARGGCCAAACCTTGAGAGGGAAATCCCATGAGAGAAAACSGTCTTGTTAAAGTTTCCATTGGCAAACCAAGACACCAGCTTTCTGTGGTAAGCTGAAAGTATCTATTTCCAGAGAGAGGTGAGGATGTAAAATTGGAACAGATTAGGAGGGGGAAAAAAAGGTAACCAACATTTTTTGARCCTCAAAAGTACTGCTGGGCAGCGGACACCTCTGTTGCATCCAAAGGTGCACATCACAGAGGCTTAGGCAGAGTGGCTGTGGCGGAGTACAGTCGGGGCGTCAGTCGGACGCGCTCCTCTGATCCCCTGCCCAGTTCCAGTGTAGCCTCCAGCAGTCGGAGGCCGAGGGACAGCCTTAATTTGTGGCAGCTGGACACAGTCATCGAGGCACCATATGGCAGCTGGGAGAAGCCAAGTCAGGCCATTGCCTTCTCCTGCCCTGGGATACCCTTTGCAGTGGTGGGAGGGAAGCTCTGGCCCCATGGGGACACCTCCCGAGCCCTGTGTAGCTCCAGCCCTGGGTCCTGCAAGTTATCTTAAGCGGACTGCAAAGGGCTTACTGCTAATCTGCCTCCAAACATCTATCCAGGCACACACCTTCCAATATCCAGAGTGACTACAGCCTCAGCCTCCTCTGGAGGAATCTCCACTTGAGCCTGGCTCTGCTCAGATCCTCACCACGGTTAACCCAGCCCACGGAGTTCAACACTCTTACAAATTACACCAAAAGTGAGACCTTTGCACCAAGCCCATCATTTCTGCACCACTGTGGTAGCAGCCACTGGGACACCCTCCCGTGGCGTGCCTTGGGTGACAGCAGTTCCCGGGGSTCAAGGCTTGGATGAAGCACTGCAGATTTGGGATCTAAATTCTGCAAAGGCATCTGGTTTCAATAAAACTGGAAACTGGGCCAAGTTTGGTCTGCACAAGTTTCGTCCAGGTACAGCACTGACGTCTTATCTCAGCAGCATCTTAGCTTTTCCATACCCTTGCGTTAAAAGTTAAATAATATTTATGTGCATACGCTTACAGCTTATGTGGCAATCTTCTTAAAAGACATTAACGTAATATCTTCAGAGTTGAGCCAGTAAGAATACTAAAATTATAAATGACAGGGAACAATAAATCAAAATATGACACACTGAACATTCTTTAGGCTTTTTTGTTTGTATTGCASGATCCAGAGTTGGTTTGTTGTTTTTTTTTAAATCTATACGTAACCGAAGACAACAGCAGTAAAAGAAAAAGGAGAAATGTCCATCCAAATCTCACATGTGAAAACAAGTTTTTCTATAYAGTTTAGTCTAAAAAAACAAGTCAGTCTACCTTCCCAAAAGGGCCAGGCATAAAAACAATTTTCTTTGTGGCTTCAGACATATTCAGCAATGTTCTGGATTAGCTTTAACCATTAGGTAATGCAAGATTCAAAAACCATTACCTCCTTCATAAAACCAATTCATAAACCTTCAACTGAATTGCGCATTCATGTATTYCATGGATGCAGAACCCAAGAAATAAAAGTTTAATGAATTCTTGTATTCAGTGACTGGATCAGAACACGTGTCTTCTCTTTAGGAGGTTAGGAGGTAGATGCTCAGGCTGAACACAAAACTCAACAGCTGTTTTCATCCATTTCTTGCCTTCCTCCTCAAAGGTCCTTTGGATCATGAGCATGATGAGCCAAATTAACTTTTTTAAAAATTGTTCAGCTCACTCCTTTTGGGGGTTCACTAGTGTTTAAAATCTCATTAATTTTTTTGAACTTTAAATGAGAAAAATATATTGGATCTATTATAGCTTGCTCTCTGATACCCATAGGTTTTCCTGAGTGAAAAAATCCACTATCAAATATCAGAGAGTCAATGTGACTTGCAGGCAAAGGGAGAAACCCCTTAGCTCATCAGGTTTATACTTGCACTTTTGGTCTCAATAAAGCAGGYAGCTCCCCCTCAGAAGACCTTGCTGCCCCCCGGGAGGTTTCCCTTGCAGTGTTTGCCCCGTTATTGCCCCACAGAGCAATGGCCAGGGCTCATTACAGGCAGGGAAAGTTCTCCTGTTAGCTTCAAGATCTTCTGGTGCGGACCTTTGCTTTCACAGAGCCTGGTGATCGTTTTGGCTAAGATATGTGACAATGTGGAATAGAAAATATATTTGATGCCAAAGATATTATGCCACTGAAAAGCAGCTGCGTCCTTTCCTTTGCTAGTTGTCAGTCAGTCCATAACTTGCGGTCTGAAGCTGCTAGGGCAGCTGCTAAGTCTGTAGCTGCAGTGACACGAAACTTTGGGTATTACTCAGCACTGAGAGCTACATGAACAAAAGCCGAGAGCAACGGTGTGCACCATACACAGCTCTAAAACCTGCCACAGTAATTAATCCTTGCTTCAYTCCTCTCTCCTGGCTAGAGCCACAAACCCATTAAAGTTAGGCATGGGGTTACCAAGCCCCCCTCTCGCTCCCCACCCCTCCCCGAGTGGACAGGGAGAGGCTGTGACCATCCAGCACTAGGAAAGAGGTGGTGGGATCAGGGAAAAAAGTTCTGGAAGCAAAACAATGTGGGGCAAGGATGGGCTTGCCTTGGTAGTACAATGAAAGACTTACCGTATATTGCTGTAATGAGATTTTGTTGACAGATTAGTTTGGTGCTGTTGAACCTCAGGCACTCTCTGCCTCTCTGTGTCTCCCCTGCTTTTGATTGTATTCCTTCTTGAGGTTTCCCTTTTGGGGAGTGGGGGGAGGATGAAGCAGAGGTGCAGGAGGAAGGCAGTCTGCCACATCCACCCTTCRCTAGCAGGAAAGTCATCAGAGGACAATTTCGGGGCAGGAACCTGAAGACCTGGCAGGACTGAGCTGCAGTGATTACTTGTGCACAGGGTACAATGAGATCATAACAAAAAAGTCACCCAGGTCCTCTTCAGTACCAGCGCCAGGACAGAGAAAGCGAAGGGCAGTTCCTCTTCGTCARCCTTGCCGAATTAGACCAGGCAATACACCGTCCACCAGGAAGAACACACCCCATGCAAAGGGTCAGATGCTGCTGTGATTTGTATTGGTGCAAACTAGAGCCGTGTAACGGCACACAAATGGCAGTACTTTGAATTTGTAGTGGTGGACCTTAGGTCAGGATGAGACCCACARGTCTGAAAAAGGTAGAAAGGGAAAAATATGCACAGAGCAGTATGTGGTGGCAGAATGGAGTGTTTCTAAACAAAAAGAGATAATGAGAGGATATACTGCACCAGGATAATGTAACCGCAACCTTGGAAATACAAAAGTGGAAATGGTTAAATTATTTTAGTGCTCTTTCTGGTCTGTTTGAGTATCATGAATATTATAATCAAGAGATTGATAATTTGGATATCTTAGCAGAACAGAAATACGCAGTCCCCAAAAAGTGTTAGATTGTATCAGCGTGGAAATCCCACTAATGGGAAATTTCAAAGATCTCCAGACAGATCCTTAACTGCTTCTGTGGCAGTTACGGTGCTCCCTTCTTCCAGATTATGTTTTGTTATTTAATTTCTAAAAAATATCTCTACCAATAATTAACTAAGATTTGTATCTGAGAAAACTATCTCATTTGCCTGTTAGGTAGGAGGAGATCAAAACTTTGCACAGTGGCAGTCCCAGGGGACAAAGGATGGCAGCTCCACAGTGTCTCATCAAGCTAATTCACAGTGTCACTGGCAGCAGGAACCCACAGGTGCTAAATACAACCTCTTCTGGGCGCTTTGTGACCGAGCCTGTCCTCGACAGATTTTCCTGAACAACCTTGCCGAGGAAGGGAGTTTATGAACACAGTATTCAAAATTACTGCTGTTTAACTAAACCAAGCAATTAATAAAAAAGCCCACTCACCGCTCAAAATAAAAGCAAAGATACCGTTAGGCTCCCTGTATGTCTTATGCTAGGGAAMCTACTACTCTGCCAGAGGTGGATTTCTTATTGTTGCTGTGAAAGGTAGCAGATATGGGAAGATTTTCAGAATTTCATCCCTAAGCATTAATAATTATACTGCTACTGAGAAAGAATATAGTGAGTGGGGAAAAAAAGCCAAGTCCTCAAAATAGACATTTTTTCCAAGCCACAAATGGCAGCTCAGCCTTCCTTTTAATAAGCATTCTGAGTTGCATTGCCAATGCTGCTGTTGCAAATTTCTGCCAAATTTCTTCTGCAAATTTTACTCAATTTTTAATCTACCAAAATCATATTCACCTCAGTTGGAGTTTTATTAGCATTGGAAGTGAATGAAAAACCTGAGCAAGGACTTTGGAATGTGGTTGAGATATTATATGTCTTTGCATGTGTGTTTATTCATTTTTAAACATTATTATTTATACCCTCTGGAAGCAAGAGAAAAAAAAAGAGGGGATGTACTATAGGTTAGTTTAACAAAACAACAATGATTTGCATTGCTGCTGACAACTATCTTTACTCTCCAGCGCTGAGAAGTGCCAGATGGCAAATTTGGAACAGTTAGCAGCAGAAAATGCGACCATCCCAGGTTCAGGGAGTCTCTGAAAGGAGGATTTGGAAACTAGAGCTCCACATAAGGATACAATCCAGAAGCAGATCTCACTTTTATTGAAGAGGTGGCTGCGGGTAGCGTGCAGTTGCATTAGAAGTGTTTTAAGGTCTCTGTTCTATTATTTGTCTCCATTCAGCTTCTGAAAAGAAGGAGGAAAAATCTCTTCTGAATGCATAAATATAGGGGATTTTGAAGAAGACACTGACAACACAGAAGTCAGCTTAATAAATAGGAACACGTATCACTGCAAGCAGGAGCCTGGAGCAAAATCCAAATTCAATGTTTTTGGGAAAGCCTCAGTGAATATATTGGTTATATATGCTGCCAAAACAAGCATTTTCCACTGACTGATGCTACCAGGTGGGATTTGACACCTACACGTTTTCACGGCAAGGAGTGGTCACACATCTGGCCAGCTGGAGCGGGGTTAGAGTGACCAGCTGGGACAGCTACGTCAGGGCGGCAACATATGAGCCTGGCCTGGGAGTCAGATCCTTATTTTTTTCTCTTTTCTTAACAGATTCAACATTGATAGAAGACAAAAGCGATGGTGCGTGGTATTCATGTCCCACAACTTTGGATATCTAGCTAGTTATCCGGGAGCCCTCTATTCCCCCCAACACTGAGAGGCAGACATATGAACTGGGCGAGTCACTTCATCTTAAGATGCATGTCTAAGACACGCTGRGTAAATCCCACCTTTTAGGGTACACGTTTTTCTTGACTACACCGAGTGCCTGAACACCTAGCCTTTAGGTGAGATTTGAGTGCCTAAACAGACACATCACATCATTGTAGGCACCYTAGGGTGTCCCACCTGGCCTCTTACTGCCTCCCCAAAAGGGCACAAGTCTCTTGTAGATCATCTGCTYGGGCAGGATTTTCATTCCATTTGCCAGTCCTGTCCAAATGTCCTGAATACCTCTGGGCACATCTACGGTGGTGCCAGGCACCTGAATTGCTCCCCTAGTGGGGGAGCAATTACCAGGTAAAACCAAATCCATTTTGTGTTATCAAAAAAAAAWTTGCATTAGAAGAAAGACAGTAAGACATGACATAGCAGAGCAAAGGTCCATTGAACGCAGTATGCTTTCTCCGACTGTGGTAGTTAAATGGATGCTTAAAGAAGAGAAAGAACAAGACAGGCATCTATGAAACTTCCCATCAGTAATCTCCCATTTTCCAACTATTTTCAGTTTGGGACTTCTCGATTAAGATGTGGTGCCTGTGTGTTTAATAATCCTCACTGGGTTTCTCCTCCAAGAACATGTTCAGTCTGCCCTTGAACTCAAGCTGACTTTTACCAAAAACAGAAGCAAAAAAAGACAGACATCCTGCCTTCCYCAACCACCTAGCAGTACAGAAATGCATCCAAAAATAGAGAAAGTCCTCAAAGACCATGCGATCATTGCTGGCTTAGTAAAAGATAAACAGAGTGACAGAGCAGAAATAATTTCAAAATATTTTCTGCTAAAAATGGTCTTGGGACAGGTTACAGGTAAGGCTTGTAAACATCCACTGATTCTCAAATGATCCCATGAAGGCCTAAGACTATGCTAGTACTTGGTATGGAAAATATTGGCCTTTTTTCAAGTTCTGAAGAACTATAAGGAATTATGTCAAGATTTTTTTTATCCACATTAAGCAATGAAAAGAGGTTATTGCACTATAGATGGAAAAACAGATTCCTGAAACATCCTGTATGCCTCCTTGCTAATCCTTCATAAAAAACACACCTTGAAAGTAATTTTTCATTATCAGTCTTTGCAKTAGTACATTCTGCTTCTCTTAATTTCTCCTGTTGATCCCAAATTTAAAATGCATTCTTCCAAACCTCATCCATAACTATAAATTTTACAATKGTATTTATACCTCCTTATTGCTTCATAGGTTCATCTATTAAATAAATTTAGATTTGAAAATATTGGGGGGAAATATCTTTTKTAGAATATAAATATTTACTTATAAAAACAGAAATGTAAATGCTGAGATAGGCAACGATGTTAATACGGAAATCCCACACAGCAAGTACATTTGAATGAAGGGCGGGAGAACATCTCAGTAGCATAAGGCAAAACATATTATAGGAATGGTGATTATTTCAAAGCTACATGTAATAAACTCAGGAAATTCAGTGAATATGGGAACAGGCTATAGAAAAGTGCAGAGGYAGAAAAATCAAACAACCTGACAATGATCTCAGGGGACAATGATTTTGCCTCTTTTTTCCCTCTTTTTGATGTCACCAAAAGACAGAATTCAAATTGTCAGGGATGTAAATAATTACAAGAGAAGATGGTAAATTAATTACTTGGACAGAAAAAGTAACATTAGAGTCCTGCTAAGGAACTGATTTTAGCTATTGCCTTATGATATATTTGAAGATACAAGAGGCCTGGAGTAAATTGCAGCACCTCTCCAGAGGATGCTGTCGTTCATAATATCAGAAACTTTATTTCAAATGTTATCTAGCCAGACTTTGAGGTCACTAACAGTTGTGCAAATCCAAAATAACTCCTCTGGCAGCTCTACACATACTCTTTGAAYTCCAGAGGTGTAACAAAGTGAGACATGTGCCTGGGGACCTTCCACAGSACCAGGTTTTGGGTCTCTGGTGCCAAGGACATCAGAGGATACTGAACAGAATAGCAGTAGGAACTGGAAAGACTTTGGTAGATGTTTTCATAAGTTTACTGAGTTCAGGAGTGGTCTCTGAGGAAAAAGGATGACTAATACATAATGCCATAACATTCAAAGTGAACCTATAGAGACATAGTAGGAAACTACACACTAGTCAGTTTGACATGAGTTGTGAGCAAAAGCCTTTGAAACTCTTTTAAGAGTCAAAAGGGAGAACATTTGGAAAAGCGCAGATTAACTGAAAATAGCCAGCGTGGCTTCAGGAAGGGGAGGTCACCATGGCTCACTAGCAGAGGGGAATTCTTTGCGGATGTTACTGCTGGGCTAGGCAAGGGGCTACGGCGCACCATGGCCAGGGCTGGGCGTTTCTCAAAGCAATCTGACAAGCTCGACAGTGGTAATAAATGGGCAAGGCGTGGAGTTTATGGAATTGGAGGAGACTCGGCACATTCGGACTGTGTATGGGCTAAAGGAGAGACTACAAAAGATGACCTAAAATGGAAAATTTTAAACGGGAAAAGTAAAAGAAGGCTACAAAGGACTGCAGGAATTTGAGCTGGCTTGAATAAATAAAAAAAAAAAAAAAAAAAAAAAAAACACAAAAATGAGAGAGGAAGGCCTGTTATTGATTCAGCAGACGGTGACCAAGATCACCACATCACTTTCTTTACAACACTCTGCAGTGATATGGGATAGCACCACGTTTCCAAGGATTTCAAAGTCGCTGGCAAATAATAAGCCCTCCAATGCACTGTAAGTTGGGTAAGAATTGCTATGGTCTTTTTATACAAGAGGGAAAACAGAAGCACCACAATATTAATGGCTTGCCCAAGCTCACACCTCCTACTTCAGCTGTCTGGCATGTCAGCAATGCTCGCAGGAGAAAGGCAAAACCTGGGAGTAGGATCCTGGCAGGTAAGTAAAAGGGAAAATATTTTTTCAATACCTTGTTTTAAAATAAACATGCTTCAAATCTGGGGAGCAGTTCTTCTGAGATGAGGGAATGATGCTGATTTGGGGATTTGTCCATTGAAGCCTACCCTCTGCCCTCCCTGGCGAGGTCTGGTGAGGTCCCCAGTGTTGGGAGCTCTCAGGCACCCGAGGGAGATTCGAGGTGACTTCTTCCAGGGTCACCCCTGCAGCAAGATAATTTTCAAAAATCATCACCCTTTATCTCCCGGTACAAACATATTGTATTCACCTGAGAGTTCAAAGATGCAGATGGAAATAATGCCACAGTGCAGTTGCACCTCACCTAATTTCCAGCCAGGATACTCATCTGAAAGCCACTCACGCCACACAAAAATGTCCTGGAGGAAGGCCCACAAACACCTATTGCTGTTATCACCATATTGCTGACAGCCCTAATAATAAAACCCCTTTTTTTTTATTAGTAACCTTCTGCTGTCACCGAATGCCACGATTCCCAGCTGCTGCCGCATGGACCCTGGCTCTGGCAGCCATGTACAGGAGGGAGGCTGCGACCTTGCCAGTGGGGTTTTTTTGCAGAAAAGTCTGGGTGCCTAAAGCCCAGATCTGTCTCCTGGGAAAAACCGTGATCCTGGAGCGCCGTCCAACCGCCATGTGACCAAGCAGCTCTGTCCCGGGCACAGAGATGCAGTGGCCGCTCAGCCTCCTGTTAMACCTCCCCTCAAAGTAATGAATCACAGAGCCACATATTTCGCTGTGCAACCTTTTCCAGGCTTCTCCTGCTGTTGACGGGAACTATAAAGGCCAGGACTTTCCTCTGACTGCCTGCGGGTTTCAAGGCCTCTTTTTCCTTTCCTTTTCTGGTGCTTCTTTGCCCTGTCTTACATATTCTAATTAGCTTTCCTGGAGGAGTTTTACAAGATGAAGATAAGAAGCAGCTKATCCTAGGCAGTTGTTTGTCTTCACATTTTCCCTTAGAAAAAAAGAAAAGGACTTTCAAGGACCGAATTTCCCATCTGAACCGTTATTTGAGGGGCTAGAGGACAGAAATGCTCTGGGCGATCAAGCAGGGAACTTGAAAAGGAATTCATCTGAAATGCAATAAAACAAATATTTGCATGGATTTTTGAGGAATTCCAGCCTCCCCGCTCCTCCCTTTTTATTAGCTTCACCAGTGCTTGATGAGGCGGCTACATTCTCCAAGTGACTGACAAAACCCACTTTTATACCATTACATAGGAAGCAACTTATAGAATCATACAATAATAAAATCATAGAATCATTAAGGTTGGAAAAGACCTCTAAGATCATCAAGTCCAACCGTCAACCCAACACCACCAYGCCCACTAAACCATGTCCCGAAGCGCCACGTCTACACGTTTTTTGAACGCCTCCAGTGATGGTGACTCCACCACTTCCCTGGGCAGCCTGTCCAAGGCTTGACCACCCTTTTGGTGAAGA
>JASVER010000128.1:659309-695835 GCA_030449065.1 Oceanodroma leucorhoa | reverse complement strand
AGTTCAGGCTGACAGGCCTGTAGTTCCCTGGATCCTCCCTCCAGCCCTTCTTGTAGATGGGCGTCACGTTGGCAAGCCTCCAGTCGTCCGGGACCTCCCCTGTTAACCAGGACCGGTGATAAATGATGGAGAGYGGCTTGGCAAGCTCCTYCGCCAGCTCCCTCAGTACTCTCGGGTGGATCCCATCCGACCCCATAGACTTGTGAGTGTCCAGGTGGCATAGCAGGTCATTAACTGCTTCCTCTTGGATTATGGGGGGGCATATTCTGCTCTCCGTCCCTGTCTTCCAGCTCAGGGGGCTGAATACCCTGAGGATAACCGGTCTAACTATTAAAGACTGAGGCAAAGAAGGCATTAAGTAGCTCAGCCTTTTCCTCATCCTTGGTGGCAATGTTCCCCCCGGCATCCAATAAAGGATGGAGATTCTCCTTGGCTCTCTTTTTGTTGTTAATATATTTGTAAAAACATTTTTTGTTGTCTCTTACGACTGTGGCCAGATTGAGTTCTAGCTGGGCTTTTGCCATTCTAATTTTCTCTCTGCATGACCTAACGAGATCCCTGTACTCTTCTTGGGTTGCCYGCCCCTTCTTCCAACAGTGGTAGACTCTCCTTTTTTCCCTGAGTCCCAGCAAAAGCTCCCTGTTCAGCCAGGCCGGTCGTCTTCCCTGCCAGCTCTTCTTGCGGCACATGGGGACAACCTGCTCCTGTGCCTTTAAGACTTCCTCCTTGAAGAACGTCCAGCCTTCCTGGGCCCCTTTGCCCTTCAGGACTGCCTCCCAAGGGACTCTCTCAACCAGTGTCCTGAACAGGCCAAAGTCCACCCTCCAGAAGTCCATGGTAGTGCTTTTGCTGACCGCCCCCCTTACTGCACCAAGAATCGAGAATTCTATCATTTCATGGTCGCTAAGCTCAAGATGGCTTCCAACCACCACATCTCCCACCAGTCCTTCTCTGTTGGTAAACAGCAGGTCAAGCGAGGCACCTCCGCTGGTAGGCTCACTTACCAGCTGCATAAGGAAGTTGTCTTCCACACACTCCAGGAACCTCCTAGACTGTTTCCTCTTGCTGTGTTGTATTTGCAGCAGACATTAGGTAAGTTGAAGTCCCCCAAGAGGACAAGGGCTAGCGATCGTGAGACTTCTGCCAGCCACTTGTAGAATGCTTCGTCTGCCTCTTCATCCTGGTTGGGTGGTCTATAACAGACTCCCAGCAGGATATCTGCCTTGTTGGCCTTCCTCCTCACCCTTACCCATAAGCAGTCGACCCAATCATCACAGTCGTTGAGCTCTGTACAATCRAAACACTCCCTAACATACAGAGCCACCCCACCGCCTCTCCTTCCTCGCCTATCCCTTCTGAAGAGCTTATAGCCATCCATCGCAGCAATCCAGTCATGAGAGTCATCCCACCATGTTTCTGTGATGGTGACTAAGTCATAGCTATCCTACCGCACAACGGCTCTCAGCTCCTCCTGTTTGCTGCCCGTGCTGCGTGCATTGGCGTAGATGCACTTGAGCTGGGCTATCGATCTCAGCCCCGACATTGGCATGCCACCCCTAGGCTCATCTCTAGCGAGYCTGGTTTTATCTCCTTCCCCCTTCGAACCTAGTTTAAAGCCCTCTCGATGAGCCCYGCCAACTCATGGGCGAGAATCCTTTTCCCCCTTTGAGACAGCTGAACTCCATCCGTCGCCAGCAGGCCCGGTGCCGTGTAAACCTCCCCGTGATCAAAAAAGCCAAAATTACACCGATGGCACCAGCCTCTGAGCCACATGTTAATCAGGTSTGTTTTCCTGTTCCTTTCAGTGTTCTTCCCTGCCACTGATGGGACTGAGGAAAACACTACCTGTGCTCCTGATCCTGCAACCAATCGCCCCAGTGCCCTGAAGTCCCTTTTGATCACTTTGGGACTTCCCTCCGCAACCTCATCGCTGCCAACCTGCATAACCAATAACAGGTAATTATGTGGCTGCATGACTGTGTTACCCCACCAGAGAGGAGCTTTTTGAGCCATGCCTTGAGCTGGCGTTTCCTTTTCCCAATCTCACTTTTTTGGAAGAGAAATATTTGCTTTCCTTCAACAGCTAGCTTTTGGAGTCAGCCGAGTGTAGCTGGGAGACAGCATGATAAATATTGTTAAGGCACAGTGTAATTTTTTAATAAAAGATTGTGACCTGCATCTCTCCTTTGACAGATATCCTGACACTTATTAGTTCTGTATCCTGTGAGTTTGATTTCATAGTCTACARCTTAGTCCACAAATTGCCAAAACTGAACTCCGCTTCCCCTCATACATTCATCGCAGTCCCGGTTCTAGTGTCACGACGGAGGCCAAGTTTGCACATCTTACTGAAGTGGCTTTTTTGCTTAGGAAAAACTGTGGARCTCCCTCCTGCAGCATGCTGTAGGGGTTAAAATATCAAAGGGCTTAAAAGTACAATTAAACAAATCAATGGAAGTCCATAAGGGGCCACTAAACAGGAAAATAGACATAACCTCTAGTTCAAAAAGTTCCTAGGCTGCAGACTGCCAGAAAGGAGGTAGAAATATTGGGCAAGTATCACTGTAAGATAGCCCTGGTGAAGAAATGATGCGGTGTCCACTAAAGAGCTAAGTAGCCTAGCAGATGTTGAATGCAAAGTTGAGCCCCATGAGGAGGAAGCCATTTTTCACAACGCTGAGCTACAGCACATATATTTTATTCTGCATGTCCCTGTTGTCGTCTCTTTTTTTCTGAGTTTTGTTTTGATATGCGCAACTGGTGTTCAGCTTATAGAAATCACCCCAAGAACAAGAGAAAAAGCAGGCAYGGGAACAGACAAGAGAAATACAGCATCTGCGAAGGAGGTGTCTAGGTGCAAGGCTGCAGATCCCAAGAAGGTTTCTATATGAGGAGGAACGGGAGATCTAGGAGGAGATTTTAAGATGGATTAGGGCTTGGATGGCAGAGAATTTGGAGGTTTGAGGATGGCGTTTGGAAGAGTTGGATTTGGTGAAAAGAAAGCAGGATATTTGGTTATTGGGTGGGAGGATAATGAAGGAATGATCTGTCCACATGGGCATTTCTAATCACGGTTATCTTTCTGAAGGGAAGAGAATGAACCTTCCCTCTTCCCATCTTCTCTTTCTCACACACAAACACACGGAAACAAATGCACATGCCCCTGACTGCCTGGTACCTACTCCCCATCTCATTTTTGCTACTGGGAACACAGTATCATATTTTTATTCTATGGATAGAGTTTGGGAGAGTAAGAATGTCTTCACTTCCAGTGGTGACCCTGACACACTTCAAATCCAACCAGAGGCTATGTTTTGGGCACCGCATTCCAGAAGATAACAATGAATCTGGACTGTATGGAGTCTCCCGGGAGACAGACTTGCAGCAGTTTTCGGGTAAGTAGCAAGAAGAACGTAGCTCTTCAAAGACATCACAGGAGAAGATACTTGCCTAACACATGGCTGACCAGAATAATTGCATATGTTCAAAGAACTAGAAAARCATAGATAAACCAGGTGCCAGAATACACAGGCAAATACTATTTTATAAATATATAAATATACTATAAATAATAATAACCAGAGTACTTTCTCTGCATTATTATGGATTATGTAAAAGTTGCACATGGTTATATAAAGGAAAAAAAAACCCCTAACTTTAGGAAAGTTTTATGAAGTACTACGTATTTACTGGGATTGCTTTTTTGCATGTCTTTCCTTAAAGGGAGAGGAAAGTATTATAATATTTTTGTAGCTCAGGAAAAAATATGAAGTATATACTTYGAGATATTTACTATGAATTTAAGGTCACCATCAGATTTTAATTACACACAATCTCTCTCTMTATATATTTATATATATTTTGCTTGTCCTTGTAGTATATGCGTGTCTACCAACTCTACAGCAAAATAGAACYCAAATGCCTTGAAACGTAAGAAAAAAGCCAAAGCTGGAAACTGTCCAAACCACACCTCAGCCAAAAATCCACATCCAAATAGTCCCTGAACACTAGGAACTAAATAGTTTAGGCCCGTTTCCACTGCTATGAAATCTATCCTTCATTATTAGCTGCCATACAGGTGCTTTAATTTCTGTCCAAGTCTCCTATGGACAAWGCAGACAACTAATGTGGTGTGTTCTGTATCAGATTCTCCTCTCCTTGTTGCTATGCATCTTTCCTGTGTGCTGCTGACATAATGCCATTTAACTAACTTGAGACCCTGCTGGTTTTTTTCCTTTCTTTTTTCCTTTTCAAGAAAACGGATGTGTGATCAACATTCTTGTAGGAAATGGTTGCATGGTTTTGAACACATAATGTTTTCTCCAGAATCAAACCAATAATTTTTCATGGGTTGTGTTTTTGGGGTTTGCGGTTTGGCGGGGTTTTTTTGACTCAGTCAAAAATTTTTCTTTGGCATTACTGGAAGAGGTGAGGGTATAATTGACCTCTCAATAATTGAGAAGGATTAGGAAAGAARTAGAGGGAATCAATACGGCAATAAATATTCATAATACAGAATGCAGTTCTGGTCTGTCTGTCCTTTACTCTCCTTGGCCCTCCATTCAGAAAAGGAGCCAGAAAACAAAGAAAGAAAGATGCGGATGGTGAGAAATATGGAGTGGCTTCCAGACAAAGAGGGATTCAATAGACTAGGATTCTTCATCTCTAAAGGGAGATGACTGTGAGAGGTTATGATGGAAATCAATAAAGTAATGGATGGTGTGTTTATTAACAGCTGTTCTCTGGTTATTACAGTAAAAAASTAAGAACCACCCACTGAAATTGGCCAGTGAAGGCACCCGATGGAAAAACAGGTTTAAAGCAAGTACTTTCTATTTCACCCTGACTTACACCAAGCTCCTTATGCTAGGGCATCCACTGTGCCCCTATTTCCCTCTCTCCCTTCATGAAATATTTTTCTTCATATTCTACATTGCTTTCCACATATCGAGTCTACTTGTGACTTTTTCCCTCCACCGTGGACTATGGTTCTCTTCTCCTACCTGTATGTCCACTTGCTARTTGGACTGTCTCCCAGGCTATTGCCTTGCTTCACATCCTACTTCACACTACATTCCCACCAAACCACATGTCAGCCACGCTTTACGCAAAAATGATATTTGCTAGGGGCTTTCAAAGTAATCAAGGAGGTTCGCCACACGGTTGTGCTTGAGCCAGAATGACTCTGCTGGGTTATTCTTACACCCTTCTGATGGTCATTCCACGTCCTCTCAGTTTTAGGCTTTCATGAATCCTACTATTTACCCAAAACAACCTTGATTTTGTTGCCTCTCCAGCTGGAGTGAAGAGGTTCCAAACACAGAGCTGCTGGGCGTGCAGGTGGGCACACTGGCGCTAGCACTGTGGCAGGCAAGAATTAGTCTGGTTAGGACACCAGCAGGAAGGAGATTTAGTGGGGGGAAGTGAACAAGGAGGAAACAGTTTAAGTGCTATATATTAAGCTTTGCACTGCTGACCACTCAGGTAGAAACATCTGGCTGTGGTAGGATTGCACACAGAGCTGGAACAGTACTCATCCATTTTCCGCACAAGCTTTATTCTTGCTTTCACATAGGTGGTAAGAAAGACAAAATTAATGAAATCTGCCTGAGGGTAGGAAGGCTCTGCAGAGGGATCTGGACAGGCTGGATTGATGGGCCGAGGCCAATTGTATGAGGTTCAACAAGATCAAGTGCCGGATCCTGCACTTGGGTCACAACAACCCCAGGCAACGCTMCAGGCTTGGGGAAGAGTGGCTGGAAAGCTGMCCGGCRGAAAAGGACYTGGGGGTGCTGGTCGACGGCCGGCTGAACAYGAGCCGGCAGTGTGCCCAGGTGGCCAAGAAGGCCAACGGCATCCTGGCCTGTGTCAGGAATAGTGTGGCCAGCAGGAGTAGGGAGGTGATCGTGCCCCTGTACTCGGCACTGGTGAGGCCACACCTCGAATACTGTGTTCAGTTTTGGGCCCCTCAGTACAAGAAGGACATTGAGGTGCTGGAGCGTGTCCAGAGAAGGGTGACGAGGCTGGTGAAGGGTCTGGAGAACAAGTGTTATGAGGAGCGGCTGAGGGAACTGGGGTTGTTTAGTCTGGAGAAGAGGAGGCTGAGGGGAGACCTTATCGCTCTCTACAACTACCTGAAAGGAGGCTGTAGAGAGGCGGGTGTTGGTCTCTTCTCCCAAGTAACAAGCGATAGGACGAGAGGAAATGGCCTCAAGTTGCGCCAGGGGAGGTTTAGATTRGACRTTAGAAAAAATTTCTTCACCGAAAGGGTAGTCAAGCCTTGGACAGGCTGCTCAGGGAAGTGGTGGAGTCACCATCMCTRGAGGCRTTCAAAAAACGTGTAGAYGTGGCGCTTYGGGACAYRGTTTAKTGGGCRTGGTGGTGTTGGGTTGRCGGTTGGACTTGATGATCTTMGAGGTCTTTTCCAACCTTAATGATTCTATGATTCTATGAAACAAAAAAGGAAGGCTCTGCAAGTTTTTGGCATGGTCTTTGTGGTATGGATTTTTCAATTCTCTTATGTCCTGCATAGTATTTTTAAAGACCATACCAATCCATGTGGCTGGTGGAACTTGGAAGTAAGGTTGCCAAAAGGAAGAAATAAGTATGTGGATGGTAAATATGCATGGTGCATGAAATAAGAAAAGAAATTATTCCTTCAGAGAGAGAAAAAGAAAGAACAATACCTAAGGTGTGGGAGATATTAATGAATAYTGTAGTGCTGGCAAGAACATGTCAAGAATTGGTGCACATATGCTATTAATAACTTTTTAGATATCATCCTTTTTGCTGCACAAATACGTCTACAGTATGTTTTTAACCAGCTCAGTAAAGAGATGAAGAAAATGGTACAGCATAAAGGAAGGCAAATATTTCCAATTCCTCCACTACAAAGGCATAATAATACCCTCAAAACAAGGCATTTCCCACTCCTTTATCCCTAGCTTCTCTGACATAACAAGCCTCTCGCGTTGGCTCAAATTGCAGATGTGCCAGACTCAAAATAGTGAAGTACTTAATTTTTTTATTTTGGAGATTATGATTACCAGGTAATACCTGTCYATAACCAAATAAATTAATCCCAGAGCTTCAAATTCCCTAGTGATCCACATATGCATTTGACATTTGAATCCTCCCAAATCCATGCTTTCGTTTTAGGTACTGGTGCCCTAAGTTATGGTACAGTACACACCAAATCATCAGGTGCACAGCATTTATACACTGTAATTCAATGGCACAGAAATCTGACCTGAGAGACTGGGTGAAAACAGTTAAAGCCAAAACTATGTTTAGAGTAAAAAAATGCAGGAAATATAAAGCGAGTGCCCACATCAAAGCATGTGTGACTACTCTGAATGGCATTTGCACTTTCAGGCTCCCACAGTATTATTTGCTTTAGCATTTGTGGTTGATCTGCAGTCCGACCAAGCAATATACTTCAGGAGTGCATCTGAGGAGATAATCTGGGAAAACAATGGGCTTTTGCTCTGTTTCCTGAACAGCATCATCATCAAAACTTTCTGAAATCAAAAACAAAAACACAGCAAAGCACAAAAGGGTCAAGTCCCGGTCAGGCTGGAACCTGGAGAGTGGCACATGCTGCTCTCCCTCCAACTAATGCTTTCCTACACCTTCTTCAAATTAGCTACCAGGCAAATCTTTTATGGCCTAAATGAGGTGCTGAAGAAATACAAATTAAGATAAAACAATGGAGATGAAGTTAGAGGAATTAAGCTGGGGTCAGAAGCTGATTTATAAATTACAGTTAAGCTGTTAAAACTATTAAATTTCACCTGATGCATGTGAGGTGACCCCAGAGGTTCACCTTGTCCTGGGTCTTCTCCATGGCAGTGGTCAGTGCTTGGCACTTTGGGATGGGATGTCTGAGTCTGTAGTAAATGTGTGACTAGGTGTGTGAAGAACAGCCTCATGCACCTTCTCTTATATGTATGCGAAGAATAGGATACATTTGCAAGGCACATAGTATTGCAATATCTAAACATAGCCCATTTTTGCATGTCTTTCACTGGYTCTTACAAGTCCCCCTCAAATTCCTTTGAACTAAGGCTTGATGAACCTTATTTTAAAGRAGAGCTTAGAATCACTTGTCATCCTCAGCCTTTTTCATTACTATACCTGCCCTGGGATAGGAAATGGAAATGTCTTCCTTTTTAGCTCAGCGCTGAGGCTGAAGGGTCTCTGCAGTAGGAGCAGTCATTTCACTACACACAGGTACAGCCCCTGGCACACAGAATCCCAAATGAAGGGCACCACTGACAATAACACATGTAATTCACTGCCACAAATGAATCCATGAAGCATGAGACCTGAAAGTAATTTTAAATACTATTTTCACAATGTTCTSTCTATACTATGTGGTTTTGATCTGTTTTGTTCTTTACTACAAAACGTATTCTTCAGATAGAATAACCTTTTGTAGAACTATTTCCAATATTAACTGTAGGAAATATTGCTGGAGCCAGTAACACCCTAAAAATTGGAAAGAACTTTTAAAGTTTGATCTTCCAGTACCTACACGTCATTTTTCCCATGCAGAGTGAGTRTAGACTGCTACCAGACCAGAACAACAACAAAAGGCTGCAGCAGGAGTTCCCGGGGGCCATAGCAGAAGTAGAGTCTATGATCTTCTCTGTATTACATGCTCTGAGTCAGTCTCCTCTGTTTCACAAAAAAAAAAAAAAAAAAAAAAAGTGGCTGAGACAAACTGCCCTGCTCTGTCATCATTTTCCACCCTATTTCAGTTCTTCAGGGTAGAGAAGAACCAAAAGCCACGTGTGCTTTACTACCATATCCAACTTTGACATGCAGAAAAACTTCCACAGGTTAATAATTCACTAAGAACTGACTTACTCATTTTATGTCTCTTGGGTTATATTCTTAACGGGTGTAAGTGACTGAGCCAAAAGCCACTGAAGTCAGCTGAGGTCTGCCTATTGCGTGACAACAGGGCTCACAGCTTTCCTCTTCACTTCATTGTCTTCTGCTTTTTATTGCTGAGAAAGGACAAACAGATGCACCTCACCACTATTTGGATACTCCTTTCAGAGACCACACTCTCTTTGTTTCCTCAGTGAAACCAACCCTCTGGTGGTACAGAAGCTGAGCCCTTMGTAGACAGCGAATCTGAGACTGCCTTTGCCAGTTCTTTGCCAGAACAGTGGGGCACCGTTCTTCAGAAAACCCGGTAGTTTCCAGGCAGCCTCAGGCACACGTTCATGATGRGGCTATGGAGAGGCGAAAGTCCTTAGCTGCGTCCTTTCCCTTTGGATAACTGGGAGCATCTCACACAACAACCAGGTTCTGTATTCCCTCCCCATAGAAGAGCTGCTGCTTCCTCCATATGCCACTAATATTTCCCTTCCCTGATTTTTTCCTGCTGTCATTGGGTCCTGATTGGTCTTCAGTCACCACATATGGGCACAGTATCCCACATACTAAGTGAACACATACCACATAGTTAATTACATAATGGCCTACTAATATTTTCCATGTTATTTTTCCCTCTGTTCCTAAAGCAAAATTATTCCCTGTTATTGGTTTTGTTTTCTTTTTGAACTACCATTTCATATTTAGCCATTACTGATGTGCTGACATTAAAGCTATTGATTTTTTTCTAAAAGAAAGTAACTACATCAAGCACGAAAATACATAACACTTCTGTAAATAAAGACAGCAAAATATCTAGTAATTACTGAAAATTTTCCCAAACAAATCATAATTCATTTTTCAATGCAGATGTAAGAACTAATGACAACCCAAGGATAATCAATTAATTGAACACCACATCTTAGGTACAGAGTTGGGCACTTAACTCATGGGATGCTGTATCTGTTTGTGATTGAGATTCTGAAAAGTTTCTTCCTCAAAGGAATTTCATTCTTGCACTTGACTCTGAAATATCTATGAATGTTTGCACAAYCAAAATTCTTCCCTTACTGATGTGCCTCGATGGCTCATAATAAAGGGATAAAGACAGGCTGAATCAAAATTCATTTTTAATGTGATGAAAGCCTTTTCAAAAGGGAGTTTTATTGTAATCAGCCACTTGTTCCTGGTTCAATAGTCAACAGTAGCTGCTGTACAAAATTGTTCTTCCAAGGCAACATTTTGCTATGAGTTTCAGAACCAGCTTATTGTAGGGTTGTCTTAAGTTTGTTATATCGCAGGAATTTGGAAATGACAAGATACTACCAGGAGAAAGCAGTGTCCAATCTCCACAGGTTGTTGTAGTAAGACCATCAGATGAACATGGAAGAACCCCAACAATAGGTAATGGTAGAGTTGTCTCTTCATAGGATGAATGTCTTCCTAACACTGAAAAAATCTGATATGAAAGAGTAACTCTCTTGCATTTTTTTTTTTCCCATGTGAAAACATAGTGGAGTTTCATCTTATCCACAAACTTTTTAAAACATTTCAAAACAATCCAATTCCTTTTTTAGCTTCTTTGGATGCCTACAAGCCCTTTGACACAAGTCAAGTATTGGCCAAGCAGAGTAAGTTGCAGTTAGCAACGTGCAGTTAGCTTTGTATTTCACTATATGTTTATCTGTGGACAATCAGCATATTCTCTTCTGAGCACTGCATCCTAAGAGATCTCTCATTCCAGGAAATGTGGTAGGCAGCAGAAGGCAAAATAAAAAGATCCTCATTGGAGAAAACCATGAGAAAGAATCGAAGACAGATGGATCTGACCAGCAGTCCCCTGGGCTTCAACCAGATTGTAATTATCTACTGAAGAGCACACTGATGGTGCAACACCAGAGCCCATCTCAGCTCTGTGCCGCAACCCCGTTATTCACAGAGATCCCAAACAACTCACCTCCCAGACAGAGAGGAGCCAGTTGGGGTACACAATCTTGCATCTTTTGCACATTCTTTCAGGTGAAAAATGTCAAAAATTTTCATATCGTTCTAAAACCTAAGCATTTTATAAGGTATGCTTTTATATGCACACATATGTGTAGGTGTTAAATAACAGGTTTTCCTTCAGTTATGGATTTTAGTTCCCCTCCCCTTTCTTCATCTCCTCCTTTAGTTATTCTAGGATTTCTCCCTGAATAGGCTACTTTTCTTACCTCTATGTTTTTAAAATTATTTCTAACTGGAAATGAGTAAGCTATTCCTGTGAAACCCATCTTGTGAATTTGTATTATACTACAGTTAGTTAATCAAAACACTTATCAAAAAATACATTTGATATTTTTGAAAAAGAACACAAATTTTTACATTTTGCAGGGAGAATTYGTATTGCTTCAGGCCCAGAATTTAAAAACAAACTAAAAAAACAAGCAAGCAAAGGGCAAATGAAATAGAAGTAATTTTCCCATAGGGTCCCTTGTTATTTTAGCAAATCATAACCTAGCTCAAAAATTTCAGGAACTTTGGATTTTTAAAATGCTTGAAAAGTTCATGTAGATAAAGTTTGCCAATGGAAAAAATCTTTTTGTTTTAGCAGAGCCTAAAAGTCTTGTGATTTTTATTAATTTGAAGATTATAAAAGATGACAGAATCCATAAATCAAACAAAAATATTAGTCACAAATAGTCCAACATGTTTTCGCATAGTCATATGATAAATCCCCTATGCATTCAGGTCATTCTCACGATCCATCTTCATCCAGTTTTATTAGACTAGCATTCAGACCCCTCCGATTAGTTCACTCTTATACTAACAGCAGTTAAAAAGCAAAGATGTAATAATGCACACACAAACTTCATGGGACTTATATAATGCCCAAGATCACAAAGAGATCCGCAATGGCAGAAGAAACCATTTGGCAGCCAGGATTTGTAAACTTCTAAATGTATTATTTATTTTTATTACCATAGGTATTACTCGAGACTACAGATTATTACCCATTTGTTTYGTATCAGTGCCATTCTTGGCAGTGGGTGACACACTAAGTAAAGATAGTTTCCTATCATGAAGGATAACAATCTGAAAAACAGACACATGAAGGACAAAACACACCAGGAAACTCAGAGATGGGGATTGGCAGCTTTTAAAATATCTGATTAATACACTCATTTCTTTTGAGTACTGCTGTTATTAACGAGTTAGTGCAAAGATCCGTAAACAGGATCTGTGGACCATTTGCTAGGTGCTCTGGAAACACACACAAAGTCATCAAGGAGAAACTAATGGAGACAGGAGTGTGAGCTGGAAATAAATGGGGTGTTGAGGCCAGACTCATTATTAGTGTTACTGAGAGGGCAACGTGAGGAGACATGATGTGAGACGGGATCTCAGACATCCGTTAGTGTTTCCTTCTCCCCCAGAGGAATGGCAACTCCAGACGAGGAAGAATAAATGAGAAAAGAAAGAGAAGAACCTACAGGGTAGACTTGTCTCTAACTTGTGTCTAAAGAGCGTCTCGTTTGTTTCTCCTGCTTCCCAACAGATATAATTTCCATCCTCTCCTGGTCCTCCACTACTTCAGTTGCAGCAGGTAAGCTTGGCGCATTCACATCCCATTATYAAGCCAACATCAAGTTTGAACATGGTTTTGATAAGCAGGTTGTTCTCTCTCTTTCCATGGCCAGAGAAGAAAGAGTTGTGCCAAGATGGAAGTTATTTCATTAAAGATTCGCATTAGCCTTAACATAAGCAGTGTTCACAGGTCTGCTCAGCTGCTRTCTAACCCTGGTGCCCGCACTCTACAAATCCCTAAGTCTTGAGTTTTAAATCCAGGCTTGCTCCTTAAAATTGTGTTTTTGCACAGCATCCAGGGCACCTGTCTTGCCAGGGAAGAGCAGGTGGGTACATAACTCATGTCTGAGCCTGGCTGAGCTCCAGGATGTGCATTTGCGTGTGCATCTGCCTTGCAGGGTCCACCTGGGCAGCAGCGGAGACTTCTGTGACTGAGAACAGCCCTGGGCTCCCCAGATCTCCCAGGTGTATAAGTGCTCATGTTGATGACACAGCCTGTGGGAAGTGCCTGGTGACCAAGCCTGTGCTCCCACCCTCTTTCTTTTCTTCTCTATTTTCTGCCAGTTCTCAGGGTCCCACGTTCAATTCTTTCTCCTGCCCAGTGAGGTGCAAACTCACACCTCCCTCCTCTCCTCCTCCCCYGGATGCAACTGTCTTACAGGGAATAGCCCTTCCACAACACACGGACACAGTCCATGCTCCAGAATTGACTTCTCCCAGTTCGCAGCCCAGGGCCGTAGCACCAGAGTGATTGCAGAGCACCGAAGTGCTCRCCGTCTCTCCTGCTGGGCCAAGGAGTCTCAACCAATTTTTGCAAAGGCATACAGCTGTACTGGGAAGAGTGAAGAGTAAAGAGTATGTCACCCAAAACAGTCTCTAAYTTAGTTCTTTATATTTGGCTGGGGGTGATGCCGAAAGGAAAAGGAGAGACTTGAACTGAGGACCTCCACTCAGTAGTAGGTCAGTGCTGTATCTGCTAGGGAGCTGTAAGATAAGATGCYGACAGAAAGGGACCCTTGGATGACTATGGGGAGGGATCTCTCCTTCAGTTTTGAAAGAAGGAGTTTTAATATCTCCCTCAAGAGAAAGATTTCAGATTCTGCAGCCTGACCCATGCCATCCAGCATCTTTGAATAAGCTCTAGAGATGGGCAGACACCCACATCCTCTACTTTTCCTTGGGGCTAGCTCCAAGCACACTGCCTGCTCACAACAGGGGCTGCTTGGGATCACAACCTAATTCTTCCCATTCAGGAAAGGACAACAGCCCTGAAGAGGATGGCCTCCTGAAAAYTAAGCATTACAAACCCCAGTGTTGCTGTGCTTAGCTCCCTTTTCCTTTTTTTTTTTCTTTCAACTATTTTGATGGCTTTTGCTAGGAACTTCACAGAGGATCTCTTTGAGACTCATCCTTTGTTAGAGGTCTTCTAACATGATCTTAAAGACAGTAAATCTCTATTTGCATCTATGACTAGGCAGGTCTGCATCTAAGGATGGCAGGCRTATTGCCAGTTTTAAGACTGAGCCCAGCTGTGATCTCAGCACCTGCGTGTAAATCAGCAGTAATTACATGATATGGAAATTCCTTAACACGGAATTACTCAAGGACAAAATGGACAAATGACACAGCACTCCTAAATGGGCTCATCTTTCCCCATTTTCTTCYTTTAGGTATCTGCCATCCCCCTTGTGCAAAGCTGTGGATCTCCCAGGTAAGAGCTGAAGCCCTAYGACCTCTTTTGGAGCTCGTCACTTGACAGCACTAGTTCACCCCCTGCGTGATGTAAGGTGTGCCTTTTGCCTGGGCTTGGAGTAACTGCTTTCCACACTTGACATCATTTATGTGTGAGTTTGCAGTTGGAGTTYGGAGTCTTCTGTTTTTTTAAACAGTACTACCCAGTTCTGCATGTAGGATGATTAAGTAGAAATTTCCTGCAGAGATTTAACAAACACTGCTATGCCATACTGTAGGAACATGGCTTTCTTTAAGCCCTGACTTACTTCTAATATTATCCACAATGGGTGAGTCATTGTTGCTGTAAACTCCAAGGGAACTGAATTTGAGGATTTGAGGACAAAGAACACAAATCTTAAGGAAACCACGCTTCATTACTTACATTGCTTATGGAACAGCTTGTTTCTATATATATCATTTAAGAATCATATATAGCACCATTATTTTATTTCTAAGAAACGTGATTAGGCATCAGAGAAATGTGCACTTTGTTTATGAAGGTGTATGTTTCCATAGTGCATGTAAGGATATTTTCAATGGGCTTAGATAGGCAGCTCATGTTTTCCTCACATAGCTGAAACATTGGACTTGATTACTATACCTCAGATTAATGAAAAACATGAAATAATATGATTAGAAATGCTGTAACGAAATTGCAGCAGAGCCCAACTGACGTTATCAGTGCAAAACATTCATGTCCAGTCCAATTTTTAGACCTCCCTGAATGAAAGCATTGCTTGTCTGTTCACATGACTGCTCATATGTCGGTTTTACCGCCACAATTTTTAGTTTGCAGGATATTAATGTAAGAATCAACAACAACATAYAAATACAGGCTAATCCCTTTTACCATGTGCAGTACTAAACTGTCTTTTTACCACTCATCCACGACTGCAAGATGAAGAAGAAAGCTTTTTGTACTACTTCGCTATCAGAAAGGCTAGCCATCATGTTACTTTTGCACTTTGCTGAATAAACTAAAAACAAGACTTCTGAAAAGGTGCAACTGCAAATTACTGAGCTGAGGAGCTGCWATTAGAAAGGAAATTAAGAAAATGGACAGTGGGGTGCCTTAATGTGAAATGTGACATTGATAAATCAAAGGAAACCTGGAATTTGAGCAGTAGATATTTCAACTGGTTACCAAAGATAACTTGCATTCTTTGTTAGCACAGTCAATTTTGCATTTGCTCAGAAAGATTAAAAGGCCCAGTAGTTGCCACATCATTAAAACAACATATTCATATAAATAAATAAACAGAGTTCCCCTTTAATTCCTGCTAAAGGAGGCAAAGACTCCAGACGGCTATACACCAGGAGTTGTGTGGGACAGGAAACAAGGGACTCTTCATTACTGGAACAAAACACTCATAGTTTCCAGAGTAAAGGTCCTAATTTTTCCATAAAGCAGACCATATTTAGGGGGAAATCACAGGTTAGGAATTGAAATGCGCCATAAGTGAAAACAGAATTAAGAAATTAAACATATGCTAAGTGCAGTTAACACAGTTATAGATTTCTTTTGCAGTAATATGAATCAGTTACCATGTAATGTTTTGTACCCTAAACATAACAACTGTATACATTTTCATTTCATTAACATACTCTTTTTATTGACTCACTGTATTTTGCCAACTGTCTGATTTTTACAATACGATACAGCTTAGGGACAAAAATCAATAGAATTTGGGGGACATAGTATAGATTACTTTTCTTAAAATCGCAAATTATGAGCAGACTTGGTTGTAAAAACTGGCAAAGCCAACCATAAACCCCTTTGACTGACAAATATTCCAGTCTGTGGAMACAGTTTCCATTTTTAAGATGTTCACAGTTGCCCAATGGTGCCTGAGAAGTGGAATTTTCATATGTATTTTGTTCATAGCAGCCTCCACAGTCAACCTTCCCTATCTCTGTGGCCACAGGAGAGAGGTTAGATCCTCAGGATGAACTTAATATGTAAACTTCAGAAGATAAGCATTTTAGCTACAAGTGAAACTTCTGGATTTTCTGAAGGGACCTGGTCCTTTTTCTTCTAAATTATCTGATGATAGGAAGAAATGATCCCAGGGACAAGGCAGTCTTCTGTCATAAGCTCAGCTTRTCTGATAGAGGTCCAAAAACCCACAATTTACAAGATCTTCCCTTTTACAGTCCCTTCTTTGCAGTAAGATGTAGGTCTCAGACATCACTGCAGAAAAAGGTTGATTCATAGTGAGATGCAGAACACAGTGAGCCATCCCTGTGGGAGGAAAATAATCCATGCAAAATTCAAAAGGAATTTATGCTTACTGGGACATCCCATTCTGCCAYGTTTCTGCTAAACAAAGCATTAGAGGGAATGGGAATGCCTGCTCAGGAGCAGAGAAAAAAGCTCAAAGCAGTTTCACAGACCTTCTTCAAAAATGCATGGGAACCGTTCCACTACTGTTGCTGTGGAGTGCTTTGCTGAAAGGAAGTCACACACAAGGCTTTCTTCACTAGAAGGTCTGTTTGGATATAATTTGTACTCTTGGCTTCTTTAAGATGCAGGGATTTAATTAGAAGGATGAAAATAACGCTTCCAGCATCATGATGAATAATGGGGGATGGAGGCCTGGTGAGATCCAAGAACCCTCATGTTTGGTAGAAGGCATGGTAGAGATCATGCCAGTTTCTCAAGTCTCCTCAGGCAAAGACAAAGAAATTAGGCAACATGCTTTCAGTGTTGCTTATTGGAAGAGGAAAACCAAAAATGTGCTTGGCTGCTAGTTAGCACAGAGATAGGGAGGATGTATTGAGACTGCTCTCTGATGTGAAGAGGACTAAGAAATTAAATATTCACCAGTAGGTCAACACCTTGGCATTCCTACAATGCTGACTTCTACCTACAGCAACAGTCTCAGTCATACTATGACACATTATTAGYCATATACTAATGGTAAGGAGTTAGAAGACGACACATTTTCTTCTAAAACTGAGGGACCAGCCTTATTAAACTAGATGAAATACCTCTACATCATACTAGCTACAATGTTAAAACAAGAATATCTCTAGACTTTTTCCTGTCCAGCTACATGCTACCGATTTGAAAGAAAATATTACTTTCTCTAATCTGAAAAACCCTACAGAAGTTGTGTCACATCTCTGAGAAGCAGAGGGGAACTCACCACCAAGCATCAGCTCTRTTTGCTTTATTTTGATGGGTGAAGACCATACAGTGTTCATCTGTCCAATCACTGGGTTAGCAAATAGGTTGCAGCTAAGGTAGTATAGAAAGACCCCCTCTGTTTTTAGAAATATTGTCCTTTTAGAAAAAGGATTAATAAATAATATTTAGTGTGTTTTGTTACTGTGTGTTTTGTTACTGTGAAATGTAAACTTGAGCAGGGATCAGGGGAAGTGGAATCTGTTCGGGATTCCATAGCGGCTAATCAAAGCTGGCGTTGCCTGCAGGGGACCTATATGCCAACTTAGTACAGCTTAGAAATACGTAGACCATCGAGTGATTATACAGATTGTTTTTAGGAAGCTGAAAATAACTAAGTTGATTTAGACATACAGTTAGAAAACACTTTTGGAGCATAACAGAGGGATTTTAACAGCAGTTAAGTATGTTCTGCCATAGACAAAATCACAAGGAAGAAACAATGGGAAAATTACAAACTGTGGTTTCTTGTGTATCATAGTGAGCTACACTGTTAGAAGAATCAGTCTTACAAGCTTTTGGTACATGTACGAATTGCAGTAATGCAGCAATGGAAAAATCCATGCATCTGTGAGGAATATTACAGAGGTTCAGACTGCAGACTGAGTTTGTCAAATTAGTTAATTCAAAAAATCATGCATATATTTGYGCTGTTATATGTAAAATGCATAGCATACGAATTAACTCTCTTCTTCACTACAGGATACAAGCAGGTGGAACAATTAAATAAGAGAAGGCAAAATATATGTGTTTTTAAAAGGATTATCATTTAGGAAGTACAGGGTCTGATACCAAGAATTTCTACAGGATGTCTTTGAAAAKCCTTGTGCAAGGCAAGCTGTAGCTCCCTCTGATTGCCATCTTGGACTCTTTCCTTTGAATACTGGCCATCCAGAGAGCTTTTAAAATGTCAGTCATTGCTATGGAGATCCTCTAATGGATATTGCAGGAACACAGGGATTTACGTCTCATAGTTATCTTTCTCAGCTGAGACTTACAGACACAACTAAAATGCAAATAATAAATATTAGTAACTCTTCCTAAGAGTTAAAGTGATCATTTCAGACAGTTAAATATTATTGAAGTAGGCCCCTGATGTGCTTGTCTCTGTCTCCTATGTACTTTTCTGCTGAAGTATAAGCTCGGCAATGGCCAGTTTAATTGTATGCCACATATTTTCATTATATGTTCTTTGGTACACAGGATCATAGGAGTTAGTTGACGGACCAAGTTCTACTCTTAGTGTAACTCTAAGGTAAGATGACTTAGTAAAGTGACTCTAGTAAACCCCTTGGATTCAGTTGAATTACATTGGTATATAACTGAGAGGAATTTCCTCTGATGGATATAATTTCCATGCATGATATATGTACGTTCCTCAACAGTAATTAAGACCAGATGGTGCTTCATATTTATACTGTAAGTGTGTGGCTATTGCTTTTCTCTGATACTTCAGAAAGCAGTTTTATGCCATTCCCATACATGGCCGGTACTTTCCCACACACTCGACAGCTAATAAGTTACAAAGATTCCCCCGAACAAGTATCTAATGCAATTTAAAATTGAAAAACTTGGCAAGGAATTAGGCAACAGGTGCCTGGTATCCATCTATCGTGTGTTTACAGCTGGAAGAATTACAAGCCGGGTCTTTCTAAAAAAGGTTTGGAACTCAGGGTCTCCAGCGGAATGTGCGCCGAGGGCTTGACGCCGGAGCGGGGACGGCACCCGCTCGACGGGGGCCACAACTACAAAAGGAAGTGGGGTGTATGGGTTGGGGGGTGAATCTGCGCATATGGGGGCACGCAGGAAGATGAGGTTAACTTACATTTTTAGACTGGCAATCCTGGTACTTTCCACACATGCTTTAGACTTGGGAAGACTCCAGAAAAGCCAGCCAGGATCACCAATTTATTCAAGCTTTACAAGAGAAACTCTGAAAAACTTTTGATATATATATTATATATCAATATATATTTTTAATATATATATTTTAATATATGGGTGTATACACACACATATATATGTGTGTGTTTGTGCATATATATGCATATATGCATATTTTTAATGCTCACAGTCCTTTACTTGCTGCCTCTGAAACTAAAACACTGGCAGAAACATCTCACACTGGCAGAAACATTAGTACCACTATAGGAGATAAATAGGACACTGACTGATAATCGCAGTTACCACCTGTGACTCAATTAATTTCTCAACATAAACCCTGCATAAACACGCAATGAAGGACTGTTTCTGTAGGGTGGAATATGCCCCTAGAGAAATTTGCAAAGGCTACACTGAGGATCTTACAAATCTATTACACTCTTTATTTTGTAAGACAAAAACCTCTAATTGTGTCACTCAAAAATAACAGCTGTAGYGCAGAATATAGGTCTTATCATGTTTCTGAAAAGACTAGTCTCCACTGAACAGTTGCACCTCTGAACATGGGTGAAATTTTAGAATTAACTTTGCAAACAAATTCTTTAAGTATTCTGGGCTGAATGAAAACTATATCTGAATAACATTTTTCTAGATTTTTAAACAAGATCCTTTTTTCCTTCTGATTTCTTCATATATTACAGCCAACTGGAGAAGGCCATAGATGCATAATTGGATAACAAATTCTGTGACTTTCATAAGAATACAAGTAAGGGTTTCTAGAAGACTAAGGAAATGGGTGACTGGTCTTTATTCTAGTGGTTAACCACCTTTTTTCCACAGACATATACTCAGAGTATGTACTTGTTACATGCCTGCCCAGTATTTAGCCCAAGGGTGGTTTGGATTTGGACTGTGGTTTATAAATACATCTGCAGTACAAAAATCAGAAAAAGCAACAACCACTGAAGAAGGATATGYATGCTTTTCTTCCTAAAACTTTCTAAGGTATCTGCTGGCCCAGTATGAATATTCTGTTTCAAGTGGATGAAAGTATGGACCAGATTTCAGAAAGTATCAGGACGAGTTCTTACAGACCAGAATTGCTCYTTTCTAAAACATCTCAAAGCTCCCTTCCTCCTCTGCCCATCCCCAGGCACAGGCATCCCCATATGTGCTCTTGGGGCGGCGTATGGTCACAGGGAAGCAGAACAGCCACCAACACAGAAACAGTGCCAGTGTCCACATCTCACCATCAGCTACCCTCTGCATCCCTTTCCAGCTGTCTTGGCATAATTTAAATGATCATCTAGGTGAAGAGTGGCTAGTTTTAGGTGAATCCAGCAAAAGAAAGGTTTTGCTAGTAGAGACAGGAAGGCATTTTGAAGACTTTGCCTTCTCAGTACTGCCAGTTCTCATCACTGTAATTAATGTTTGTTTTGCTCAGAGCTCCTTTTTTTCCCAGCTAAAAGAATCTAGCTATTTTTTCCTTTATTCTTTTTCCCAAGGCAAGAAGATGGGTTTGTGTCGTGGCCKCCTTGGTGTGTATGTCATTCCCAGTCCTGCCACACAGTCAATCATAAGGTGTCCTCACCCTTGAAGGCTCCAAATTCAGCCTCCTGCAGGCAAAAGCCAAAATACATGAGTCCTTTCTTTGGGAATGATGTGCTTCACACATCACTGAAATTAAACTACTACATGTTTTTTTCCCCAGAAACCAAATTATTTCACAAATTTTTGTGACTTCATTTTCTTTCTGGTCCCGGAAGGCCTCAGAGGAGATATTATACATGTATGCTGCCA
Source organism: Oceanodroma leucorhoa (assembly GCA_030449065.1). Taxonomy (NCBI): domain Eukaryota; kingdom Metazoa; phylum Chordata; class Aves; order Procellariiformes; genus Oceanodroma; species Oceanodroma leucorhoa. The sequence continues at coordinate 674,780 of JASVER010000128.1, read as the reverse complement.
CGAATGCTGAGGACACTGTACGATCACTGGTGGCTTTCAGAAAAGGAGATCTGGGGCTGGCTGATTTCAGCTATGCGTAATAACTTGGTAGGCATCAGGAGGAGATAGTTGTTGCTCAGAGCAGCAGACAGAGCACAGAAAACAAAAGCCCCAGGACAGGACAGATCAGGAAAATCACAGTGTGACCAGTCTTAGTCAGCCAAGGTGCTCTGTAACCCGTAAAAGCATCCCCAGGAATTGCTCRTCTGTGCAGCCAGGGATGTGTCTGGGGAATACAGATACAACCTGCAGTTTACCGGGGATGAGTGAGAAAGATGAAGTCAAGAACTCCAGTCCCTTGGAAAGGGAGGACCAAAAGGACATGATGATCTGAAGGCTCCTGGATTTTGGCAAGGGTCTAGAGTCTAAAGGTAACAGAAAACTGCAGCACTTGCTTCAGGTAGGGCCAACATGAGTTTCAGGTACAGTCAACATTCAAAAGTCTCCAGATTTCATCATTAAAATATTAACATGAAAGGACTAATTTTTTAGATTCAGACTGACAGTTTGTGGATTATATGACTAGCATTTTGAGGCTGTAGAAAGGCGAGCACCTCCTTACAAGAGGATGAAACATCCATTTCTTACTGTTTCCCTAGTGCACATTGCCTCCACCGCTTCCAAATTGTTCCATTTTATCCACATTTCTAATCAATAACCTTAATTTTGGCATTTCMCAGCTGCTGAGTAAGTTCTTGATTTTAGGTCTTTAACATTCTTTTAGCTTCTTTGTACATCATAGATATAAAATAAATGACTGATGACTAATGCAAGTCATTCACTGGGAATGTTGGCCTCTCCTCACTGAACCAGTATCAATAAATAAATACGGTCATTATTTCACCAGTTTTCATAAAAACAACTCTCCATAAAACATCCAATGCAATCCTCCAGAAGACTTATCTTAGTCTCTGCCAGCACTTGAAGTTTTACTTATTAGACCTGAATCTCTGCTCCCTGTGCCTAATTTCTTTTATATGTTCAAACGTTCTCTTCTGCCTGTTGCTGTGTAAAAGATCCACACAAACAACAAGGGAACCACTGCCAACTGTGCATTAACTGTATGTAAATGCTCTTGATGCACAGTGTAAATTAACTGCAATAAATGAGAAACTTCCTGTCCCTCATCACTTTCCATTACAGTTACCTTATGTATTATTTGTTACCTCAGAKGGTAAAAAAAATTTAAATGGAAATTTGTTTTTATGCTGCCAGTGCTCCTGCAAGTGAAAAAGAAGAGATACATTAGGATAGATAAGCAAAGTGAGTGTGGCAGTGGCAACAGCTAAAGCAGTTGAAATGCTTCGGGGTAACACACCGCTGAGGCAAGCGGAGAAAGTTTGCACCTTTCTACATCCAAGCTGTGTTTACCTTTGTAAAGTACATGAATAGGCTTTCTTTGTAGTCAAAAGCAACCAACATTTAGGACTGCTTTCCACGCAGGTTATATATGGATTTCCTTAAACTGGCTTAGCAACCAAATCGATTAAATCAACATGTCCCCCCAGCATGAGTTCTTTCACGCCCTGCAGTAAAATAAAAGTATAAATCTTCTTACCTAGAATAATTCAATCATCTCCAATTTTGGATGCTTGAGGAAAGTGGGCAGGTGGAAAGTTCTGGAGACAGAAGTTCTTTGTTACCCCCGAATACAGAGAGCATGACCAACGTTGGTATTAACTTCTCAGTATCCCACAGTCAGGTCTAGCCATTTCCATGGCTGTTCTAGACCCTGCCCTCGCTGCTGTGAACACCACCATTCCGTCCCCACAAGGAAGCTTTTAGATACAGCCAGGGCCCATTCCCTGGCTCTTAGCCCAGCTGGCACGGTTTGGCCATGTTTCTAGTATTAATCTCTTTGATCCTCTAAATCACAGTTAAAGCAACTAGCRGCATTCGAGTTGCAGCCAGACTGCTTTGGGAACCATCCCTGGCCCATGCTAATTCTTGAAGAATGCTCAGGAGTTGTTTGGGAGAGGGCAGGTTGGTGCAGGCCAAAACCATGCCCAGAAGCACACTAACAATGGTGCCAATGACTGAGCTCCAGTGCTCAGGCCTTGGCACTGCTTAATTTACAGCTATTCCTGAGCTAAGAAATCCAGGAACTGGTCTGAATTGTATTAGTAATATTTCAGCTTAGATCTGATCTATTGCTAATAAACTTAATTCTAGCAGTGAGCATACAGTAAAACCTTTTTTTTCCTGCAACACAGGCTGTTGCATGTTATCAACATGCAGAGCCTTTTGGCTCTGCATGCCCARTCCAAAGGCAATTCAAGTCGGTGAAAGTATGGAAATTTAATAAAAAGCAAAACAGGGGACATCATTGTGCCACTGTACAATTCCTTCATTCCCCCCTACCTTCAAGACCGGAAGAGGGACTGGAAGAGGACTTGAACTGGAAGAAGGACTCAAAGAAAGGAAACGGGAATGATCAAAGGTGYGAAACAGCTTTCATATGAGAAATCGCTGAGTAGTCTTCTGCCTGGACTTGGTGGGGGTATGATGAAGGTCTGTAAAATCCAGAGTAGCAAGGAGTGGCTGGACTGCGAATGACTGCTCACTCCCTCTTCCAATGCAAGAACCAAAGCCACCAGATGAAGTTAAATGGAGCTGGGTTTGCCACATGGAGAAATGCTTTTTCACCCAGCAATTGGGGAACCTGTAGAGCTTTTACCAAAGAGCTATGTGGATGCAAAAAGTTTACATAAGCTTGAGGGGAGACTGGACAAGTGCTTGAAATAGAAATCCCCTGGGTTACAAAACAGACAAACTTCACCAGGGTCAGGAAATCCCCTGAGCTGAAAATAGTTGGAGGCTGAAAGAAGAAATTATCACGTATGCTTGCCCTGCTCTCTGCCTTGCCTTCTTAGGGACACTACTGGGAACAGAGCACTGGGCTAAGTGGTCCAGGGGTCTGAACCACCTTTGTTGTTTTTACATCCTCACTGGTGACACAGATGGACTCTGGATGAAATATTCTCTCTTCATCCTCAGGGCTGAAATCATACTGACAATGTCCCTGTGGGAATTCTGAAGGGTTCTGGCTTTGCACCGCACCGGGAAGAGGCTGTCCCGCCTGAGCACCCCATATCACTTGCAGTTACACTGCAGGGCGGCCAGGTGTCTAAATCAACTTTACCACATCTAAACAACACTAAATTACAGCACCAACTTAGCCGAAACTTAAGGAACAGGGAAATGATCCTGGTGGCTGCACGGTAGGTCATAACCTTRGGTTAACACAGTAAAAATAAACTCAGTGTTGTTTTTGCAGTTAGTTTTTTAATGTCTTCCAGAGGTAGCGTGTGGATCCTCGCCAACTGTTAGCACCGCAACTTTGAATCCTCTCTGAAATCCTGCCTGATTCAATTTTCTGTTTAAAATTTTGCTTGTGATATTACACAGGATTTGGGAGTAAGGGAATAGGGAAGGGTGAGCTATCACTGCATGTGGGATTTGAAAGGCCGTTTCAGTCAGTTTTCTCTGAAACAGTGATTTATTGGTGAAATGCCTAATGCAGCTGGGAAGCTCTGCTGAAGTCTTGAATTTGTGTGAATATTTCCCACATGAGAAAAGCCCAGATGGGAAATAGTCACACAATGGGAGGGAGAAACCTGGAAAGCGGTAATGTCAACAGAGATTTAATAGTAATAGTGTGCAGCAAATTGGACATGCAGTAAAGAGTAATACAGTAGTGAAACAGACCAAAGACGTTTTGGACTGAGTCACCAGAAGCTTCGTTTCAGACGCTGGAATGTAGCCTTAATTTCTGGGCATGTTGTTACCTGAAAGACTAACTGGAATGAATTCTGAGAAGGGCAGCAAAGCTACCGCGGAAAGAGAGACCAGTTGCTAATAGCACATCCTGACCGAGCAATGAGTGCGGAGGCACAGGCTGCACGAGGAGAGAGCGTAGCTATCAGCAGCATGTGAACGCCAAGCTGAGAGGAGACAGTAGAGAGCACGGTGCTGTACCCCGAAAGACAAAGAARTGTTGCAAAAAAACATGAGGTAAGAGTTAACGGAGGAGTTTCCTGACAGTTGGGATGTTAGGCTGTGGAATGGCCACCAGAGCGAAGTTGCCGGTAACTGAGACGTTTTGGACTGTAAAAGGGAGGTAAAAGCACAGCAGGAACAGCGTTGGTGGAGATACGGGTTAGAAATGTTAGGGCTTTCCCAGTGCTGAGCTGCATAGCCTGGAGATTCATGATCTACTGAGTAACGATGATGCAAAGCACACAAAGAGAGACTGCAGCAGATTCTTAGTCTGTGTGAAATGATCCAGGCATATTCAGATCAACCCATCCCTTGTGACAATGTACACCACAGCTGAACATCTATCCTCAGCACACTGGGGAGGTCGAGAGAGGGAAAGTCACGCTTCCTGGCTTGAGTATGCAAAGCAGATACCACACAGTTTAAAACAGTACCATATACTTGAACTGAAATTGCTTCCAAAGTCTTCTACATGATAAATTATTACATCATGCCTACACTGTTATTTCACTTACAACAAACTGCTAAAATACAATCTTGGTACAGAAGAAAAAATTTACAATRGTGTCAGTATTCTGATTAAATACATTTTCAATGGGGATTTCATACTATACTTTTTGACAAAAAAACCCCACCCAGACACYAATCTTTAAGATTAAATATTAGGGAGTAGCCAAATTAGCCTCTCTACTCCTTCACCCTTCAAAGAACAGGAAATGAAAATTAATAGATACCTCTAATGCATATAAGGTTATTACCCTGAATGTTTGCCATTAACTTTTTCACAGTAGAGACTACCACATGCCCTTCATCAGCAAGCTCAACCTGGGTCAAGAGAGTTAACAAACAGTTCCCACATTAACAGGGATCCTCAAAATCACTACAGATGTCACCTACCAGAAGCAGAAAGCATAGTGTCCGAAGGACAGGGTTAAAGACAGAGTTTGAGCCTTAACACTGAATTTCTTAGATATTTTTGCTAGAGTTAACTCAGTAGGCTGTGTGTATGTCTGATTCTCAGTCTTAAGCAGAGATTGCAAGGTAAATCTCAGCAGTGTGGCTTTACRATGATCCCCTTTGGAAGGCTGAACGTAAGTAAAGCTAGAAATTTAACAAGTCTGGATCAGCATCAGGCACTGGTGAACACTGTCAGCATCTACCACTCCTGCTCGAAGCTGGGATAAGGGTGGCTTGTTATCTCTGAGTTTATTATTCTGCRGAGCCACAAACTGTACTATGACAAGAGCTACATGTGCAGCTTTAGGAGACATGATTCTGGATATACCGAACTTTATAAGGCATGTGGGCAACCAGGCCCTAGGCTAGCTTCTGCAACTGTTTTCACTTGCATTTCCTCTACATTTAAGAACACACACCTGTTTAGTTTCTTCTAGCAGTTTCCAATGAAGAAGAAAGAAAACAAAACAAAAACAAAACAAACAAACAAAACCAACAAAAAACCCCAAAGGAATGGTTTTGCATTGACATTGAAGGAAAAATCTACCTCTTAAGTATTAACCACTATTACAGCTCCTTACTCCTCCAGTGGCATTCAGCTCCCACGTCATCAAGGTCAACATTTGCTTTTACATGTAGGAATAAACCCCTGATCATTAGAAATAACTTTCTGCTGGATATGGGATGCCACTGACAACATGCTATGGGTCTCCTGGAGGAACAACGCAACCTTCAAAGTTTACCACTTAACATTTCCTATTTTATTCACCTATTCCACYGAGGCTTAGAGGGCTGGTGAAATGTAGCAAGCATGGAGACTCCTGTTATCTTTTCTCAAAACCACTGCCTCTTACGGGATCCCTACAGGTCTCCAGGGAGGACCRAAGCCTTACTGTACAATCTTGCAGATTATTTCTGTTTGTGTACTCGACCCCAAATGGGAGGAAATGAAACGTAACCATTTTGTGGGCCGTGAAGGGGGRGAAGCGCAGCCCTGTGCCTCAAGCACGGCTGGGAGGCAGTGACCTGGGTTGGGTGCCAGCTTCGAGAGATCAGATTCATACCACGGTGCTGTGCACTCATCGGTGAATTGCAGAATTGCATCTCCTGCCTTTCATTTTCCTCCAGGTGAAACAAAGATGGTAACAGCTGAGAGGCCCTCTGAGGTGAAAAAGCCCCTAAGCCTTACAAATATTGTCAGTTGTAATTTTAACATTTCACTTCATCTTCAAATGAGTGTTGTTCTTATAAGGGCAAAGGATTATTTTCCTCTGCCCTCCTCTAGAATAAACCAGGAATCCTGACAACAGCTTCAGAGGTTAATGTGACAGCTACCCACATTCACTGCAAAAAATCCAGACATATCTTTGTTAAGCAACTAAGAAAGGATTTCTTTCAAGGCTGCATGGCTTTTGAGCCTTGCAAAATCTTATTAGTCAAATAGGGAGAAAGAAGTATATATAAGCAACCCATTCTAGGAATCCAGTGGCTTGTAAAGAGAAAGAACACAATTATGCTGAGCTGCACGGCCAAAAGTTTAACAGATCAGACTCCATGTGCCCTAACACACTTAGTCTAACTCTGACTTGCTGAGCTGCTTTAAGCTGTCTGTCAAAATGGCATGAGCCTCGGCGATTCATTTCACAAGCACAAGACACCAGCGTAAGGTAAAGCTGATGCAAGCTGGGAGTAGCTGGATCAGTGAGATACGACTCTCATGTCTAAACAGGGCTTTAGGCTGAGCAGAGCCGGCTTAAAGCAACCTTCTCATCACAAACCGGAATGGATAAACGAAGCAACTAAAGCACTTTCTCTGACCCTGTGGCCCTTAGCTGCAAAGGGGGCCGGTACACTCCATTGTCATCGCAAGGCCCTTTTCAGATGTCAGCACAGCCATTGCCCAGAAACATTAGTGGTAAAATTCCTTAATAAACCAAGTTCCCTAAAACCTCCAGAGAAAGGAAGCTTCCAAATTTTAAAATTTTATTAGGAAGCTATTTTCTCAAAGACTTAATTTTGAAAATTAACCCCAAGGCTTGGAACGGCTCTAAAACCTCAGTGGCTCTTTTTAAAACTAAGCAGCCCTTCTTTTCCTGTTTCTTATTTCTTAAACAAGCTATTAAACAAAAATTCCCTATTTCTTAAGTACTTAAATTTAAAATTGAATGGTTTTGTCTCAAGAAGCAGTTATACAAATAGAAAGAAACATTTTGCAACGCAGCAAGCTTGTGCCCAGTTTTGTTATAGTGTAACACTTGGGCAAATGCCCTCAATTCAGTAGGGTTACAAAGCACTTCTAACAGGTTTTCAGGCCAGAAACCTGCCTGCTCTTTCCCCAGCGAGAACTGCCATTGAATAGCAGCTGGAAAGCTGCTGGATGTTGAAGAAACACGAGAAAAAGTCAGAGATGTGATGTGGGCTTCATATCACATCTCTGAAGAAATCCGGAGATCATTCTTTGTCTTATTTACCCATCTATAACTTGGAGTTAATTCTCCTGCACTGCACCAGTCCCGCACCACTGCAGGACAAAGCACCAGCAACCCCGAGTCATCTGTTAGCACCAAATTTGTGGCCCATATGTCCTTTCCCGTCAGTCCCACGGCAGGGTTTTGCTAGTGACGGGAAAACGAAAGCTAACTCCTGTTTGAAAACCCTCCCCAAATCTTCTCCGCTCGTCCTTGACCAACCACTGTCTTCTTGCGCAGGATCACCCTCTCCCCTCTCTCTGTGTTTGGACAGTGGATAGAGCAGTGTGCTTTGCTCTCTGCCCTGGGCCTCCAGGTATTCTTGCTATATAACGATTTATAAGGAAGAGGGTGGTTGATTTCTCTCCTTCGTGCCAGGCTCAGGGCTTCGTGGGCTTCCCTCTGGCTGCCTGAGCCCTGCTGATTTCACTGGGAGGTGGCAATGCCCTGCACCTTTTTGAAAAGATACAGAAGGTCCCCCGGCAAAGGATCTCATGAAACTTGCGCTTTTTACCATTGCAAAATGGTCCAAAATTAGCCTTTAAAAGCTGTAAATTACCACAGTAAGCCAAGGAATTTGCATTTGTAAAGTACACGCCTGAGGTGCAAAACACATTAACAAAATACACAAATAAACAAAGCTGTTCAAAACCGAATGTAATTATACATTCAGGGCAAGGTGCCATGGAAATCCACGCATGTACGTTTGAAGGCAACGTTTTGCCCTGAGTCCAAACGATTTTGTTTCCCCCGTAGGGAAAATACGCTAGAAAATACTGGTGCTATCATGTTATTTACAGGGTAGCAGTAGCTAAGGAAATGAACAGCTTGAAATACGTTTTGCGCTGGACATGGCTAGTAGGTGAAGGCACGCATCTGAGAACCACATCTTTGCCTGAGAGACCCGTGCTTCAGGGCRCACTTCTGTCTGTGACCATATTAAATGCCGCTACTTATGCAAGGAGAATGCCGGCAGGCACCTTGAGGCGATTTAGGTACTGAACCTCCCGTTTCCATGCGAGGCCTTCCAGTCCACTCAGGCATTTAGAGTAATTCAACACATCTGTGCAGCTATTATGTGCAGGCGTGACCCAACCTCCCTGTAGYGGCACTTCTAAAATACTGAGAAGCTAGCGATGGTCCAAGAACATTGTGATGATATGGAGATTCATTTTAGTAATCTTCCCCAGCATCCTGGAGACTGTCCTGTGGATGGAAGTGTGACCTTGGAGCAGAATAATTTTTCAGATATATATCCTGATATATCAAGGGTGGCTTCAATTACCACACAGCTCAGCCACTCGCAACATTTTGCATCGCTCTCGTGCCTTTCCAACAAGGACTGTGGGGCCTTCCTGAAGGTAATGGAAAAATGAAACTTCACAGCTCCTGCACGAAGTGCGGTCTCCTCCAGCATTGCACCAGTATGCCCTTCAGTGAATCTCATTGCCTTTAGCTTCTGTCATTAGACACACCCCCAGCTTTTACTTCCATATGTCCAACTCTTGCGTTTGGTGTCATTCAGTGCAATTCAGTGATTTTTAACAAGTGCTTTGCAAGACCCATGGGGGATGGCTTCCACCCTTGTGGAYGAGTCCTAGGGGTCTCCAAAAGGTAACTCAGGTTTCACCTATGCAGCTGAGTCCCCTGAAGCTCCCTGTTCAAGTAATACAGCCTACCTGATGCCTGTACAGGTGCAGGGACCAGACCCCAGTGCACACCACCTTCCTACTTTGTACCTGTTCTCCTCGGCCAGGGAATCGTTTAATGAACCTAAGGGTGCAACGCAGCCACAGATGGGTATGAAAAGCATGGACAAGCTGGAAATTACAACCCCCCGGGAACACCTGCGTGAAATATAAATATGATTTTTGGAAAGCCACCGTCACCAGGCTCAGTAACCGTACACAGGGGCTCACACCTACATGGGAAACTTTCTACAGGTCCAYAAATCAAAAGTGGCTGGAGGCAAACATTTGGAGAGGGGCAGTGGGAGGACATCCCAGGCAGGTGTTTTTAACTGTCACACAGCCACAAGACATGTTTCCAAGTGGGAATTTTGGGGGTCTTTTCTATGAAAATTTGTTTGTCTCTTGAARAGGACTACTAGACCTTTTCAAAGAAAGAAACCCCAGTTTGTTCTTTGTTCCTACAGCCATGGCTGTAGGAATTGTCTGTGTTTYGAATATGATCCTTTTTCCTGGGGGCTGCCACAAGTAATGTAACACCGAGAAGGTAGGTTAGGCTGATTCAAATCCAATGGAGAGAAGCCTGAAATGTTTTTCCTGGCTGGATCAATAGAGAGTTAGTGCTAACTCTGGAGGACTATTTTGGGCCTTGTTTTGGGAGTTTTTGGGGGAGGAACAGAAAACATAYGTAATTAATTCAACAGACAGAACCACAAATTAAAAAGTTTTTGACAAAAACAGACAGCATCTCACTAGTATGCCCTTATTTCATAGTGTCAACTCCAGGTACCAATCCTGTTTTGACAATTCTATTAAAAAAGCTTTATGTTTCATCATAACAATGTCCTACATATAATTGGTGTTAGATTTGCTTGGTTACAGACTAGCTGAAGCTCTGTTCCTTTTCTTTTTTGCCAGAGTTTACCTCTTCCAGATGCCAAGTCTGCAGCTCTCCTTGGGTAGGACTGCTTTCTTTCCTAGGCTGGGATCTAACTGTGGTGCCCTCTGTAAGRGCAGACCAAATCTGAGTCCCAGTGGCTACTGGCCTAAGTGTGATCACAGGCATAACGTGGCCCAGCCATCACCCTACAAGTAAAAGTATATTGAAAAAAATAAACTTTTTAAAAAAATAGATTTTGAAGTAACAAATAATCTACATGCATGTCCATCTGTCTAGAAAATTATCATCTCCAGGGGACAACCCGGTGAATCTTCAAGCATCCCTGCAGCTCCTTTGGCTCAGCTTTGCTTCCTTCTGGCAACTATCAGCTATATCTTGAGAAAGCATCTCCCCTGAGCCATGCCRAGTTGTCCTGAATATCTGGGATTCACTCCTCTGGTCAAACTGCAATCCCAAGCTGAATGACAATCTTCAAGGCCAGTGACTCTGTCTCCTAAGACCTCTCAAATATTTCAGAAGGAATGGCTTACTGTAGTACAGTTCTCCTTATGTCTGCTTTTTCCAGAAAACTTTTACCAATCATCTCAATAAAATAAAGCTCAATAATCCAAGCAAAAAGTATGGCCTGAGTCAAAACACTKAAGATGGCAGAATTCTCTATGGAACTGTTTTTTTCACTGAGGAATCAAAATACACGAGACTTATCTTGGGGCCCATATATTTTGTCTGGGCTTTATTTAGGTGACTAAAGGGGCACAGGATCTTGTCAAAACACAGTGCCCAGTTATGGATGTTGAGCACATAATAACCTGGGTTAGTGACAATGAAAATCAGGTTTGGTGTGTTTTCAGTTGGGCACTAAGCATGGAGGGAGCCAAAATTCATAGATTCTTTTGAAAAGCCTGACCTAAGTGACTTGGTCAAAATCAAGTGAGTCAATAGCTAAGCTGTAAATAAGATATGCTGCTGGGTTATATACTTTTATTTCTTGCTCAAATTGCTTTTTGAATTTGAATTCAAAACATCTTGCTAGCCTATTTCTCATTTCTACTCAGATCCTTCACTACCAAGATGGAGACAGGAGAAATTAAAATCCTGACGTACAATGAGAGATCCTGTTATGCCGATGTAAAATTAATTAGAAAAAGCCYAGTTCTGGAATTTTCCAGCAAAAATTGGAAGCTTTGGGAGGTAAAGATAATGAGCAGACTCATATTTGTTTATGGGAACTGCAAGTAGTGAAATTTGTTTATCAACAGCAAAAAGGGCAGAATTTGGCCTTRCCCTGCATGAAAATAACAGGAAAACACAACAAAACCCATCACGCGAAGTTCAGATTAGAGTGGAACTGCAAGCTGCATAGTTCAGATCAGGAATCCAAAACTTTCCAAGAATACAGAGGACCTCGCTTCAAGGGTGCACGTTCAACCTCTCCTGTGTCACATGATTCAGAGTATTTTGACCCGSTACTTTGCAACAAGGCCACAGAAATTTTAATTCAGTAGAGAGAATACAGCTTCCTGATGGAACTGATACAAACCTGTCTCAGATAATGAAGCACAAATACCTTAGTATTTCCCATTTTTCATAGTATAGTAGGGAGTTAATAAATACAATAGGTCTCCTCCTCCTGGGAACACTGCAGTAAGTTTTCCTTTGAATTTTCTTCTATGAATAATACATGCATATATGCATTGTACCTTATAAAGACAGTCATGATGTTTTTACTCTGGGATGGATATAGATGTAGATGACATAGATTTGCAAGGGGTAAATAATCAACTGTGTGATTATATGACTATATGTCCGTTCTGTGATCATCTTTAGTACATTGCAGAATGAACCCCTATAGAGCTAAYGTTTGTAAAACCGCTTTGTAGTCCTCAGATGAAAGACGCTACAGGAGTGCAAGACATTATTATCATTATTCAAACAGTAAGCCTGAAATAAAGCATGAAACTACTGTCAGAGTGACTGTGGGGAGGTGGGAGCAGGGCAGGGGTGCGAGAGAGGGTGAAACAGCAGCTGGCATTCTCATTTGCTGCCATTAGCACGGATCACATATCTCTACGTGGAGAATCATTTTCTAATTCTACCTTGGGAGGGGAAAGGGGGAAAGAGAAGGGCATTCATTCCATGTCATTCAGAAAGGACCTTAAAGACCTATTTATTATGCTGCTTCCTTCAGGGAGTTTGCTATAGGGTTTTGATTTCAGCTACGATATACTGACTGCTGCAGGAGAGAAAAAAAACTTCCTGAACCAGTGCTCTCCCTTCCTCCTCTCAACCCTGAATTTCACATCAAGCTATATTGTTCTCTTTCCCCTTTCAGTTTGTAATGTCAAAACATATATGCTCATATGCACATACACAGCAGGAAGATCTTTAAGAGCTATGAATATTCCCATCTCAAGAACTAGGAGAGTGGAAGATGGCCTTGATCCTGTCTAGAAGGCCTGAGAGGAATTTGTTTAACTCTCTCAGCTGGGATTCTCATTTATTTAGATCAAAATTCAGTTTGATTTGTTCAGTCCTTTAAAGCTGAACAGTAGAGTTAAAGTGGGACACAATTTTCATTTAATAACAGAGTCATCAGAGCTCCCACTCTTTGACATGCAGCTCCTGCTCTTAAATGCAGATATCCTTCTTTACAATGCAGCAACAGTTTTAAATATCAATTCATTGTGTCTACAGCTCTTATCCAATACGGGGTTTAGCAAAAAATAAGCATTATTCATATATGATAAAGATAGAGCAAGCAGGAATAATAAGGTTTTGGAGCATCCCCAAAACATTGATAGCAGACATGTTTTGGTACGACCACATGAGGAAGCATCAAAATTTCAACAGTGTTTGCCTGACCTTCCTTCTTCACTATGTTGGGAGCGGTGCAAGCCAGGGGTCCTTAGACATTCATCCACTGATRCAGTCCTCTACTTCTGTATGATTCCTTTAGGTCACCAGACACTGAGTACCTGTTGTAAAACAAGGAAATCTAGTGGAGTATTTGCAGGGGGAAAAAGAACAGAATTTCACCACAGGCTAAATCCTTACGTGCTTCAGACTGGGATAGCTTCATCTTAAGTCAGCGGAATTGTGCCAGTTTACTTCAGTGAGAAGCTGTGCCTATTTTTTCCAAGCATCTTGCAACTGAACGATGTGCAAGCACAACTCAAGACCGTATCTGTATCTAATCACGTGATAACATTTGACAGAAGTGAAYTGTCCCTGATTGACTGATTCTCCTGTGCTCCTGAATGCAGAAGCCTCAACCACCTAATCTGTATCAAAGATGATGCAGGTGAAAATTCCAGGTTGCCATCATAAATTACCAGTGAATACACCAACAGAAGAAATTCTCCTTACAACTGGGGCAAATACACTCCAGTTAGATACGTATTTGCATTGCACCAAATGTCAGAGCCCCTTTGTGGACTTACGTAGATGATGCTCAGGCAGGTAAATTATGAACTGCTACTTTTGCCATCCCTTTCAACCCAGCTGGCCCTGCTGACTTACCACTGCACATTGTTTGGCTGCCACATGTGGGATTTCACAGGTCTAACCACCATAGATTGGGCCTCTGATAGCTGTTGCAAGAGTTTGTGACACTGGGATTTTACTCCTATATCTGCCAAAGAAGGAAAGAGCAAGCAAAAGGCAGAGATCCCAACTTACAGCTTTATCTTTTGTCCTCCTTCCATCACTGTATTATTTTTCTTTAAAAAATGGTTGCAAATAGAAATAGATGTGCTACATCAACAGGATCATGGTCACTGCAAAGTGGCTGTTTTGCCCAAATTCTCCTTTTCCTATATTGTCTCCACTATTCTGCACCTTTGCACAAGCATAAAACAAGAAATAGAGTTGCATTTAAAACAGGCAGAAATACAACAGAAGTATCAGGAGAAAGAGAAGGGTTCAATGTAATATTTTATGAGATATAAATCAGTTCWACAGGGTTTCCCCTTAAAAGTCCATTATAGTACATTAATTGTGATTTTATACACTAAGTGACAGGGTGTACTCCTCCTCGGTATTGAATTTATGAATAAAAGAGGATCACCAGCCTGTGTTAAATGCTGGTGAAGGCGTTTCGCTGAAGCCTTTGGCTACAGAATTCCATTTCTTCAGCTTCATTCACATTCAAATGTTCACACTGATAACTCAGTTCTCCTCAGCCAGGGGAATAAAGGGGGCTCTGATGCCTGATTCCACTTTCAATTATGCCGCTGCAACTCCAGAGTAACTCCAAGGAAGTCAAGTTTCACACCAGTATGAAAATCAGTACAAGAGCGGATTTGGTCCAAAGGCTGCTCTGATAACGTGTCAGTCAAAGGTTTTTCCGTCAGACTGGATGGGTCTGAGACGACAGTGTAAAAAAGCAGTGCCCTGGATGGCGCTGCAGGATCCCATTAAAAAAGCGAAACAAACAGCCTTGACCCAATACTTGAGAAAGTGCAATGAGTTCCCTGGCCCCAACGGGCTGCACGCAGCTAAAGCTGACTTGGTGCCTCTGGCAGGGATGGGGGCGAGGAGGGCGAAAAGGAGCTCAGAGGGGAGAGGCAGGGGCGGCACTCGGTCTGCCGTCACGTCCACCACCCTTCCCCGGGGAGGCAGCTCTGGAAACCTTGGTGAAATGCACGCAGCCTTGAATCATCCAGCGCTCTCGCAAACATAAACCCCACAACAGGCCTGAAGTCTGTCTTCAGCCTCACAGCGAGGGGCCGGAGCACTGCCCGGAGTTTATAGCCAGATGTCAGCTTTGTAAGCCTTGAAAATATTCCCATTCAAGGTTGTTTTCTTGTACTCAGGCCCTTTTCCAACTTGGGTGTGTAGCTCAAAGACCTCTAAAAGTCTATCTAAAAATTTATCATGTGTTTGCAAAAAATTAGGAGACACTATCAACGGAAACCTTCAAGATACTGTACCCATTCTGATCTATCTGGACAAATGTTGTGATTATTGTAACATTTTTCTGTTTCCAGGCTTGGTGTGAAAATTCATGCAAACTTCAAGGTGACTGGAAGTGACTTTCTAAACCAGAAACCTGAAGTTTGGATCTGTATTGAAACAGTTTGAAAAAGTGGCCATGTGTTAGATGTTTTGATCACCGAAGAACTTCGGCATTAACAACAATTCACCCTTTCCAGAAAAAGCTTTGATTGGCCCCAGCCAAGGGAAGGTCATGTCCCAGATCTACTCACATCTACTTGCTAAACTTGATTCCATATGGGCCAGTCACTTATTASCATTTTTAGTATAAACTATGAAGGATGTTTGTATCCCAGAAGAAAGAAACTCCATCAGAGAATCATAGAATCATAGAATCATTAAGGTTGGAAAAGACCTTTAAGATCATCGAGTCCAACCATCAACCCAGCACCCATGCCCACTAAACCATGTCCCGAAGCGCCAC
>JASVER010000128.1:630182-658850 GCA_030449065.1 Oceanodroma leucorhoa | reverse complement strand
CTATTCCTGACACAGGCCAGGATGCCGTTGGCCTTCTTGGCCACCTGGGCACACTGCCGGCTCATGTTCAGCCGGCCGTCGACCAGCACCCCCAGGTCCTTTTCCGCCGGGCAGCTTTCCAGCCACTCTTCCCCAAGCCTGTAGCGTTGCCTGGGGTTGTTGTGACCGAAGAACTTACTGAGGGTGCACTCGATCCCCTCGTCCAGATCATTGATACAGATGTTAAACAAGACCGGCCCCAAAACTGAGCCCTGGGGCACACCGCTTGTGACCGGCTGCCAACTGTATTTGACTCCATTCATCACAACTCTCTGGGCTCGGCCGTCCAGCCAGTTTTTTACCCAGAAAGGGTAAAAAGAAAGGCTAAAACAATAAAGTGATTCTCTAGGTGGATCTTTATCAAAGTGTCTGTATAAAGGATGGTCTTTCTACTGATAAGGTTTGTTTCCTTAAGATTCTCCCTGAAAATTGCCTCAAGCCCCCAAATTCCAAGGAACAAATATTAATCTAAAGTGTAATTAAAGTGGAAATCATGAATTTGGAGACTCATTATCCCCCAGCCAGCTGTACTCTTATAATACAGGCTATAAATGCAGCATGATGCATTGTTGTGTCAAATAAGCAAAATTCTATATCTAAATCCATCCAAAATACCTGCTTTTTAGCAGAAATTTCTAGCTAACTCAGGGTATGTTCATTTCCCTCCTATGTAATTAGCTATCAAATTACTTTCATTCAGAGCAGTTAATGTTATTCTGCTTGCAGTTATTGTGCACTCAGGATAATCAGATACTGTGTCTTTAACAATAATACATTGGAAGGGACTGAACACAGAGTAAAAATTAATCTACATTCAGTGTTGTAACATATACAAGGAAAAAGCTGAAATGTGACACTGCTACAGCCGTGCTAGCGGCCTTGCCCTGCACCAGCCAGGAAAACAAGAGCTTTCCGGATGACTTCTGGGGACTTAGGGTTTCACTAGTCAGTTCTACGGGAAGCTTACACAGGAGTTATTGTGACAAACAGCTAAACCAGAAAAGATTTGTGGGGTTTACATGTCTCTCAGTATCAGAGGCACACATCAAAGCTGAATATGTCACTGTATTATAAGGTTAAACTTTCAGCCTCTTCATGTCTCCGGGCCTAAAGGAGAAAGTGGGACGGAGAAGCCCCTCAATCGCCCATTACACTTACACTAGTGCTCCCCTTTGCCTGTATTGCCCTGGCTCGCTCCAGTGAGCCGGGGCTCTTCCCTTGGCACTCCTGAGCAAAGCAGCAGGGAGAAGCAGCAGCTCTCCCTCCTCTCCTTCCCACCGATGATGTAGAGAGCAGCCCCCTTCCACCCCACCCGGGACGTAGGCAGCTGGTGGTTCAGCAAGACAGTTACAACCCTCCTGGAAGTTGGAGAAAGGCGCATGGAGCGCGGATGAGAAGGGGCCAGAGGAGGYGCTTGGAAACCAGTCTGTGTCTGTTCAGGCCTACTACTTCTGTGATGAATTGTTTTAATAAAAGCCTATTTCATTTTACATATTGTAGATAGGGTGTTTTCAGAGAAAAGCATTATCAAAGCCACAGACTTTTGCAAATTCCAATTGCTTTTCTTCTGCATGTTTTTAATTCACTCTAGCTTCCCATCATAAATAAAGTACATTAAATACTGCGGCAGTGGTTATTTCAGTGAGTCCAATAGTAAATAAAAATATGTGTTTACAAGGTAAATGATACAGTACATAAAAAGGAGGCAAGCAGGTAGCATGGAGAGACAGATCACCAAAGAGATAAATTTCTAGCCAGATATGACTGTAYGAGCCCTGAAGAAGAGTAACCTGAATCTGTAAACAGGGTGGATCATGGAAGATAAGAAAGAGAAAGCAAAGCATCTGACTGTCTCCCTTCTGAAAAAGAACAAGACAGGAGTGAGACACTGCTGGCATGAGCAATCCTGAGAGCCCTGTGGCAGCTGGGAAAGGCATTAGCGGGCTCTCACCCCGGGAGGAATGAGACCATGCAAAGACAGTGGTCCTCTCTCATCCCCCTCCTACCAATCCTCTTCCTACTCATCAAGACAAAGGGGAGTGAATAGATACTGCTCTTACAGATTGAGAATAATGGTATCCACACATGAATCTGGATTCCCTTATGAAGACCATGGTTTGCTGTGAAACATGAGATCAAATATCCCAAGGAGGCTATTGAGGAAAAAGGGTCTAATCCAGAGAAATGYTTCCAGCTAGCAAGGACAGCTGAAAGAAATGAGAAATAACCACCCCAACCAAGGATGTAAGGGCAAAATGCTACAATGCAGGGGGGGGAAGAAGAGAGGGGGACACTTACTATATATCTGTACAGCAAAAAAAGAGAGATGTCACTGTAGGTTGCATATGGCAACTCATGGTTTCATGYCAGCTCTAATTTTGCTAGCCATACAAACATAGACCTCCAAAGGGAACTGCACATCTTGCGTTCACTTATGCTGAGTTTTGTGTGTCCAGGCCTTCACTGGTACTGTTTCTCGTGCAATCTTTACGTAGTCATCCTCTCATTTTCTGGGTAGATACGTTGTTAGCAGCTTTGCTGATGACTGCAGCAAGATCTTAGCAGACGTTACAGACAATCAGTACGCACACATTGCAGAAGGAAGTAGCTAAGCGTTTAACTTTCTGTATTTGCAAGTGTGCTGTTAAACCCATTTGCTTCCAGCTGGAAAGTGGAATCAGCTGCAATGCAATCTTACAAACACGGATAAGCAACAATAGCTGACTGAAGACACATAACCATCACCTTATCCATGTACAGGGAAAACACTGAAAGGCCAGTGGGCAAATTCTGGCTGTTGCGAGAAACCCACCTGTTGTGAGAAACTTGGGGTTTACAGRAAGAGATGTAGACAGAACAGGACAAGCCTTGGATAAGACTGTAGTTTCATGCCAGATATTCTCAGCACGAAAGGGAAAGGAAAACAGTCCCTTGTGCAGCTTTGCTGCTGAATATGCAGACGTATGTCAAGGACAGACATGTTGAATAAACTAAGGTTAAAAAACAGATCCCTGTTGACAACCTGAGCCTGCTGAAATGTGGAGCTCCATTACCCATGATGGAGTCTCTAAGGAAAGAGCCGGCAAAGCTACATCTTTATTCCCACTGTAACATCCAGCCTAACAGTGACAAGGAAGACTTCAGGTATGCCASACTCACACCATTGCACAGTTTGAAAACCGGTGTCATTATAAATGTACTCCACAGGGTCTTTGGGGCAAAGCATTCTTGCTAGCGATGCCAAAAAGTGAACCCAGACATACCGTGTTAGAGAAACTCTCCTGACAACCTCTGCTGTACCTTTTAGCTAGTACACAAGTACCTCTGGCTGGTCACAAATACCTCTGGCATCAGCCCAGCCTGCTGGGTAAACTGAACCATTCATTAGAGCAACTCCCAGCCACCAAGGCCGTAACTAATGACATTGCTATTACAGAAGGAGMTGACAACAGAGAAGCAATTCAGGATTATGATATCAAAACATCCTGAGAAACCGGAAAGCATTAAGGAAATCACCAGAGCAGGGGTTATGAAAGAAGTCCTGGGATATAGAAAGAGGCAGCCATCTTTCCAGAGGCTGCACAATAGACAGAAGACTGAGAGCCRTGGGGCAGTGGTATAGTCAGAGTAGGTGCAGAACCTCATCCTACGGGATCTCCCCAAATCTTTCCAAGAACAGCATTGAAGCATTTCTCCATTGAGGGTCAAAGCTGCTGTGCRCCACGGCATGAAGGGGCAGCAACATCTTTGCTTCTTTGCTAAAAGACCCCAGGGGACACAATGGAGGCAAAACCCATGGCTGATCAGATCACATGAAGCAACTCATACAAGAGGTAACCCCCTGCTTCCAGCTGAATTGGGAAAAGTAACATTGCCTCAAGGTGACTGGCAGTCATCCCAGAAGGTTGGAAATTATCTCATGAGACTGGTACGTGTTTCACACCTGGGGCTGGAGTCCCATGTGAGGTGATCCAAGAAAAGTTTGCAGTATGTTGTTCATGAAAACAGACTATAAAGCCATATTTTCTAATTTTCAGATTCTACAGCTTCAAAAAACTCAAACCTAAACCTAGGGAAGCGCTGACAGACGGCTTTTCACTGTCAGTAACCAGGACTATATGGTCACAGCATAYCGTTGCTCTCAGCCCTGCGAGGAAGGTCTTCTGGGGGGCACGAGGGCAAGAGGCAAGCTCGGGGACCTGATGCTGTATTCTGTAGGGGGTCATAACCTCAGATGCTTTGCTCAGCCAACTGCCCACCGTGCCCTGCAGAATTCATGTAATTCAGTGCAAAAGGGAAATCCAAGTGCAATGCATCTTCCCTTGGATGCCTGCGAAAGTAACATCAGCAGTAGAGACAGCCCAGAGATTGGTGTCAAAGACACAGAAGACAGGAGTATGTTGCTTATCAGACAGCATGAACCATCACATGCCAACATGAGGTATTTTCCCAAGGACTAGATAGTTACTCAGCATTGACTGAAGGGACAGGCAAACATGATAGCTTCCCGTGAAGAGCCCAGAGAAGGAGCAGTGCAAGGCACACAGGGAAAGGGAACAGAGTGAGAGCCAGTGGCCTGCTTGTCACAAAAAAAAGCAAAAGACCTGGGATCACAGTGCAAATGGATTTTTACCTTGCTGTCAAATAGCTACATAAAATAAGGGCAAAAGGCAATGTYCAAGTTGCACTGGAATACTTGTTAAATGAGGTAGCTACAAATCCAGGATGGCAAGACAAAAGGCAACTGCAAAGAGAAGACATCCAGCACAGGAGGACAAATAAGACCAAGGCCAGGGAACATGGGATGAGCCTCAGCCTACAACAATGGATTCAGGAAAATAGGTTTATATCACAGCATTTCAGACTGGCAAGTCATGACTCAAGAAAGTCAAGCTGGCAACACGAGGGGAGCAAGTTCCCTGCCAGCAGCTCTGATATGAAGCCACTTCACCCACCTGAGCACCCATCGACTGCAGTGGCACGTGACATAGGCAAACCACATGGTTCTTTGTCCCAACAGCTAGGGAATAAACCAACAAAACACAGCTGGAAGAAAGAAGGCTCCAGAAGCTGGAAAAGGTGATCACAGAAGTTCTCTACCAGGCCTAATCTTCGTGTTATATGTAGCAACCTGCATGGAGGTGGAAAAGAGGGATGGGAGTTGTCACCTGGAGGAGCTCATGGGGAGCACCTGGAAGTCAGTTTGTCTGCACCTGGCCAGAGCACTGCCTGCACATGTGGCATCTCACATGTAAAGGGTTTCAAGCCTGTTTAATATTCTGAGCTTGGAACCTTCTCCTTCTCAGCCAGAATGCAAAATGAGGTGCAATAGCTTATTTCACTTAAAGGGGTAAGAGGTACTTACTTTCTGCTAGACCCCGGGGGGGAGGAGATGGGGCACAGGGTCTGTGACCAAGTTGCAGCTCATTGCTTGCACAGGTCTGGGACAGCTAAGCACCACGCATTGCTCAAAGGAGGCTGTAAAGTTACAGTCCCGTGTACGGTGTTAAGGAGTGCTGTGATATGAGGGGCTGTTTTTTGAAGAGGACATTAAAGCAGTTTCTTGAACACTTGCTCATTAAAAATTCTTCTGCTGTTTTAACAAGAGTAGGATGCTATGTCAGGCACTGTGATCTTTTATTAGGAAATGCGAAATCATGCCAAACATTCCTGGTCTGAGTCTCATATCAAGTCTAAAGATCAGTTCCCTTGATTTGTTAGAAGATCCTGGACTTAGCTTTTAAACCTGTGTTGCCAGTTCAGATCATTTATATAAATGATATTTATCTGTTTCAAACCTTACCACGACTCTGCAGAGAAAAAGCCCCAAAAATKCAATTTGTCATTCCTTTTACCCTTCACTTCCCAGTCCCACTTAATTTTCTATCCTACTAGCTTCACTTCTGCTGGGTTTTCTGGTTCTTCTCTTTCCCTTACCCCTTCCACAGCCAGCGTACTCAGTCTACTCCTTTCACGGCCCTGCTGTGAGTGCCTGCAGGCAAGGATGAAGACATTTTTCCCCTACACGTCAGGCTTTAAACTGTTGCTGTTGCTGAGCTCCTGATGTKACAGTACACACCTTTCCGTCGTAAAGGCAGCAATATGATTGTCTGTCTCAGGCTTTCAGCTGACCAGCAGCTGCGGTCTGAGGTTACTGGAGAAGGAGAAGACATGCTCGGCCACATAGACRTGCTGCTAGAATTGAGAAGATAGTCGGGAAAGCCCTTGGGAAATCCCAGTGTTTTATTGAAATCAGGACAGATCCCAGTTTCAGCAAATCAGCTGGGACCCCAAGAATGCCTTGCGTGGCTAAGACAATCCCAGTAACACAGCACATCTGGTAACCCTATGGACAGAGTTAAAAAGAAATAAAACTTCCCAGGGAAAAGGTCAAAACTTTGATTAATATCTCCTAGAAAAGCAAAGTGCTTGATGCCGATCTCACAACAGTTTTGCATTACTGCAACTCCATTCATTTTACTGGAGTCACCACAGACTTTCACCACTGCTGGAGCAGCACTTTCTGATAGGTAAACTTTGGTACACTATTCCTTGCTCCCCCAAATTTCAAGACATTCACACTCCACAGGTCTGGGAACTTCTCCGGAATAGCTGTCAGGGGGCTTGATAAGTGTATCTTAGTGTGTATATTCCCAGCTGCTCCATATCTCACATACTTCACTCTGCAACTCTGTCAGGCACAATCCCAGCAGATGGCTATGCATGGACAGCTCAATATACAAGCCCATATTAGATGCCCTATTTATTTATAGATATACAGCTACCCATATATTTTTATTTACCCACTGTCGTTTTGACATTTTGATTCGGACATCCAGACATTAAAAGAGTTCCTAGTCCAGAGCCTAGACACCCTAGCAGATCAGTCACATAATGAAGCCAAGATAAGAACAGCAGTAGCAAGCCAAATGGCTTCTCTTTGCAGTAAAAAAGCCTAGGTATTCACCCCAAACCTAATCACCCCCAAAATTACTACAGAAAGCTAATTTCTCCAGCTAAAATATTCATGTTCCCAGCCAAAGCTCCCTGAATCCAGCCTCTTACCATGACACGTGCTTTCTCTCGCGTGTTTCAAAATCACCACCTGGGCTATGGCTACACGAGAGCTAACTAAAAGGGGTATATAAGAACGACACGAGGTATATAAGAACGACACACCCCTCTGACCTCCCAAGCACGCACGGGTGCTGCGCAGGCAGGCTGCAGGCTCGGGCCCMAGGTTTTCTGTGTGCCCCAGAGGTTAAGTTCCCACAGCACCACGGCAGAATGGTCCCCGTACYCAAGATAAAAGTACCTATTTGGCTGTGCCATACTATAAAGGAGGGAATAAGCTGCCAAGCTGAGGGTTCCCAGGGATGAACACCTCGTGAGCAATTTTCACATGTGTTTTCTTTCCTCAGGTCCACACGCAGGAGCACGAAACCAAAAAGCGCGTCACCGTGGGCCTGGCTGGCAAGTCTTTTGATAACCCCCGCTCAGACATTTTGCAATGGAAGTAGGCAGAGGCCCCAAAGCCAAGCTGCAAAGYCAAACTGGAGAAGGAGTGACTCTACAGCTGGGGGTTCAGGTCAGGACCTCTGCGCCCCCAAACCCTGAGAAACACGCAGCTCCAGAGCTCTGTGTCAGATCCTGGGTGGAAGAGATCGCTGTTGCGAGCGCTGCAGTCAGGTCAGGCTAGGCTTCTCACAGGGAAGCCTGATGGCCCTTTTACACCCGCCTCGTGGGAGTAAAACTGCAATCCAGAAGGAAGAACAAAATATTCTCCAATTCACAAATTGTGTGTGTTTGTTTTGTTTACGGAACTTTACATTTCCTGCATACTGTACATTGAGCAGAGYGATTGCAGCGGCATATGTATCCAAAGAGCAGGAAACAGACTGCCAACGACCTTCCCAGGGTATCAGCAAAATAAACAAACATAACATGCACATCAGGTGGTCTGAATGCCAGCGCTGGGATAAACTGAATCTGCAGAGAAAGTGCCGTCGGAATTTCCTTTTAAACCACACCAAGCTGTAAAGCCGCTTGGGTGCAGGGAGCAGGCAAAATCAGATCAGCGTGTGAATGTTTTAAAAAGGGTAGATTAATTCATGTGAGCCAGGCAGCTCAGCTGGAACTGCTGCTCAGCTGCCGGCTTCGGCTGCCTGCCTCCTGTGAGCATGCTTTTCCTTCCCCTGCAAAAGACTTTCCCTGGTGAGGAGGCAAGCGTTCCCAGCGGGCACCGCTCATGGTGTGGGCGCTGGGCAAGGACCTACCGGCCTTTGCTCCGTAGCTAACGGAGGCGGACGCAGAGGGTCTGTCCCTGGTGAGCRGAGAAAGGGGACTTGCCCAGCAAGGGTGGTTTTGACCCAGAGCACGAGTGTGTAATGTTCTCCCCGGAGCTGACCGCTCGCAGGCAGCAAGGGGGAAGCTCTTCGGGGCAGTCACTTCTCAGGGGACCGAACCTGSCTCTGAGTAAGGGACTCCAGACGAGTAACACACGTACATACATGTGTGTGTGTGTGTATATATATAATGTGTACATATGGCTAGCAGCTTGAAGTGATTGACTTCTGGGAAAGATGAAAAATGTTACTGAAACCTTGTGGAAAAGCCTGAAAGAATTTAATAGAAAATTACAGCCTTTCTCAAGAATTTAATATAGAATTATATAGGACAGTTAAAAACAACAATAGAAAGGATATTACTCTCTATTAAACTCTATAGGTTTCAGAGCAGTTTAAATAGGGCCTTTTAATGTTTCTGCAAAGATTCCTGTTACATCCTGTAGGGCTTTTCCACACGGATCCTAGCAGCCATCAGGGAAAACCTGGTGCCAGTGAGCTCCTAAGCAAACAAGTCAAGTAATTCTGATAATCTACATTAGCCTGAGCTCTGCAGCTCTGCTGCAGCTCCATGAGCCTCTATGAGATTAGAAATGGCKCAGAGAAACTGGGGCTCTGGAAGAGACTTTCCATTCTGGTGCCCCAGTAGCATGTGGTCATCACCACATAAAACAACCTTCCCTCTTTGCACTGACTGCACCTTACAGGGATGTATAGATGTAATATCTAAACACAAAGAATAACCTTCATTTTGGACTGAGATATGATAACGAACATAGTCGCATGAAGTAGGACAAAGTATCTAAGGATATCAGCAGCTGGAACACTCTCTGGAAAGCAGTCTCCGAGGCATGYGGGCACTAACCACTGCCTTCAACCAAAATGCTACCTTTGGCCAAAGCTTTTGTTTCAGATTTAGTTTTCTCACAGAATACATGTGTACCGGCTTAAGCATTTTAAGTGTGTTGAATTAGATACTTTATGAAAGATAACCATGTTCATAGCCCTATCTTGCTTCATTAGAAGAACAGCGGACAAACTATCTTGGGTTACAGCACCCCTATAAAACATCATTACACAGTAAACTACACATACAGTAAAATATATTAATATCTTTTTGCCCATGGAAGATCCATTTTGTGTGTTCCATTGCCTCCAGTTTAGTGGTGTTTAAAATACATATTGCACATTTCCCCCTCAGCAAAGCCATCCTAAATATCCTAAAATCTACTTCTTGTCACTCATAGGAACTTGAAAAACTGTTGCYCATCTTCTTCAGTCTGCACAGCCTGACAGTACCTCATAGCTTAAAAGACCGAACGCAAAACCCAGCAGTGCTTACACTAACATCTGAACACATCAAAGCTTCGCACCAAACCGCTCCCTGACCCAGACAGTGGCATATGTCCATGGCAAAGTACTGTTCCATACAAAAACTATTTTTGTTAATCAGGGGGGATGGCAAGGGTGGGAAGTAAACTAATGAGTTTGCTTAATGCATAGTATTGCAGTTTGGTGATCCTATCATAGTCGAGATAAATTTTCATACTGTTGTTTGAACCCTGCTAGACTCCCGTCACTGGAGTGAACCTCAGTATTATATGACTGTGAGTTTCATATGCTATGATGTTGAAAGGTCTTTTGGTTTCATTGAATGTCTTCTGTYCATAATGTTTTAAACTATCAGAATATAAAAAAGCCCTAACACTGTACTTCATCGTAAAGTTTTTTATAATCTCTTGATCTATTTGTCTTCCCTATCTAGTAACAGCCTCAAAACAACTCACCTGGTATTGATTTTCTTTTAGATTGTATGAATTTGGCTTTCTTAGCAATAATGAAAAGGCCCTAAATATTTTGCATAATTCCCCCAACTCTACATATACTTTACTTGAGAGTTGTCTAAACAGAGGGGAAGGAAGCAAACTATGTACCTGAGCTGTCCTTATACACCACCTGGAGCCAGAGACAAAACTCCCCTTAATATCTACGGCAGAGGCTCAAGATGCTTCAAGGATGCTTCATGTGAAGCTATTTATTTGCATAAACGTGTCTGCAAGATGAGGTTCCAAAAGCTGGAGGAGAGAGAAGAGGAGATACTAAAGGACCCACTAGACAGACTTGTCTCTGAAAGCACGTTTTCCAGATTTGTTTGCGGAAGAGCGCTCAGTGTGACTTGCCGGCTAATGCTGTAAAACCAGTCAAAATGTTAGTTGTGCCTGAATCTAATTTTTCTCTGGTTGTCATTCTTTAAAGTCCACCCAAATTCAAATGCTCTTTGGAAGCACATCTGCAAGGAGGGGAAAATCCCTCTGCCTGGTGAGAGAACCAGAAGCAAGAATCCTTCCAGGGGAAGCCTTATCAGAAAATCCACGGAGACTTATCAGAAGATATATATCCAGAGGTTTTCAAGCTGCCTTTTTGTACTTCTCCTGAAGTTTGATATCATTATGGGACATTTCCAAGGCAGCMGCAGCAGCCGCCRCCGCCTAATCTTTTCACAAGATGTAAATCAGTTTCAGTAATTATCATAATAGATGGTTTGTTCATGTTTTCTTGCTGGGAAAAAATACCATGTCTTATAAATTCCTCAGTGCTGTAACATCAAAGCAGCAGGGTCAGCATGCAGATCCAGAGGGGAGGGGAGACTAATTTGATAAGGATGTATATGTGATAGATAGAGATTTCATTTAAGAGACCATCCTGAATGGTGTATGCCAGACTGAGCCCTGAAATCCTATAATTGGGCATGAAAAGCATGTAGATCAGAGGTGTTCGCCCTTGAACAACTGGAGCGATACCTCATAACCAAAGACAGTTAGGAAGAGCCAAAACATTTTGAAACAGCACATTAGGGAATTAGAGGGAAGTCAGGGGGAATCCTACACCACTGACAGCACACAGAGGGAAAGGAGGCTGTCTGAAACTGGGCTTCTGAGGGTCAGAAGGTCTCCTTTGGGACTGACGGGGGCACAGGGATGCCGTATCTCTCTCCCTTGGGCTGCCACCCTGCAGCCAGGATCAACAACAGTCGGGCCAAAACGCTCCAGGTCTCCCCATCACCAGGGTCCCTCCTGGTAGTTTTCTGCAACTGGATGTAAATCCCAAGGGCCAGACTAGGTCATTAGCCTGTTTCCCACAAACGCAAAAGTGGCTCAGTGAATCTGGCATCCCAGCCCCCAGTCCTTCTGTACCTCTCTGCAGAAATGGCTTACAGGTGTAACACCCATGCAGCTTCACACCATTATTTTTGCCGTCTTCAAATTTTACTCCCCTTGACTGAAACTGAGAGAAACCAGGAGAGCTGCAGGAATCAGGGCACAGATTCTGCCTTCGGACGGGCAGAGTGGYCTTTCCAAAAGAAATGAACAGCATCACTTTTTTGTTCAGGAAAAACAGCTCTGTGTGTTATACTCCAATGAGCAATAGGTTCACAGCGTGGAGAAATGGTAGGAGCAGAGGAAATGAAATTTAACACGAGACAGGAAAACAAGTAAACATTACATTTTTTTTTCAAGGGAGTCCATGTGCAAGTGATTAACTTTTGCTATCGAGGGAGGATAAAGAGGGAGCCAAGATCCTCTGTAACCATTACAAGAACCGAACACAGCAGCTAATATGGAAAATTTCACCACTTTGGCAGAAGCCGTAAAATATTTTTAGCTCAAACACCTTACGTTTGTGGTCCTAACACTGACCCCAGCCTAGCAATCTGTAATCTCAGGGAACATTGCATTAGCTTTCACAGAATCTCAGTTGTGATCAACTCTCACAAAGCTGCACCTCTCAAGGAAAATTTACAGCCCCTGAACTGGGTATGTGCCATGGTGCAATGACAAACACTAGCTTGTCTGCAAAGATAGAGTGTTCCCATTCTCAGCATCCTCGGGACCGAGGGAGACGAGCTGTTGTTGTTGAGCAGCTGAAGAATGCACACTGCTCAAAGCTCAAGAATGTGGAAATGGCAGACCTTTTTTATAAGGCCATTAAAAATGACATCTTAACAACATCTGCAATTAAAAATGCTCAGAGTTGGACGAGATCTTCCAAAAAAACATGTGGATCATAGAACTCATTCCGTTCTTATGACTTAAAAATTTGACAGCATAAGCCTAGAAAAATGAGACAAGTGCCTCTTCTCTGTCTGTTGTTTAAGCAGCTTCCTCAATTCCAAATTGCAGTGACAAATGATGGTGCGCTGACCTAGGGTGTCCTCCAGCCCTGTGCAGCAGTCCACTGCTACAGCTGTTATTGCAGAAGAAGGGCGTCACTTAGTGTATGTCACACTTCTATGTGTCATGAATACATTTCATATTCTGCGTATCCAAATATACCTAAAGAAAAACACGAAAAAGTTTTAAAGGGGACTGGGTAACTCACGGGTTTGGTAGAGTAGCCGCACTTTTCATTTTCATATTTGTCCGTTCAGGTCCACCGGTTAAAAAGCAGTGGGATTTCTGTGAAATGAGATCTTGGCTCTTCTGGTCTGGGCCTGAGCAGAGCAGGGGGCTCTTCTTAACACCTTCCATGGTTATTAGCACTATCAAGACATACTAGTTAGTGATCTGGGTAAATATAGCCTCARTGGGCCATCAGGACACAAAAGCTCAGCTCAAGCCTTCCACCTGAGGTGAGGGGACCTCCCGCTACCACAGGTTGTGATTTACRTACCCTATAGCTGAACAGGCATCTTCCTACTCCAAGGCTGGCAGGATGCCACCCTTGTCAGGACTCAAATTCATGCTAAAACAAAACAAAACAAAAAAATAATGGCAAAGAGTAAAGGAAAAGGGAGTCCTTGGTGGGCTTTCTGGGAGCTACATGGCAAGTAGGATAAAATGGCAGCTATAAAAGGAACATTCAAATTAAAGAAATGTTGGGATAGGGTTAATACAAGTTTGTTAATTATCTGGTAAGGACCTGCTCAGATGTACTTTGTCTCTGCATGTGCACGCACACAAACACTTGTTTCAGTGCCTTGCTTGAATAATAAGGCACAACAGGGCAATCATTGTTGTACCATAATTGCACTCCTCAGGTGTACGCCAGCCACGAACCCGAAGGAGGAGTGCTATCAGCAGCCTGAGAAGTATGATTATGGCCCAACAAGGCATGCCCTGTTGTGACTTATTACAATTAGAAAAGCTATCTACAGTRTCGCAAACATGGAGGTGAGGGCGATGAGAAATGCTTTTTAAAAGCCTGTGTTCTGCTAGTGCATATTTAAAATGTTGTACCTGCTGCTAGGACTCCCCATTAGCCAATCATATTGCTCAAGTATCCTTTGAATGACATACTTCATGCCCCATCTCAACTCTATGCTGAAAGATTAGAGGAATTAGCAACATTTTTCAACCCTCTTTGAGCTCTCAAGAGACCTGCAAAGCAGTAAGTGGTATATAGCAACTGAAAGGACATGTCCCTTGCCAACACCAAAAATTGWCGAATATCTGGGGACAATTAACTGCTTTCCTCCCAAACAGACACACTTTTTAGCAAACAGCCTGCAACTATAGTTACGAGACACTAACTGAAAGGAAGAAATTGCTTTTTTTGCCACATGCTTTCATGGGTGCACATCTATCCATTCTTCAGCTTTCAAACGAGGGCCAAATGGGAATGAGGAGACCTACCTATTTCACAGAGCAGTTGTGAAGATTGGTTAGCACCTATAATGGTGACCAAGGTGTTCAACTGGCAGGCATTACAGGCACGCAAAAGAAAGTATCAGGGAAAGCATAGAAAGGATGTACGATAAGCTGCRAAATATCCAAGTGGAAGAAATTGTTCACCGTAATGTGACAGAAATTGTTAAAACAAAGACAGTGCCTTTCCTGTGTAGGGTGCCTAGCAGAAGCTTTGTAGGGGTGTTTGTTTAGTAATGCTGAAGTTAACCAGGGACTGTGGCAAGGATGCAGGACTGAAAACAGAAATGTAAGGCTCTCCAGCCGATGCAGGAGCAGAATGCGTCCTGCATGTTCAGAAGGCTCTTTCACCTTGAATGAGAAAGATACCTTCAAACAAACGAAGTGATTGTGCACAGGTTTTGATGAAATCTGAGCTCCCTCCAAACCACATCGGAGTAACAGCTGCCTCAAAACAGTCCTTGTAAGAAAACAGAGCTAACACAGACATTGCAGCTTCAACCAGTTTGGGGAAAAAATAATAAAAAGGGGGGGATTGCATACAATATTAAATTCAGAGAGCTTTACAACCAACATCTGGACATTGGGACAGCTGGAGCAGTGTTGTGTAATGCCTGTGAAGTGCAGAATAAAAAAACCCCAAGAAATTGCCCTGTGATACCTAATCATCRGCCAGCCAAAACACGTTGGAGCTAATGTATATTAATCACTGGAAACCTTAGATAAGTTCAGTAAACATTGCCTATTACAATATGTTAAAAAAAAAATGCTTTGAAACAGCGCTGTGCTCAGGAGTCTGATCCAGAGCTCACTGAAACATGCTGGAMTGTTTCCATTCACCTCAGTGAGTTTTGTGCATTGAGCTTTTTCAAGCCCAGGCAGCARTTCAAAAATAACTTTACAGCATTATCCCAATTGTTTATTTGTGTACGAACAGCACTGGAAAGTGTGCACATGGCCAAGCAGAAAAAGAACACTTAGGAATATTTTTAAATTGCCGTCACCAAAACCACTGACAATATAAAAATTCAACTATTTATGATCCTGTAACACTGGCTTTAATAGGGATGGTGGTGGAGAAACTATGTGTAATACAATCAACAAGCTAACAAACCCCAAGGCTCTCCCGAGGATTTTAATATGCAGAATGTTTAAAATATTAAACAAACAATAATAGTGAAAATCAGGATATGATTAAACAGTTTTAACAATCAATCCTCAAAGTTTCTCTCCAAAATTTCTTCAAACTGTTTCATAGTYAGCTCACAAGCTGCAGTATACATGACATATATTTTAATGTGACCCACTAGGTTAAAAATAAAGCTGTGTTTGTCCACTGTTGCCTGACTTTGGGTTCATTGAATTAGTCTGAGTAGATTTGAAATGAATCAAGATGTTTAACATCTGCCTCCTGTTATTAGGATATTCTCTTCCTATTTATAAACAATGCTTTGTTGGGGTTAGACTGCGGATTCCATTACTCTGTGGACTCGTGTTTCTTTAGCAATCTGAACTTCAGGCCATGAGTAAAAGGTACATTATAAGTCTTCTGAAATCTATCAATGAATGAGGGAAAAAATAATTAATTAACAGACAGTACAGTCCATTTGCTTGGTCTTACACAGCTAGCATCTGACCTTGTAGCATATGCTACACCACACCACATTAATGCAAAACCAGATTTTTTATTAAGATTAGCTCATGAAAACTATTTCTCTACGTTTTAGTTAGAACAAATGATCTTATGTTTGTGTGCATGGTCATCACATCTTGTCAAGACTCTCATGCTATTAAGGCTTATATATCTCTCTAGCGATTGACGTATGTGCTTGGAAATCCCAACACTTTGATCAGCACGGTAAATACAAAACATTTCCTTTGTTCTCCTAGTTCCTCTCTATTTACTCCCTTTCCATGGTAGCTTATGACAATCTCTCCTTCAATCTACTTCCAGTCTGTGTGTTAGTTTGGATTCCTCCTTTCTTCCTTACATTCAGTTTCTTGCTCTACTCCGGTCTTTTCCAGTTGTATTCCAACATGTATTGAAACTGGACCCCTTTTCTCCTCCTTTACTGACAGCCTGGTTTGTGTCTCTGTTCTCTCTCACTCCCCCTAATGTAATACTTTCCTCTCCAGCCTTCCTGACTGCATGTCTTTTGCTCTCCCTGTTACCCTCCGTTCTGCAGAAAAATAATCTTCCTTAGCRTGCCACCCGAAAAAACTAGCACCACTTCCCTCCTTTGAAACTTTCTTCCAGAAGAGACTTCTGCCCCTTCCAGCTCTGTTCTGTGTACTGTCTCCATCTTAACCTGCTTTAGTCAATACATAACAGTACCTGAATGTCTATGATTAATACAGCCTTATAGCTCACATTTATAGTTTTTCTGTTTGTGTCCAGAGTATGTTAACGGCCAAAAACCTTAAAATACATGGCTTCACRGCATAATACTGCACAACATACAGGTAAGAATTTATATGGATACATTCACCTCCTACTTCATTACAAAGAATCAGGATTTAGAAAATAAGGATTTCAAAAAGAGGAATATTTCCTAGRGAACGGGATTTTATGAGATCACCTATTCCAACTAGAAGCATCACGATTAAAGCAGGAACAAGAAATATCTACATCATCCCTGACATTTTCTAACCTGTTCCTCAARCATGTAATTCCACC
This sequence comes from Oceanodroma leucorhoa, assembly GCA_030449065.1. Taxonomy (NCBI): domain Eukaryota; kingdom Metazoa; phylum Chordata; class Aves; order Procellariiformes; genus Oceanodroma; species Oceanodroma leucorhoa. Next base: position 642,144 of record JASVER010000128.1, on the reverse strand, counting down.
ATCTCCATCCCAGAGACCAGCATTGGCACCTTCTGCCAAGTTGTTACCAAACTGTCCTTGCCTCAGCATCAGCCCGTCACTTCTTGCTCTATCCAGAGAGGACACATGTTATTCCCATCCTCTTCTGGAGCAACTTTTCATGTACTCGAAGGCTGTGATCAKCTTTCTCTCTAAGTCTTCTCCTCTTTAGACTAAACAAACCCAAATCTTTCAGTCTTTCCTCAGGAGGTCATGCTTTCTAGGCCTCTGAATATTCATGATTTTTCTTCTTTGGGCTATCACTAATTGGTCCCCTTCCTTCTTAAGGCTGAAACCAAAGCCAACTTAGCAATGAACAGAAATAATTTCAGAGCTGATTTACTCTTTCACAGTAAATGAAAGATACTTTCTCAAATGACCTGCATCCTCCACTTGATAACYTGATTTAAGTATTACTTGATAGAAAGCTGGAGTGAGCACCTTAATACCAAAGGTAACATTACTAAACATGGTAATGCAGGTGCAGTAACAAAGCAATAATTCATAGCCAATACTTAATTKTTTTTCTTTTTCCCTTTTTTTCCCCACATTTTACACTTTTAAAAAGATTTGTTCATTACCTGAAGTTATTCACCATTAAAAATCCATATGCGAAGAGATTTTGGCTTACAAACTGAATGGGAGTGGTTCTATGTGTTTCATTTATGAAGCTAAATTGAGTTTAATTTACTGATTTTGTGCATAAACTATCTTGGTATATCCTTGGTTTTTTAATTCAAASAATAATTGCAGAGCTTATTTCTTAACCAATGTAAGAAATGTTACTGCTAACCTTGCATATATAAAATCAATATATTCTGATGATTATTTAATCGAATCAAGCAATGGAAAACTTACAAATCTGGCGTTGATTACCTCATGTCCTAAGCAGGAAAAATATATAACACATTCAACCTAATATATGGCTATAAACATGATTAATGTATTTTCAGAATGTCCCACACAAGCATTATTTTCCAAAGATGACATTTTAATGATATTCGACATGCAGTATGTTGCACATGTTGAAGATCTGTCATGTCTCTTTAAATATATTGATGTATGCACATACATGCATACAATCCCCATGGCATGTATTCTGTCACTGAATTAATTTACATACCTAGGAGGGCCATGTCCATACCTATTTTCACAGACAGGGAGTTCAGTTAATGCATTTCCCTAAGTTTGGTTAATCACTTCAAGTTTGAGACRCTTTGAGTTAATCATTCCAAGTATCTTCAGCACAGTTTAGGTACTAAATGATCCTGTGTGTGTAACCCATGCTTCTCCTGGTAATGCCCCWCAAAATGTTTTGATTTTGGCCCTCTTCATCACAAAACAAGCAGCACGTTGGCTGCATTTTTCCCTCAAGGCTACTGTCCCTGTAGCGCTGGGCTGGCCCAAGTTCACACCAAGTTTTGAACACAGTCTTTGGGCCACTTTCATCTCTTTCCCCATGTCATTTAATACTACTCATCTACTCAGCACGTTCTCAAAAGGATCTGGCTCCTTCTTTTAATCAGAAGGGTCAAAAACAAGGGCTACAAACTAAGTCATCTCTTGGACACAAGCACAGAGCCTCTGAACTGCCTTTGGCYGAGACTAACTTCCACCTACCCTGCATCTGTACTGGAGACATGGGCCCAGGAAGATCTCTGCTGCCTGGCATGCTTGGTGCCCCRCATCTTTATTTCCATCACCCACGGGCATTTATTTTAAAACGCAAAGTGGTTAGGCCTCTGCCTGGTGGAAAGCTGTACAAAAGCAGCAGAAGTGCTGAGCTGCTTTACATACCAAGGCAGAGCGATGGGAAAAAAAGCTGCCAAACGTCRTTTAACCTACGCCTACTTTACCTCTACCTATTCCAGCTTCTAAATTACAACTCCCTTGGCAACAGCGGGTGATGCCATGATGCAAATGCAGAAATACAAAGGCGGTACAGAAAAAGAAGGACTACTGTCCCACTTAGCAACATCGCACTGTTTCACCATTTGGCCTGGCGAGGCTGTCCCCCCGTCAGAGATGGAGTCAAACTCTGACCGAGCCGAGCACGGGTTTGGTTCACGGAAATCATGCTCAAAACTCACGAGCTGCTTGGTTTTTTTGCAAGGCAGTGAACTCAGCCGGCCGATACCCTTGGAGACCGTGTGTCATCATCAGATTGCTGCGCTGGCACGAAAGGTTAAAACCGCCTGACCACCCCCCGCCGCTCCGAATTCGAAGGAAACAAACCCAAACAGGGCTTGGAGGCAACGAGGCCGGTAACCAAGTTCTCCTGCTGGGTGGCTGAGTGGGTGTTTTTTGGCACTCCCAGCCCGTTCCTAAAAGACATATCTCCTCCCAAAGGGTGGGAAGGATCCCTGTCCCGGGAAATAACTCAGGAAGCGAAGCCAGTGCGTGGGGGTATTTCCTGCCTTGGAGAGATAGCAAAGGGAAGCTGCTCCACACCAGTGGCTGGAGGGGTACGCTGGTGTTTGTGCCAGATGGAGCCAGCCATGGGGTATTTTAACTCCACAGCAAGATTTACACCGCTGAGCCCATTTCTCAACGCAACAGAAACAGGAAGGAGAGCTTCAGTTTACTAGGAAATGGTCTTGTTCAGCCAGTGGCATAAACCATTTGATCTCTTTGTTGTCAAAGTTTACTTGCTCAGGAACTCGATTATCACCTAATCAAATGCCATCTGATTCTCTTATTACTTAGATAATGAAGAGGAGCATTTTTCTCCTAAGAAAAGTTTTAACCGCTATGAGACATGACTAACCTTTTACAAAAACTTCAAGCTTGTTTATGACACAGAAACATTAAAAGCAGGGTATAACCAGCCAAAAGCCACTGATGACTGAGTGTGTCATGTAAAATCTCTACAGGAAGACAAAAATAAATAAAAAATCATACGTGTATCACACACATGTATCACAATCGCAGATGCATAACTGATGTACTCTAAYAATATTCAGTGCCGTCCATTTCTAGCCCCAAGTGGGCCTAAAATGCACAACCCAGATTTGATGTAGAGAAGATGGGAGATGTGAAGAGGGTATCAACTATCAAGACGTAACGAAGGAGGGCCCCTATGCCATCAAAGTACCCAGCCCCAGCAAAACCCACAACAGCATTTACACAGCTCATGCTGTAGAGCAAATAGAGAAGTACCTAGGAGCACCCGAGAAATGGAGGGTGGTTGAACACTTAACAGGTTTCCCAGGGAATTTGTGGAGTCTCCACTCTTGGAGATATTCAAAACCAAAAGCAGACACAGCCCTGAGCCACCCGCTGTAGATGACCCTGTTTTGAACAGAGGGGTTGGACCAGCAACCTCCAGAGGCCCCTTCTGACCTCTGGGATTCTGTGAAAGAGCCATCAAAGAAAACTGGACTTGTATTCAATRCCTGATTTTAAGGACTACGTGTGGAGGTAGGTGGAAATGCAAGCCATGCAGAGCTTAGCAAAGGAAGGGAAGGATCTCCCCTGTTGATGCTGTGAGGTGCTGGGAAGGATAAGAAGGTGAAGGAAGCCTGGCCCAGCATAACCACTGGCTCTGCAGAGGTGGCAAATAAAGGTGTGGGTAGGACAGTCTTCRCAAAGGTGTCCCCGGTGCACACAAGTCATTCTAGTGAAGCTGCAAATGGCTGCCCGGGGGGCTGGCGCAGCCCGGYGCTGGCTGTCAGGAAGAAATCCCTTCTGGCAGGCAGAAAGGAACAGTTTTCCTGCAAGAAATGAGCAGCCTAGAGAAATTTTGCAGCTCTGGGCAAACCTCAACCGTTGCCAAGCTGCTCCCTCCCGTCAGCCCCGTCCTGCCTCCCCCCTCCCCACTTTCTCCTGTACTTCAGCCACCTGGAGCTGCAGCCCTTCCCTTGGGGTCCTCCCCAGCCTTGGAAACGGCATGCTGTTTGGCTTGGCGAGGGCAGTTTTACTATATCAGACTCATTACCAAGGACTGTGYTCACTCCCTGACTCGTGAAAGTCACAACAGGCGGCCATACGTGCTGCGGGCTGGGGTTCACACAGGACCCCGGCACACATCGCTCAGCCCTGCTCCCTCCTGTCGCCCCTACTTCTCCCTCCCATGTCCGGCTCCCTCCCGCCCTAGCACGGCCACGCTGCACAGACAGCTGCCCGTTACTACTCAGTAGTTGCTTGAATCCCACTAAATGCTTGTCAAAGTGCCCAGAGAGCTGAAAGTGAGCTCTTTAAATTACATTTGTTGAAAGATCCCTGGTGCCTGTTCCTGCTTTTCGTTTTCAGCAACTCTCTGAAATCATAGTTTGTTTTACAGTGATGTTTTGTTTTTCTTTTCCTGCATCCAACCTATAAGTCATGGATGATGCATATTAAACACATTAAATGGGTTTCAGTGGGGCTGCGCACCATGTGTGCGTAAGGCTGAGGTCTGGGACAACGGCATTTTCGTGTTTACTTTCTGCGCCGGGAAGCTCCCTTATGCACAGCACTGGATAGACATTTGGTCCCRTTTTAAACCTAAGAAAGAGGTTGCATGGAGGGAGGCGGCAAAACCACTAAGGACACCGCCGAGGAGGAGGAAGAAGAACCAGAGTCTACTTGACGGGTTAAAGCAGAGCCTGGAAATCARGACTGCTTGGATTGATGCCTGACCACAGCTGACAACGGGCAAGTCTTTTCACTTCTGTGCTTCTGCTTCCCCATCTGTGAAATGAGGAGAATAAACAAATTCGGTACCCTTTCCTCAGGGAAGGTATATAGAGTTCGGAAAGTGTTTTGAGCTCCCCACACAGAACCRCTTCTTTGTATGCAAGGAGCTGTCGTATATTTTTAGAAGAGTTTTTAATTAGAAGAATAGCTCCCTCCCTTTAAGAAAAACTGAGATTTTTGTTCTTCTTATACATTCATGACCATGCACCAGATTATATTTTTTTAATCCCGTGCCTTTCCAATTTCACTATTAATATGTCATAAGAAAATCAGGGATTGTGTCCAAATTCCAATTCATGGGAATGGAATTAATATCTCCATTAAAATGAAAAAGGGGGAGTAATGGGGGGAAGTCTCGGAAGCCCTGGCGGGTGGTAATAGTTGGACTCAGCTATTCCGTCCCGGTGACTCATTCTGGGAATGGATAGCGCCTCTGTCGTCTTCAGACATTTAACACCTCCCTAACAAGATTTAGCATCAGCTGGGATGTGTGAACAAATAATATTAAGCAACTTGAGACTTCCTAGAACATCTGTCTCTAAGCCGTGTTAGGGCCTGATCCTGTCAGAGGCGGGTGGGAGTTGGAGAGGCTTCACGTCGGGCTTTTTGTTATTAATACCAGCAGTGGGGAACTTCGGTCACAAGTCATCCCTCCCAGATCATGTTTCTGAAGATGTAAAGAAGAAAACAAGGTTCAGAAGACAGCACCCTGCCAAAAGGAAGAATATTTTAGGAAGATCTTTCTGACTCTATCCAGATTATGTGTAAATTTAAGTTACTAAGAGAAAATGAGAACCATTTGTTTAAAGTTCAAATCCTGTCTGGCCTTTACTAGGCTAGGTTTCAAGCATCCTGTTTTGCCTAATCTCTGCGTCTCAATCCATCACCTTGATGCAACTTCCCCATGAGAGATCTCCATAGCCCTACCCAAGCAGTTGGACTTGGGAACAAAAACATAAGTGCTGGAGCTCTCTCCTGGCAACTTTTGTGTGTTGTCAAGTGTTTGAGCACAAGCAGAGTATGAGATACCCCTAAGCTGTGTGGTTTCAAGTATCTCAGGCTGAGTAGGTGTCAGAAAATTGAGTTCAAACCAAACCCTTTTCTCAAACTTTTCTGACTTTTATCTTCAAGGGAGCCCCATAGGCTGAGTTGGGGCTGTGGATTCCAAAAATCTGATGGTGCCTCAACTCACGCTTATAATTTGGCTGTTGTGGCTCTATCACAGTGCAAATTTACAGCAGTCCCACTTCGACTGTGTTAAGACAGAAATCCCAAATTCAGGAGTACGTGGGACAGGCTGGAAAGAAGTATTGACTATTCGTTTTTCAAAAGAATCCAAATTTTTCATCAGTCTTTCTCCTAGATATTGTAAGTAGTTTCAAGAYCTGAATTGCATAAAAGCAATCAGAATTTACATGGAGGTAATAAAACGGTTCTGAAGGTTACCTGCTGATTGGGAAAACTTGAGGATAATATAACGAAAACCTAATGAAAGCAGTGTGGTTTCCTGACATTTCCAGCGTACTATAATTCATTCTGTGTAATTTATAAGCCCTCAATTTATTTTTCAAAGTTCTGAAAGTTTAACATTTCATTGATATATTCCCCATGAAACTTGCTTCAACATATCTTTGGCTTTTTGATGGGGAGCTCTAAAAGTTAGCCAAACTATAGACACTGAAGGAAAGTCCATGCTTCTAATAATCCCTACTCCTGCCTTCTGGGGAAAGCCTTGCCTGCCCTTTTTTCTTTGGCCATCAGCCCAAATGCACACTCTGTCCTCCCCATGGACCTCCTGTATGGATCTTCAGGGAGGAAGCGGACRTACCACCCCCCTTAACAAATTACAAGGAGCAGCACACATTCTTTTTTTACCAACAGCTTTTAAGGCACTTTGGTTGGGCACCCACAATGCAGCCACACTCAAAAAGATCAGTTGGCTATCTTCTAGTGACACTCATGATGACAAGAAGCATGCCCAGCCAGTCAGAGAAGCAGGGTATATGAGAGATACTGGTGAAACAACTCCCACTCATCAGACAAGGTCAGAATCAAAAGGGAAATGATTAAGTACCGCAGCCATTGTCAGTCACCTACCAGGTAAAGAGATGAATGTGCTCATGAACCTGTTTGCCACTGCTAATCATTTCTTTTCACAATATAGGCCCTCTTTCATTTCACAAATACGAAATCAGGTCTATTTCACTGGAGAAAACCTTTGCTGAAACATTTTGTCAAGTTAGATGGTAGCCTGTAGGAAGACTGAAATTTTTACAAGCTATGGAGATTTAGGAAGACCAACTGTTGCAGCCTCTGATAATCATAGAATCATAGAATCATTAAGGTTGGAAAAGACCTCTAAGATCATCGAGTCCAACCATCAACCCAGTACCCATGCCCACTAAACCATGTCCCGAAGCACCTCATCCACACGTTTTTTGAACACCTCCAGGGATGGTGACTCCACCACTTCCCTGGGCAGCCTGTTCCAATGCCTGACTACCCTTTCAGTGAAAAAATTTTTCCTAATATCCAATCTAAACCTCCCCTGGCGCAACTTGAGGCCATTTCCTCTCGTCCTATCGCTTGTTACTTGGGAGAAGAGACCAGCACCCATCTCTCTACAGCCTCCTTTCAGGTAGTTGTAGAGAGCGATAAGGTCTCCCCTCAGCCTCCTCTKCTCCAGGCTAAACAACCCCAGCTCCCTCAGCCGCTCCTCATMAGACCTGTTCTCCAGACCCTTCACCAGCCTCGTCGCCCTTCTCTGGACACGCTCCAGCACCTCAATGTCCTTCTTGTAGTGAGGGGCCCAAAACTGAACACAATATTCAAACCCTCTTGTAGTGATGAGAAGATGGGACGATAAATCAGTGTTTTCCACTATCATTTGCCATGGTGAGGGAAAAAATGTCTGTGTTTCCAATGTCATTTTACAAACCAGAACATGCAAGGGACAACACAGTCCTGTCCAAACGATGGGAGTTAAGTAGCCATTTGGTAAACTCCAAAAGCCTGTATCTGTGCTGGCCAGGTGGGGAGTACTTGCAGCCTCCCTCCATGCCCAGGCACTTCCTCATCCCTTCATGGAAAACACAGTATGCCTCATGGTGTATCTGCTGTGCCTATGCTGGGTGACTGGTGTTGCTGTAAACACGTCCATCCCTCACTGAAACACCCCTCACCCATGGAGCAGCAATAGAGAGGAGAAGGCCTTTTGATCACTCATGAGCACCCTCATTTCATGCCATCAGCCCACAGATGAGGCTGATGGACTTACCTACCCCATGGGCCTGCTGAAATGCTTTTCATGGACTTATATGACTTTGAGGTCCTGAATGCTACTGACCATTGCTGATGATCACTGAGTGATTACTGAGATGGGTGAGGTTTTCCCGAAAGCCTTGACCCCTGAAGTCATCTGGGTACATGAGGATTTCAGTTTTCATTTTAAAAGAAAAAATTTCTAGCACTGGTAGGTGCAGAAAAGTCCTCAAAATGTGGTATCTAAGGGCTCCAAACACAGGATCCAAAACAAAGAAATGAAATTACATACTTTTAAAAATCTTACTATTTTACAATCAATCTTACGATTCATTTTTTAAACTCCTGACATTTTATGCTCAGGAGTGGAAGTATCTGCTCCTTGACCTCAGAAAAGACTTGTAATAATGACAAGTTATTTCATTAAGATATAGCAGCCATTGTACTACAGCAGCCACCTCTAAAATCTTTTCAATTGCCTGAGGTAACTAAATAACGATACTTCATTATTCACAGGTTGCTTAAGTATTCTCTATATTAAGTGCAGGGGAGTTTAGATAACATCTAATTGCAAAGAGAAGCGCTGGAAACTTTTTGAGGGTGGCAACTGCATACCTAAATGACATTTATTTATTTAGAAGTGCTTAAGACATGCCTTTCACTTATCCTAGGCAGACAGAGCGCCTTGAAATCAAAACTCATGCAATATCGCTTGGCCCAGTGCCTATATTTGGAAGAACTTTTTCAGCACACCCAAACTAAGATACTCCTTCCCCAGTTTCTATCACTTAATCATCCTTCTTCTGCAGGCACCACCCGGAGTAAAAAACTGGGATAAGCAGAGAAATCTTTGCTTAACTACTAGGCTGCAGATGATTTTATTAAAAGTTACCAAAATAATAAGAAGAAATAAAAATTTATTCCCTGAGTTTTGCCTGCCATGATTAATTACGGAGCTATTTTTTCCCCAGCTGTATAAAACTCTGAATATGGGGATTCTTGACTGAAACACTGACACAACTGTAGCAATGGCAATGAGGCTGTGATGTAGCAACATTATGAGCAAGGCAATGGGGTAGCCCAAAACTTACTGTAGAGAAYCCTTAGCAAAACTCTGTGGCCACAAGACATAGCTTCAGAATTAATACTTATAGGACAGGAAGGCATGTTGTGGTCATTGATCTGGGATGACCCACTAAATAAAAGCCATAGAATCAGTGATTTCTGTGCCTTTTATCACACACTGCATGCTGAGCTGKATTTTTTCAGTGGTTAACGTGCTAATACAGGCAAGGCCATACCCACAAAGTTCTCTAGCATCCCACCCCAATTTTACACAAATAGGTTTGAGGCCTCTTTCAAAAGAGCCTCCAACAATGGCTTTTAAAAATGTCTTCCCTTCCCCCAACTCCGGAGCAGCATATATCAAAAGAAGCTTTTCAATATTGCAACCCTAACCCTCTCTCTTAGAAACTCTGTGTTTCAGATAAGCGGGACCATATTTGGCATTGCTCCAGCCCTGTTTGGAATACGCACATTTAGCGGTAGTTTGTTAAGTATAGAAATCTTTACCAGTGTTCATTTTTGGGAAGGGACTCCCTTTACAAGGAGCCAGGGAACGCTGTGTTCGGTGGCATACAAAGCAAAGCCTTTCGCTTCAGGCAGGCACACACACATGATTCCAATATCCTCGCTCCGAATTTGGAAGCCACGGCTGCTACTTTAGACCACAGCAACTGCAAACACCCCAGGGGGAGAGCAAGAGGCTGAGATCCTATACATAGAGCCATGACAACAGCATGGTTCGGAGCCCCGCTGCAACCAGCAATCGGTGCAGCACATCATATGGCACAGGGAGAGCTCTCTGGGGCAAGTGGACGCGCAATGAGTAAAAAGAAAATGAAAGCAGCCTAGTTCTCATCAAGAGGAGCAGTGAGGAGAAGCAGCCATGGCAGAGGGCCACTCTTATCAAATGATTCACTCTGGACAGGAAAGTGATACTTGTCTGTAAAGGCAGCAGTGCAGGAGATTTACACCGCTGAGTAGTTGATTCACACAAATGCCCCCCCAGCACCAGAGAAAACACGTAGCTAGTCACAGAATCAGGATCTTAACAAGTAAGGACAAATAAGAGTAGCACCAGAGCATCCTCTCCTACTTATCACCTCTCCTGCTTCTCCAGACCTTACTGACTTCTGTGAAGCCTCTCTGCTCCGTTCATTTGGTGTCTTTGCTAAACCACTCAGTGATATTGCAGGGAGAGAAGAGTCTACATCATCAGGATGTGTTTGGGCAAGCCCAACGAGGGCTTGTTTGGTCTGATTCTCTGTAAAACGCTAAATGTACTGAAAGTCCTTCAAAATAGTCGTGCACTTTATTCATATCCAAGAGCGTATGGCTTTAATAAATTCTGCTTTGGAGCGCTTTTTGGTGTGCTGTGGGTCTGMGAATTCTCTGTGGTTTGTGGTCACTTGTTTTTCTAATATTTTGGTCAGTGTCCAATCTCACTAGTGTTGCTGGCTATACCCATGTAATTTCTGCTAGAATTGAATTTTCCACACAGCGCAACTTTATAGCCCTCTGGTGTTCCCTGACACATGAAGAGAGGTTACCGCCAGYTTGACCAACTTCTGCGTATTCATGCTTTCAAGTAAGGGGCAGAAAAACATCAATTGAGTCTCTTCAAAGTCCTGTAAAAGTGCTTTAGAGTGCTTTCGTCTTCCCAACAGGAACCAAATTTTATCACTTCCTCCTTTTCGACAGCACATTTCCTAAGATGTGGTGGAGCTCAGAGGGGAAGTCGGGACACGACAGTTTACAATCCCATCACTCAAAAGCCTCATTTTAAGGGATGTAACTATAGTTCATCAAACACCAAAGGCCTTCCTCCCAAGGATGCTGGGCGGAGGGGCAGCAGGCAGGGCTGCGGTGAGTGGGGCTGCACATGAGGGGCCCCATCACCCCCATGTCACAGTGCCACCACCCAGCAACGCAGCACAGTGCCCCGGGGCAAAAGGGAGCATCCTCCTGTGCCCTGCTGCCAAAGATGGGCCGGGGGCAGCCCAAAGACATCCGAGAGAAGGACAAATCCTTGAGGATTTGGTGGAATTACCTGGAGGTGGCTGAGGGAGGAAGACCGGAGGATGGACAAGGTGGCTGGAGGTTCTCCACTGCAAAGCCAGCTCCCGGTGGGGCCACCTTCCAAGCTCATCTGAGGGATGGAAATCCTTTTCAGCTGGATAGCCACGGCAAGACCAAGGGAATGCCTTCTTGAAGAGCACTGCAGAGCTCGCCGTCCTCATGCCCTGCGCAGCCAGGGGCAGCAGCCTTAAGAAATGGGATGCACGGGTGTTGCAAGGGGTCCCAGTCCTTCGGAGCACCCACTGGTGTCCTGCCAGGCGTGGGAAGGATTCTTGCCCCCAAGGTTCATCAGGCCGGGGGCATGTGGCCACTCTCGCAAGCCCCTGAGGTGGCTCCAGGTTGAGGGAGAATAGGGCTTGGGCATCTCCCGGGAGGCATGAGCAGCCTGTGGGACGAGGGGGCAGGTCTTGCTCACATGCTCAGGGAATAGCCGATCGCCAGCGCTGGGGTCAGGAAGGAATTTTCCCCCGGGGCAGATTGGCACTGGTCCCCGGGGGTTTTTTGCCTTCCTCTGCAGCATTGAGCAYGACCACTTGTCAGGGCTCCTCTGGTCCGTTTGGGCTGGGTTACTGCCTGCTGCTCATGCACCATGAAGATGGCCTCTCGTGCCCTGCAGCTGGGGGGAGCAAGGCTGTTTTTTCTCCCACGGTGGGCTAGCGAGTGTCCCCGGGGTTTTTTTGCCTGCCTCTGCAGCACTGAGCGCGGCCCCTTGCCAGGGCTCCTTTGGGCCATGTTGGCTCGGTGCCTGCTGCTCGTGCYCCAYGAAGGYGGCCCTCGTGCCCCGCATCCGGGGGGAGGAAGCTTTCTAGAGTCCCGGGGTGGCCCCAGGGTGGCCCCCGGGGGTTGCTTCTCGTCCTCTGTAGCA
>JASVER010000128.1:571425-626466 GCA_030449065.1 Oceanodroma leucorhoa | reverse complement strand
GGTGCACTGAACTTCATCTGGATCTTTGGGTGCTTGCTGGTTGTCCAAGTCACTATAAACCACCTCCAGCACACCTAATTCTCTCAGGTACGGGATACCTTTCTCCATAGTGGCCCATTTGCCTGGGCGATATATAACATCTTCCTTGAAGGGAYACCTTTCCTTCACGCCTGACAGGAGTTGCCTCCAGAGGCTGAGGACTTGTGCCCCTTTTCCAATCGCCTTGTCAATGCCCTCTTCCCTAGAAAGGGATCCCAGCYGTTTCGCTTCCTTCCCCTCTAATTCCAGGCTACTGGCCCCATTATCCCAGCATCGGAGCAGCYAGGTAACAATATGCTCACCTGGACGACGGCTGAAATCTTTTCGCATATCTCRCAACTCACTCAAGRATAGCKATYGRGTGGTTTCCRTCTCGTTTATGAGTTCTTCCTCTTCCTCCTCCACTCCTCGTGATRGCCCTGCTTTTCCRTCATCCTTTTCTAAAYGACCTGACTTTTGCTTGCAAGATTTCTTCTTCTGTATAGGAGCGACTCCTACCAGTGCGGGTTGGTCATCTGGTCCAGTTGTAGTACCTGTTGCAGGGGCTGGASTAGCCGCAGTGCCCATCGCGGGGGTTGGGGTGGCCRCAGTGCCTGTCTCRGGGGTTGGAGTGGCTGCARTGCCCGTCAYGGGGGTTGGAGTGGCCGCAGTGCCCGTTGCRGGAGTTGGAGTGGCCGCAGTGCCTGTSGCAGGGGTTGGAGTGGCCACAGTGCGTGTTGTTTTGTCATCAGATCTGGAGACCTTCTCTTTCCCCTAAGGGCTCTGAATAGTGTTGAACAGGGCTCGGTAGGCATGGGCCAGGCCCCAGCATGTTGCAGTGATTTGTGTCTCCCTAGAATTGCCAGGGTAACAGCACGCTTTTTCCAAATATTTTAGTAGTTTTTCAGGATTCTGCACTTGTTCAGGGGTGAAGTTCCAAAACACTGGGGGTGCCCACTGTCCTAGGCACTTGCCCGTACTATCCCACACGCCCTGCCACTCATAACTATCCAGCCTCGGGACAGATCTCTGGGTGGTATTCTTAAATAGTTGTTTAACCTTAAACAGGGCCTGAAATGCATTCAGGAGACATAGCACTAGGAACATGCTGGTTTGAACGTCCCAGGGGTATTCAAAATCCTCAAGAGCTGTTGTAATTAGCCTGGAGGAGAAGGGGAAGGTGAAGGATGCTGTCTCCCCCGTAGACTGGCTCTCCGAGGAGAAGAGGTAAAAAGTGTAATTATAAATAGTTTCCAAGAGATAGCTCCCGAAGTACAGGGGTGACGGCAGTGCTGAGTACAATCTCATGACCAATAATTTTATCATACCATAAGCCGGTGTTACACAGTACAGCAAAACGATAGCCTTAATCCATCTCCCATAAATGACAAACCCCACAGAAATACTGTCAAACAGCAGTACATGCAGCCAGTAAGGTGCTACATAACAGAACTCCAAGAACAGACCCAACAACTCTGAGAGCAAATAACCCAACATTGTGACCAGCTATTACTAAACCGATATAATGAATGCTTATAACAAATTTGGCTTAACCTGCTCGGGTCAGATGYGTCGTTATCTCAACCCTTCGTGCCCCACATTGGGCGCCAAAAAGGACTGTMGTGGTTTAACCCGGCAGGCAGCCAAACGCCACACAGCYGCTTGCTCACTCTCCCTCCCCCGCAGTAGGACGGGGAGAGAATTGGAAAAAAAAAATCAYGGATTGAGATAAAGACAATTAAATAGAACAGAAAAGAAAGGAATAATAATAATAACAATGTTAATAATRTAATAATGATACAATATACGAAATGAGTGATGCACAATGCAATTGCTCACCACCCGCTGAGACAATGGCTAAAGCGATCGCCTCTTCCTGGACCCCCTCCCCCCTCATTCATATACTGGGCATGACGTCACATAGTATGGAATACCCCGTTGGCCAGCTGGGCTGGCTGTCCCAGCTATGCTCCCTCCCAGCCTCTCGTGCGCTTGGTAGAGCGTGGGAAGCTGAAAAGTCCTTGAGAAGTAGATTACCTAGCAACAACTAAAAACATTAGTGTGTTATCAACATTCTTCTTATACTAAATCCAAAASATAGCACTAGGAAGAAATTTAACTCTATTCCAGCCAAAACCAGGACAGTCGTCTTCTTCTTCATCGTCGTCTTTATCATCTTCGTCTTCTTCCTTGTTGTCTGTGTCGTCTTCGTCATCTTCTTCTTCGTTGTTGTCTTCTTCTTCTTTGTGTTCGTTGTCTTCTTCATCTTTGTTGTCCTCTTCTTATTCTTCATCGTCATCTTCTTCGTCTTCATCTTACTCTTCGTCGTCATCATCTTCATCATTGTGGTCGTCGTCTTCTTTGTGGTCGTTGTCTTCTTATTCTTCATTGTTGTCTTCATCTTCATCTTCATCATCGTCTTCTTTGTCGTCGTCGTCTTCTTTGTGGTCGTCATCTTCTTTGTCTTTGTTGTCATCTTCTTATTATTCATTGCCGTCTTCTTCGTCTTCATCTTCGTCGTCTTCTTCTTCATCGTTGTCTTCTTATTCTTTGTCGTCATCTTCTTCATCTTCATCGTTGTCTTCTTCGTCTTTGTCTTCTTTGTCGTCGTCGTCTTCCTCGTTGTTGTCTTCTTCTGCTGCTGCTTCTTCTGCTTCTTCTGCTTCTTTCTTTTGTATGTGGTTGGTCCTGATCCTCATCCTTCACATTCTCACTCTTCAGGAAACAGGGACTGCTTCACCTGTATTCTTGCTGCTACTTTCTGCAGCTCTGTGACTKGCCTTTGTCAAACTCATCAGCCTGCTCCTGGCTACACATGTGCATTGTGCTAATGCTTGTGAGCACTGAGATTCAGAAAAATAAAATAAAATAAAATAAAATAAAATAAAATAAAATAAAATAAAATAAAATAAAATAAAATAAAATAAAATAAAATCCTGTTTCCACTTGTAACCTCTGTGATTTGTGTCCTTGAAAGTGTTTTTGGAGTTGAAAAACTCCTGGCATTTCAGGCAAACAACAGTCTCATCGTTATTCAACTCATGGTGAATGCAGGGAACAGAACAGAACAGAACAGAACAGAACAGAACAGAATAGAATAGTTAGGCTATGTTATGCCATTCAAGAGAGCAGCTCTCTGCAGTGCAGGTCCCAGGCCCATCCAGGAGCCAGGGCAGGGACAGGCACACCTACAACATCACTCAGGCAGGGACTGAAGGCCCCAGGCTGAGCTGAGACACGTCCCCTGGGCCCTCGGCAAGAGACGGCAKGGGTGGGGGTCCCAGGGGAGGCCAGTCCCAGCCATTGAGGCCTATGAACACCCCAGGACCCCGGCAGAAGTARAYGTACACCGCTCATATGCTCTCCTTCAGACACTGATGGTTGGCCACTTTGGAGACAAGAGTATTGGGCCAGATGGACCTTCTCTCTGAGGAAGTACTGTAGTTCTCAGGCTCTTGTATGTTTTTCCAAGGGAAACAGCTCAGGCATTTCTAAAAATGAGTACAAGGAGAAAAAAATCCATGGGCAAATGAACAGGTATTGCTCACCTCAAAAAGATTTGCAACCATCTAGTTCAGGAGCATGTCCTGGTTCAGTCTGAGGGCTTGATCTTTGAGCCTCGCTAGGGTCAGAGATGTGGAGTTTTGCCATCCCATAGAAACCCAGCTGAACTGGATGAACTGGATGAACACAGACAACTTTCAAAAACCGCACTTCACACTTGCTTTTTGCAAATTTGTTCAGATGGTCAAATGATCTTGAGACAATCCACAGCTCTTACCCCCATCAAAAGGTACATGCCTCTTTCCCACAATGCAACAGAGCYAATGCCTAGGCTGGGACATGACTGCCCTTCTGCTAGTGCAGGGCTGGGAAGAAATGTCATCAGAGATTTCCTCAGCATGTATTGCTAGGAAAGAAAGAGGTAGAAAGAAGAATAGAATAGAGCAGAATAGAGTAGAATAGAATCAAACAGTTCAGCTGGAAGAGACCTACAATGWCCATCTAGTCCMACTKCCTGACCACTGCAGGGCAGACTAAAAGTTAAAGCATGGCATTAAGGGCATTGTCCAAATAAATGCCTCTTAGACACTGACAGGCACGGGGCATTGACCACCCCTCTAGGAACCTGTTCCAGGGTTTGACCCCCCTCTMGGTAAAGAAATGTTTCCTCATGTCAAGTCTGAAGCTCCCCTGACGGACRCAGCTTTGAGCCATTCCCAGGCGCCCTGGGTACMAGGGAGAAGGGATCAGCACCTCCCTCTCCGCTTCCCCTCCTCAGGAAGCTGTAGAGAGCAGTGAGGTYGCCCCTCAGCCTCCTTYTCTCCAAWCTAGTCAAACCCCGTGTCCTCAGYCGCTCCTCAGAGGACATGCCTTCCAGYCCCTTCWCYGGCTTTGGTGCCCTCCTCAGGACACATTCAAGTACCTTCACATCCTTTTTAAATTGTGGAGCTCAATCCCCCACAGTACAGGAATGCAATTAGTATAACTATAGCTAATTATTTCAGGATGTGCTATTTCCACATGCATTTGCCTTGTAGGGCCCTTTGCAAAGAGGAAAGCATGGTCTTAAAATGCMCTGGYTACCAGTTCATTTTTAAGCRYAACTCAAAGCACAGGTTTTAGCTCATAAATCCCATGTCGTTTGAAACCCTTGCTACTTCAAGACTCTCTTTTTCCTAAAAGCCCTCTGGACAGGGGGCCCTCCTGGCAAGGGAATTTGTCTCCAGCCTCCCTCTGCCTGCTGATCCATCAGATCCACGTTTGGACACATGCAAGGGCCTSTCTCGTCACACTGAGCTTGCATCAAAAGGTGGAGATTCTTTMACTGAACAGACATAGTCTGGCATTCAGTGCACCAGTTTTGGTGCCTTCTGCATTCAATGCACCAGTTTTGCAAACTCATTACCATGTGTGTGGTAGAAGACTGTTACTCATACTTTCTTTTATTAATTAAAAAAAAAAAAAAAGAAGTTCCTTTGTATCTGAATGACGTTATCAGTAATTTCATCACACCGACATTCTCAGGTGGTTTCAGGTGGACATATAAAAAACAAACTCTTCAGTCCCTCTTTGCAGCTCTCTTCCAGGTGTGTAGGGACTCTTCAAGAGAGGCAGTTGCCTTTTAGTGTCAGATGGCCACCTGGCCTGCCAGCTCCTTACCCATCTCAGCATTACCAGCAACAACCTTCCTCTTCACTAAATGCCTGCAGAATTAATTTAAAAAATCATCAGCAACCTTTATTCACMCTCCTGGAAAGTAAAGCATATCCGCACAGACAGCAGTGCCATGAACTGCATCGCACTGACTCACCAGTGTTTTGTCTCTCGTAGCTTTCTGGTAGAGGGCTGGGTCTGCTGGTCGTRACTGCATGGAGCTGGACTCCAGCAGGCTACCGATGGGTGAAAGCCTCGTTAACACATCTCTCAGGCTCCACCCTTCATGCTTAACTGTCATCAAATGTCTGAAACAGTGAAGTGCATGCTCAGGTCTTTTGAATTGAGACTGCAGAAAAACATCATTCAAGAAATGTAGGTTTCCTTGTCCACATCATATTCTGGATTTCATGGCATYCATKAGGCAGGAAAAGCTCTATCTCATGGTATAGTTCTAGAGCCCCCATCCTCCCTACCAGCTGAGACTCTGACAGAAGAGACRTCCCTTACATCAATAAACCATATGTGAAGAACTGCAGGATAGAAATAGGTAACACAACATCAGGTGGAGCGCCATGAGTTTCTGCTCCAGTTTGGAAACATCAGAGTAGGCAAATGTTCCTGGAGGCATGAGTGGATCACAGGGTGACTGTGAGCCACGAATGTGATAGAGGCAAATGCCTTCTTCTGTGTCAGGCAGGCTATTGCCATAGGAAAGGCAAGCATTGTGCAAAGCCCTGGGGAGAACTCACCTGTACTCCTAGGGACTTTTCTCATTCCTCAGGTTCAAGAAAGATAAAATCCGTCTGGGATGAAGGTAAACAAAGACTAAGCAGCTGATCAGGGCCACGGAGGGCCTACAGAAGAAGATGATGACTGGAAGGAGCAAGACAAAGGCTGAGAGGACTGCCATCACTTTCAAGAAAGAGATGAAGGATGAAGGCCAAAGGAGGAAAAGAGCTATTGAAGTGCAAGGAAAAATATGATAAAGAACACAAAACAATTCAGGACTTCTTTCCAAGAAGAMGACCTCACCATAAACAGTGTAGTAGCAAAGGTCCCTTGGTGCATTCGTAAGGAATGGTGAGGAAATCCTGCATGCTCTCTACATCTCGGCAAAGTCTGTGCAGACGGAACCAAACCCCTTTCTTTCACTGCTGGCATCACCACAATGTATATTGCATAAATACCCTTATTTACATAGTCTGAATGTACATATGAATTTTGGCACCAACACATAAGATGACAAAAATAGTACCTTCCTTACTCTCTCTACTCAAAATACTAAATTCTAAAGGAAAAAGACATTTGCCAGGGTTTAAGATAAGATYTGAACATCTTCCCACAAAGTGAGGTAGGCAAATAACTCTCAKAAAGGTTAAAGTCACAAATGAGCTGTGAAAGTTTTACCCCAGGGCTGAAGTGCATTATGGTGGGTTAACTTTGGCTGGCTGCCAGGTGCCCACCGAGCYGCTCTATCACTCCCCCTCCTCAACAGAACAGGGGGAGAAAATACAATGAAAGGCTCGTGCATTGAGATAAGGACAGGGAGATCACTCAGCAATTACCATCACAGGCAAAACAGACTCGACTTGGGGAAATTAATTTAATTTATTGCCAATCAAATGAGAGTAGGATAATAAGAAATAAGAATGTATCTAAAAACACCTTCCCCCCATCCCTCCCTTCTTCCTGGGCTCAACTTCACTCCCGACTTCTCTATCTCCTCCCCCCGTGCAGCGCAGGGGGATGGGGAATGGGGGTTACGGGCAGTTCATCACACGTTGTCTCTGCCAATCCTTCCTCCTCGCTCTCTTCCCATGCTCCATTCCCATGTGTCCCACGGGAGATAGTCCTTCATGATCTTCTCCAACATGGGTCCTTCCCACAGGCTGCAGTTCCTGAAGAACTGCTCCAGCCTGGGTCCTTTCCACAGGGTGCAGTCCTTCAGGAACAGACTACTCTAGTGTGGGTATCTCGCAGGGCTACAGGTTCTGCTAGAAAACCTGCTCCAGCATGGGCTCCTGTCCATGGGGCTGCAGTTCCTGCCAGGAGCCTGCTCCAGCACAGGGTCTCCGTGAGGGTCGCAACTTCCTTCAGGGCGCATCCACCTGCTCCGGCGTGGGGTCCTCCACAGGCTGCAGGCTAGATATCTGCTCCACCGTTAACTTCCATGGGCTCCAGGGGGACAACCTGCATCACCATGGTCTTCACCAYGGGCTGCAGGGGAATCTCTGCTCCAGTGCCTGGAGCACCTCCTCCCCCCTCCTTCTTCACTGCCCTTGTGTCTGCATAGCTGTTTCTCTCATATATTGTCGCTCCTCTCTTCCAGCTGCTGTTGGGCAGCATTTTTTTCTCTTTTCTTAAATATGTTATCCTATAGAGGTACTATGAATGTTGCTGATGGGCTCAGCTTTGGGTAGCAGCAGGTCCCTCTTGGAGCCGTCTGGAACTAGCTGTCCGACATGGTCGCAGCTTCTGGCATCTTCTTACAGAAGCCACCCCTGCAGTCCCTGCTGTTACCAAAACCTTGCCACATAAACCCAATACACCAAGCTCCTGTTCAATGCCATGTAGGTAAGGCAACGCTACTGCCAGCTGCACAGCAGGCTTGGCCAGCAGCATTTCAAGCCCCGCTGCAGCACGCTGGTTAGTGACTGGTGCTCAGCTGTGGGGACCGTGGTAGTTCATGAGGTCCTAGGAGCTCTTCCTCCGCAACTCCTAAAAATAGCCTTTGCTAATCCTCACACTTGTGTTCTCTGTTTCACCAGTCCATTTAAAAAAAAAAAAACAACACAACAAATTTCATCTCTTTATAGCAATAGAGGTCCTCTCCATCTACTTGTAACTGCTTTACTCAATAGGACTTTACACCGAAATATAGCAAACTGATAAAGGAGATCCACATTATTTCTGCCAAAACTTTCATATCCCTTCACCTTGGATGTGGCTGGAACAGCTTCAACCTCTGTACACATCTGTCCACCTATGAACAGCTCCTCTAGAACTCTAGATCAACAAACCATTCCTGTATGAATGCTGAGTTCAGTGCTGTTAGATGCTCTCGGTCCAAGGGTTTTTAGCTGCTTTATTAAAACATTGGCTTTAGTTATTTGGGCTGGGTTTTTTAAATGCCCACAGACCCCCAAGGACTGCATTCCAACACATTAAAATGTATTATATTATTGCAATATTTGTAGTAGCACTTATTAAAACTGTGTTCAGGGAGTTGGGATCATAAATCCTCCTGGTCTGCATCCATACCCAAGCTGGAGTATGTTTATGTTTGATAGATGGGCTGTAAAATGAGGGCACTTTCTCACATGTGAAGTGTGAATAGTTTCTCCACTTATTTATTGCAGCTGATGTGATGTGGGGCCTGGGACAGGCCCCGTGTTCCACACAGAACTGASAGAGGGGAAATGATGGTGAAAAAAAAGTGCGTTGTCAGAGCGCCTGAATAAACATCAATTAAATCTTCTGATTGATTTCCCTGGACTTTCAATCAAGCAAATAGTTCTAAAAACCATTCCTGATCTCCATGCGTKCAATTACTGTAGCTGCTAGACTATTTTGGCACCAAAAGCTTCCCAGTGCTCGACCCCATTCTGAAGGGCTGAAAAGATGCATGAAAAAGTGCTCAGTTAAACCCAACTCACATGCCCAGAAAATAGAATCAGGGAGATGCGGAAAAGATTAGGCTTGAACAAGTGTGCAAAATACACTATGCTGTCYGTGCCAGAAATTTGCACTCTGAACCTACTATTCTTGTTAGAGCTGGAGAATGGTACAAGTGATGGCTWGAGGGAGCTTTTAATCTCAAATTATTGCCCCTTTTGTAAGGTTGGGCTTTCATTCTTGCACAAGGGCCTCTTCAAGGACTGTACTTGGTTCATGTCTCTGAAGTTAAGTAAACCAGCATCTTTCATAAACATTAAAATCCTTCACTCTCTTAGAAAGCAAAGGAAGACAAACAAGGCAGTAACATGAGATGATGACACCTTAATCAGGAAAGCACTTGAGGGAGACCTCACTGGCTGCAAGTTGCTTGCAAACATGTTGTTCAACCTTACCAAAATCAAGCGCGTTGCATTTTGGCYGAAGTAAGCAAGCACAGAGAAGTGAGTAGGATGAAACAAGACTCCCTCTCAAAGCAAATCACAGTAAAARAGTGTTTTACCTCCTTCAAAATGAGATAGGAAGAACACACCACAATTTAAGAATGTTCCCTGCCTTTCAGAGACAAAGGCGCAGTAAGCAAGAGCCAGCGATTTTAGAGTTACAGCTCTTCTCCTTCTGTCAAATTTCAAGGGACAGACTTTAAATGGGGCTGTCACAAGGGCATGTGGCAGGAAAGGTACATAAAACGTAGAGGAGAGCTGATGCCTTGGGAGCAGATGATGACACAGGAAGGTAGTGTAGGCAAGAGAGGATGGCTTCCAGGTTGTGCCTACATTTTCTTCATTTCACTTGAAAGTCACTASGGCTTTATATGTCTCTCTCTTATTTCCTCCTCTAAGCTCCCTCTAAGTAAACAGTATATTTACAAACATCCTATAGCCTTTATTTAGTATTAGACAATGACAGCACTACCAAAAAATGTGGACGTGAAGGACACGTAAGCAAGCCTTGGGGTATAAGGTATGGGAGAGGCCATGCATCTAGTTGCACAACACTCTTCTCTCACACATGCTCATATTCAGCCTGTTAGCAATTACAAGGATCAGTGATAGAGAGGACTATTATTTGCAGTAGTGTCACAGGGACTTGGAGATCCCGGCCGAGGTACCAGGATCAGTTGAAATGCAGGATGTTGTACACATGACGTAAGGCATGATAGGCACAACGGGTGAGGAAGGCAAATGCATAGAGTGATGGTGGAAACTAAAGTGATTTTATAGAGTTATGCAACAGGGTCAGCAGCAAGAACTGGGAATAAAAAACAACCTGGGGTCCATTTCACTGCTCTATCTGCATGWCCCTGCTGACATGCCCTCAGAAGGTGGTGTGACAGGGCAAGCTGTGTCTCTGTTAAACTGGCAAACCTGCCTCATGTTCTACTGAACACGTGTCCAAACATAACAGAAACATAAAAGTATTAAATCATGTGCCAGAGAACAAATCTGCCCAGAAAACTGCTTGACACTCCAGTGAAGGACTACGACTGAGAACCTATTGAGGCAGCAGTCTGTAGCTATCAACTTTGAATGATTACACTTCTGAATCCTGTAGAGAAATGGTTTCCACAGAGGAAATGCCAGTATGACTAGGGAAGAAGCCAACACTTGTGAAAGCAGTGCTTGGCAGAGACTACTTCAGCATGTGTTGCTGCTTTCAGTATTCCCAAGCCAAGGGGACAAGCAGAAGACAGAAGAGCAAGGTGGCCCCATCTGGCTTCATAAACTTCAGACTCACCCAGGAGGAAGATGGGACTAGGAGCTTTCTGGAGCTATAAGTGTTTCAGAGGCCTGTAGCTCTTCAATACACTAAGAGTATAATGGTTGTGGTTAAGAGTTTATTTGGCTACGGCAGCACTCCTGCAATAAGTATCTTTCTCATTTAGCATGTCACCATTAGGCAAGGAGTTCTGTACACCCACAACCTCAGATGGCCCCTGAGGGTGATGGCTGGGGTGTTCAGGAGCTCTGAGACTCTGGTCCAAAGTGCACAGAAAAAGCCCAGAGAAGCTCTTTTGCCCTAGCCAGATATGCCGTACAGATTTGGAGCTAGAAATAGTGTCTCTTCRCAGTCCCATGAGGCCTAGAGGGGCACCAGATCTCCCATGCGATCAGCTTTTAACAGGSTGGTGGTATCTGCGCAGGGAAACTATGCTAGCCCGTTACAAGTTTGTAACTGCAAAATATCGCCTGAAAATGGAAAGACAACTTCTTGCTCATTGCTACAGCAACCGATTTGCTACTACAGTGTGTAAGTGGTGTCACTCTGCCCAGCCTGGGCCACCACTGTCACAACWCAGTCTGGGCTGAAGATGCATAATTTCCTCCCCTTTCTTGAAGCTGGAGAGCAGCAAGGGCTGACCTTTAAGAAACTCTGCTTCACTGGTGTCTAGTAACAGCAAGGAAAGCAAAACAAGYCAAAATTTATTTGAATCCCATGCATGGAAATCTGCCAGGTATGCACACACGGCTTGSGTTTGCAGAGAGGGAAGGGAGGATGTATACACAGGTGAAGATAAAAAACCTGGAATTTAAGTGATTACATAGAATGTGAAGTCAGCATTAATTGAACTTTTGATTCAGATCCCGAATTTTAGTGTTGTGATAGTACTCTCTGATCAGAGATAAGAGTAGTGAAAGTAAAGACAGGCACAGATGGTTTGGGTTAGGCTCAGATTAAACTTTCTTCCTCCAAAATAGCTCCTCACACATTACATTTAGACCTGAAGTTCCCTATTTTTCCTCATGCTTTCATTTGTTGTATTTACTTASACCTGGCTATTTCCTCTTGTCGGTAATTTCCTGAAGCAAGACATAGTAAACCAGTGGCTACTTCAAGTAATCTCAAGTTTCGTCTGTTTCAACAACCATAAAATGTCCAAGTAAGTTTCCTTATCTTCCAGAGCTGTCAYGCTTTCCTGTCTTTGTCATCTCACCATCAACCCAAAATTTAGCAAACCYCCACTTAAATATGTGAAAGGCTCCCGGCTCTTCCCTTTTTCACCTGCATAGGGCCTGTAATGCGCGAGTGTGTTTACTGCATCTTGTATCTTCCCGTTACTCCTTCCACAATTCTAAAATCTGATTTCTTCGTGTCCATTCACCTATCCAGACCTTCAGCAATTTCTCTCCTGACAGCCACAACTTCCTCCTCTCTTGCCTGGGTGATGTCCATGTAAAACAGAATTGGAAACATTACCTTCTTTGCCTGTTACCCTAAATACAATCACTCTCTTCAGATGCCTTGCTGACTGTCCTTTTTTCATGGCATCAGGTTCAACCTTTCAGTCTTGATCTTCAAAATGATTCACAGCTAGGCAGATCGCTAGAAGAACCTACGCTAGGTTGCTATCTTCTTGTAACCCCTTCCAGCCTCAGTCACGGATCTTAAACTTGCATTTTCACGTATAGAAAGTGTGCGTGCATCTGTGCGTGTGTGTTTCTCTCTCTCCAATCCTAGATATACAAAGCTTACATTGCTAGTGCTGGTCACATATTTCTGAACAGATGTTCCCACAGTTTTAAATTGGAAGGATGAAAATATGCCTCAAGATCCCTTCTTATTTATTATATTTAAATTATTTTTGCAATGCCTACATTAACACAGATCRTATTTTCTTCTAAAATATGCCAAAGAGAAGCTTACCCTTGTTCTGACACGAGAAAATCTCCTGGGGAAGGTGCGTGGCACAAAGCCTTAGCATGTTAGAGTCTGACGTAGCTCSTAGAGCCAGCCTGCACATACAAGTGACTGCCTGTGTACCTAGCTGTCGTTCAGCTGTGAGATCTGGTAAAACCAAGAACCGTGCRTGACTTGCAAGGGGAGCCGCACATTTGCTTTAAAGAGCATCTTCCACATAGCGGTTCTGGCCCATTTTTGTAACAGCAGCTAGTTAGGTCAGTGGTTGACGAACCTCAACGTACYGGGATCTGCTTCCTCCCGCTGCTTCTCTGTTACCCAAGCCTCAGGATAACTCCTGAAATAAACTGCTTTTAGGATTTCCTGCTGTATGTGAGCCTCATGTTACCTTACTTAAGGTCAGATTCAGCTTTCCACTGTGTTAAGATGTGTCAATTAATCGACATTTCTCCCTGCTTGCCTCTCCCCGTCAACTGCCTTTCTCCTCCCTCCTTCCCCCACTTYTCTTTCTTAATCAATCCCTCATGTACTTCGGTCTGTTCAGAGTGAGCCTTCCTTCCTGCCGTCAAGTCAGAGAACAGGCGCAGGCTTCATCACACCAGGGAAAAAGTTATTATTATATAATACTACTTAGCCTTTTTAAGAGTGTTTAATGTTCAAAACTGCCCAAGCATGAACTGGTTCATATGACACAGAGCAGGAAATGATTTATAAATGGAGAAACAGAGGCAGAAAGGTAACAGGAGTTGTGCAAGGTCTCACAGAGGGATCACGGCAGGGTCAGAAGTCTCCTAACTCCAGACTTTTAACTCTCTGCTCATTTTCCAGAACGTGGTATGTTTCATTTCACGTGTTTCATTTCATGTGTTTCATTTTACACCCCAAATTAGTAACTGATCTATGTTTGAACCCACTGTACCTTCACTCAGCACGCAAAAAGTGTTGATGTTGTGCGAGCGTACACTGTACATCTCATGGCTGAAGGAGAAGTTGACTCCTTGTTTCCCAGGGCAGACCTCGCCATGACCCTAAAGCCCAAGCTGGCATTGGTACTGCCACAGTGTTTGTTCCACCAGAGCTGAAGTGCACACCTACACTGTGCAAAGCAGTGCTACACTCGGACCTTCAAGCCACCTCCAGATGAGCTGGTCCACCAACACACCACACCACACCACACCACACAGCCATGCAGAGACACTAAGAGGGTCCCTACATGTGGGATAGGCACCTTAGCATGCACCCAGGGTTTCGCTACCTGGCTTCGGACCCCAAAGCCAGTAATTCTGTCCTTAGTTCTGGCAAATCCCTACAGGCGGAGATACCTGCAGCATTCAAAATGACTTTTGGAGCCTGGGGCATAGTGCTGTGTCGGTTTACCCTCCAAATCCAGAATATGGCCTTTTACAGACAGAGTAGTATTGCAACATCTCACTCATGAAACCTCGATTCCTCATAATTTTTATTGTTTTTTTCTTTTTAATACTTCCCACTAATTTATACACATAAGCATGTAAGCACACATTAAAAATAAACCCACTTCAAAAAAATAATTTCCTAGACTTACAAGCAGATACAGGTGGAATCTTCCAAAGCCTACATACACACACGCACGCACACATATATATGTRTATATATAAAAAAAATACAGACTATGTCAAAAACAGCTGCCTACCCACTGCCTCTAACCAGACCTGAATCACAGTGTAAACACAGACATGCATATCCCCTGTGCATGCAATATGTCTGATTAAATATTTTGTTAGCCAACACATTTTGCTGGGTTGGTAGAAGGATTTTCAGAGCATTAATTTCTGTTTCTAAAGGTCTGCTGGATTTAGATGTATCTAAAAACTTTATTCTGCTTTGTTAAGATTTTCCAAAGGGGCTCTGAAAACTTATCAAAGTAACTCTGGAGAAAGAAGCTAAAGATATAATTCTGTAGACTGCAGGAATAAATACTGGAAGTCACATAATGCATTTACATTTAGGCAGAARAAGTAACTCTTGGGAAAATATTGGCATCAGCATGCTCCTCACACGCTGGTCTGTGCTTTTCATATTATTGTTGGTTTCAGTAATCATTTAAAGGAATCTACCATACTCCTCATCTATAATTGCAAATAGAAATAATAACGATTATAGTAATAATGGACTACTGCTACCAGGCAGACATCAGGCCAATTTCACTCTTACCTCCCAGGGTTCCCAATCTCCTTTTTTCCTCTCCTTGCAGCTCAAAGGAAAGAGGGGACCCTGCCCAATTTCAGCATGGAGGTGCTATCCTCCACTGGCTTCTCTTGCTCGTGGTTTGAACGCCAATAAGTAAGAGCAGAAAGCTACTCCCAGTGAAAACTAGAAAGTCAGTAATATAAGAGCAAGATAAGCACAGTGACTTGACACATATCCTGAGGCAGTGAATTTGAATCCACTCCTTGATCTGAAGTGCCAGACAACTTTCAGGTTTTTGATATGCGTATGCTGCAGTAGCTTTTATTGAAACAAAGAAGAGAAGGAGAACAAAGGAACAGAAAGACGAAAGAGAGAGCATCTCATTCCAGTTGTGGCACATGCAGCTGGAAGATTTAACTTGGGTCCACAAGGCTTAATGCTAAAAATGCAGTGATAACCCCACCTTGGACTGTTTGCAGCACAGACTTTGTCTATGGACAACTGTGCCTCTCCATCATGATATTTTAGCAGACTTTTTATATCTATTAGTAGAGAAGGCATGTCTGAACAGAGAGGTCACCTGGGACAGAAGGGACCACTGATGAATTTAGGGAGAGCATTTTAAACCTGACTGAGTTGGCATATGCAAGCCTCGCTGCCCACTACCACTGAAAATTCCCAGCTCTGGCTCCCCTACACCTCCCTACCCTTTCCCTGCTCAAGTGTTCACGGCACCAAACTCCTTGGTAAGCATAGTGGGGACAGCTCTGCTGAAGCCATGGAAAGTGGCGTGAATTCGGCTTGTTACCAATACAGCATCCCTGACCAAGTGTTGATTAATGTCTTCTACCCTCGTTACCGGAGGGTAGTGAACAACTGAGTCCTAATCCCCTTAACACATTCATTCCTGTTTGAGGAGGTATTTGTATGTCTCCCCCCAGACTTCCATTTTCCGCACTGAACCTTGCCTGGTTTTAATCGCTATTCTAGTTCTTACCTTCAAACCTGTCATTCTAGTTGTTCATGCTCTACTATTTTTTCTGCTATATGWCCTTTTAAAATAATTGTGCTACTCAAAAATGCATAAATCTTTTTTGCAACCAAGGACTATGGAAGATTGCAGTACAAGCGATATTCCCATTTATACAACTCAATCTATGGAATTAYGGTCCTGTGGGGAATTCTAATTAGTTTAATCAGGTCTTGTGTGGATGACTCAAATCTACCACATTACTTTGTGTGAAGACACTCACTTTTTTCCATTCCAGATGCATAACCTACTCATTTTCTACAGATGAAATGTCTGGGKTTTTCTACAGTTATAAACCACTTAACATCTTTCTTTTACTGAATCTAATTTTATTAATTCTAGCATATCTGCCCTCTACCTTTAAAAAATTATACGATGCTTTAATTTCATTTGACAAACACAAGGTGGATTGACTTGTTTAAAAAGAGAAACAAYGGTGAGATTTTTTTGTAGTTATTCAAGGAAAATCTTCACCCCATTCTTTGACTCGTTGAACAGGTATGGATGCTTTTCTAATTTAGAAGTACGTATGTGATGGGCAGAGGATGGGCGGATCATCACATTCAGTCTCCTGAAATCACAAGCAACCATGTAACTGCCCATAAGGATACAGAAGTCTCCTTTTATGTGCACCGTAATTCACACAGTTGCCCCCAACACCTATAGRGCAAAACCACCCATCTGCCGGCTCCCTGCAGAAGCAGGAGATCTGTGGAGTGAAAGTGCCTGGACAAACACAGGAAACAAACAGTGTCCCATACTAATAAGGAAGGCCAAAACATCTCAGCAGCTGCTCTCCATGTGACTTGGCCATACAACTGCCAAGCTGACCATCTCCGCCCAACGGGGTGAGTCCTGCAACCAAGAACCTGAGAGGTTTCCCAGCATCTCCAGGAGTGACCTGCCCTTTCCTACCACAATCTTTGGTCATTCCTCAGAGGAATGCAAAGAGGCTTTACAAGCTATGCTTTAAGGAGAGAAATGTATCTTTTTGGCTCTTGRTAAGACCAACCAAGGCAAATCTTACAATATCAATAGGATTTGACAACTTAACAAGCAGGAAGTGCCCAAGTTTCATTTCAGCATCCTTTGAGGGATAGCAACACATTAAACAAAAAAAAAATAATCCAGGATTATTCCATCTCTGTTAAATAATTTCTATCACAAGTTTACCAAGACTGGTGGAAAGACAACTTTACTTCCTTGCCCCAATACCTGCCATCAAGAGGCTGTTTGAGGACTTCACTCTTCCAATTCTTAAAAATCTCTGCAGTTCCACCCTGAAACAGGAACTGCTGAGACACATTTGAACTTGTACAATTTAGTTTAATAATTTTGTTTATTACAGCTCTTGTTTTGCTTAAATCTCTTGGTAATTGTGCCATTTCCTGAGAGCACTAAATCYATCATACCTTACCAGGCAAGCTGTGTTGCAGCCAGTAGCAAGGGCTGTTCAGTGTCTGCCTCATGAACACTATCAGCAAATCAGAGCACTTTTTTTAGCTATTGAGGGCTGAGGATGTGTTTTTTGACCTCTTCTGTCTATTTCACAGAGACATTCATGGGTACAGATCCCTCATTGTCTGCCTGGTAATATTCTGCCCTTTGATGCCAGACGCATGCAGCAACACTAGCAGGTAACACCAGCCCTTCACATAAATGAAAGTCCTTTGTAGTTGTACATTAAAAGTCACAAATCATTCTTTCTGTTGTGGCCCTCTGATTTTACAGCTCACAAAGATACTACGTGCAGAGAACACGCTGAGAAAACAATCTGGGAGGTGTTTCATGGGGATTTGGTGATGACCCGTCTGATGTCCCAGATGTAGCTCATTGCCATGAAGCCCAGGGACCAGGTGGATGAAAAATGTTTTCACAATGTTGTACACTAAAATCAAAACCAATAACCAAACCTCATTTTGGAGAGGCTATAGCCCGTATGCTACAGAGTACACTCATCACCGCCTGAGAGCAGTTAGATACAAAAACTAGCAAGGGAAGAAGTTATTTTATTGTTGCCTAGCTTGCTGCCCTTATTGTTATCCCCATCTCCRAAGCATGCAATGGTAGCCATGCACAAAGACAAGCTCTGCTACCAGGTTGATCACAGATGCATTAATAAACTGAAAAAAGCAGCACACTTCTCACAAAATAGCCTCAACGAACTTTTTTTTTTTTTCTTTTTTTTTTTTTTTTCAGTCCCAGTGTTTAAAACCAGCTGCCGTTTGGGAAATTAGATTCAATACCTACGATGTGATTTGTGAAAGTGCAGCTTTTCAGCAAAAGGGAGCTGAAGTATATCCTGTATTTCTGAAAAATCAGACTATTTAATTGAGTGTTTGTCTGACAAGGACATAAGCCTAACTTCACACACCTGTTGTGAAAGCCTTGGGCTTCAATTAATGGCAGGCAAAGGATGCATAATTAATATAACAAGAAACCAGGAAATGAATATGTTAAAAGTTCCTACTGCAGTTTTAACTTTGTCACAACACGCAAGTCTTTTGTTGGCTTTCTCCATAGAGGTGAATTTCCTGTTTTTCCTGGTTAAATGTATATACCAGAAATTACTCATTAAATGTCAGGAAATGCAATTCAACTGAGTTAACCACGTTGCTGGAAAAATCTGGATGGAGCAAATTATTTGGTGTCACTTATTTAATAAGGTATTACCTCCCTTCTCTATTTATGAATTGTTCATGAACAGACTTGTATTTTTACTAGGGATTTTTCCCCTTGTTCAAAAGCAGCAAGTAAATGACGTAAGTGATCATATTCACTGAGAARGTGACATCATTCAGAAGATATTCTTGACTCCAGCTTCAGATACTTACTACTCTYTACCCAGTCCCAGTGCAGAGGTCCAACACAGGGCTCTTACATCAGTTAAGTCCTGCTTACATCTTCAAAATACAAAATTTAAATGCGCAATACTCAATTTTACCTCTRTGAGACTGGACACACAATTCACAAGCTCCTGAATACGTTCATTTTAGAGCAATGGCTAACAAGCACATCAAGTACGAATGTTCAGATGACTATAATATTCACATGTATTTTTGCAAACACACAAAAAAGCCCAGTAATTTCCTCCAGTGAAATTTTCTAGGTAGCAGGTTTATAAACAAAGCCCAAGATCCACTGTTTAATTCACAACCCTGTGTTGCTAGTAAGAACCTCCCTTTTGTATTTCCTTATCTTTGAATTATTTGGGCCATCTTATCTTTTAGCTAAGCAGGGCTGTTTGCATATCCCAAAGCTAGTGCATTAAATCTCCCAACACCCTTCTGGAAGTTGAGCAGTTGCACACTGCTATTTATCTGAGGTACTGGAGGGTTTCATTATGCAAGGTCACATAGTAAAACTAACTGAAGGTGAGGTGCACAGAATGTTATTTAAAAAAACTAGAAAGACTTTTTTTTAATAAAGAACAATTGTGCAACCAGTGAGCAATAAACTCAGGCAAAATTTGGTTTGTGGGAGATATATTACTAAGTATCCCACAAATACAATTTCTGCATATGCGAATATATGCAGAGATGGGAAAAAACCAAAACCCAGCTTGCAGAAATGCATATGTAGTCAGAGATACTATGCTATATGAACTGTTTATTGGAACTGTGTCCCATGTCAATACTGAGGAAAATAAAGAATGGAAAAAAACTTTGGAATTGAATAGAGACCCTGTCACAGTTAAATTTGATACTTGGAGCCTAAGCCAACATACTGCCAGGACAAAAAATAAGTATGCAAGAAAATCAGGAATAAATCCAAGATGGAAAAAGTAAAAGTTAAATTAGCATCATACGGTGGAGAAATATCAATAATTAGGCAAATGCATAATAACCCTATGAAGTCAATTACTTCTATGACAGTGGGTCTGGAAACACAGGCAGTTTTAGGGCTGAACATTTGCAAATAATTAAGACTGGTTACAACATACAATGGGTGCTGTGTATGATCTAAACAGACAATAAGAAACCAGAAGAATTCAAAGATATTTTTGATACAGCAGGATACAGTAAGAAGAAATATTGTATTTTTTCAACCTGAGATAACCCTTTCCTCCCCATTCACCGTTGCACCCAGAAAGTTTCCATTCATCCTCTGCAGTTGCTAACATACACAAAAATTGAAGAGGAAGTCTAAGTACACCCCATGAAAGCAGACAAAAGAAAGCAAATGAGTTGTTGTTATGAGTCCTACATTCTCCTGATTTTTCTTCCAAACTAACTTTATTCCACTTTCTGGCTGTGCCTACCTTTGAGCYACCCAGACCACAGACCCTTTGCATGGGTCCTCACATGGGTTTGTAAAATGCCTCCTAACAGCTCTCACTAGTGAAAAGTTACTCTCTCCCCCTTTTTGATCTGAGCAGATACCAGCTCTTATTTCTGCTGTTTGAGGCCCTAGGTGAAGACAGGTCTCCAGCAGCAGCAAAACACGATGCACTGAATCAGTGATACCACTCACGGGAGTCAGGGCTGTACCCACGCCCCCACGCTCGGTTGGACCAGGGCTACGTTGCACCATATTTCTAATATGGTTCCTGTGGTGCCTGGAGTGGGAGAGCTGCTTCTCTTGCAAACAAGGCAAACCGTTTGCTCTTACAGAGAGCCCTGGAAAAGCACTTCGAAAAAAATATTCAATACAATTTCATTTCACAGAAGGTTGGACAGGCAAGGAGAAATGACAGGACTGAGACCATTCAGCAACCCCGTGACAGAGCTGGCACCAGAGCGCAGCCGTCCTGGATTCTGGCGTAGCGCTGGGTTCACTAAGCAGCAGTAGCAACCGGGTACTATTCTAAAGAAAGTGACTGCTGCTGTAATAACGCCACTTGAGTTCACATAAACGCATACATATTTGGTAGATGCTGCAGCCACCACCACAAGTCTGAAACCAGACAAGTATTGTTGTTGTATCTGTTTCTCATGTTATTTTGATTAAGCAAGCATTTTCTTACCACTGGTAAAATAGGCTACCCATCAACATTTAGAATGGATTTTTTATTAGAATAAATATTTTAGATACTCACCATGAGTATCTAGYACATTCCATTGGAAAGATCCTGCAGGGCTTTTGCAATTATTTACAAGAGCTGCTCCAAGGCCKGTGCAAACTCACAAGTATCTTTACATTAACTTCATGAAGGTTTGACTTAAACTGTACTTATTTATCCTCATATTTTAGGTATAGCAGTTTCCAAATTTTACAGATACAAAACCAGAGGCACACACAGGTTAAGGCCAGATCCACAGATGAAACTAAGCACCCACAATGAGTTTACATACCCCGAGATGGTAGGTTGAGTCTCCAAGCCCATGTCTAGACCACAGATTTCCAATGTCTGTAGATGATGATATTTCTGCCAGCAGAGTTTTCTTAGGTGGCTGCCACCTCTGCACACATCTGGGGCTAGCTGCAGAGTGGTGGACCTCCCAATCCCAGCAGCACCCTTCTCCTAGGCATTGCTCTGCTCGTTTCCCATGTAAAGGTCCATCCCACAGGTGGAATCAAAGCAAACCTACAGCACTTCCAACAGTTAAAAGCACAGCCAAAGGCAGTGCCCGCTTTTTATACATCAGACTATTAGTCAGAATAGAAAAGTAGGATTTGAGCACATGACCCAAATCCAATGCCTTCCTCAGGAATTTCACTACGATAGATCAGTCACCCATGTCCCCAGAGGCACGTCCTGCCCACTAAGCTATAGTCACACTCGCTCTTCTTCCTTATTTTCCCCTTCTCCCTCTCCTTTCCCTGTGGATTTGAACCCAGTCCTGCCTGGCTGGGTATCCGGCAGGAGGACTGGATGGTGCCCTTCCCGGCAGAGGTAGCCAGGCACTCAGGCGGTTTCCTGGAAAGTGGGAGGTGTTCGTGGTGGAAAGCTTTTCGCAAGAGACCCAATCACTGATGGTCTATATGAACGGGTGAGAGCATGGGACCAGCTGAAGCTCCTGCTCTATTTAAAACAAACACTTTAAAAAAAAAAAAAAAAAAGTTATTTTGCCTCCGTTTTGGGAAGCAACAATACAGATGCTGAACTCCAGAAAAGGCTGCAGGGCAGTAAATCCCAGCCTGACATAGGTCCTTCCATGTCAGCCTGTGCTTGATCCACAGAAAGGGGGAAAGTTTAAGACACCTCACTTCCCTTTGGCATCCTTTGCCCAGGRTGCTGGTATCAGAATTAGATCCCACAGCTCCAGACTCTCTCCCAGCCTCCACAAAGTCTGGACACAAGGGGTCAGGCAAATAAATCCTGGAGGGTAAATCCTAAAAACCAACGGCAGCTTTCTGACAAAAACACTGAGCCCAGAGCATCATCCTTGATTTCCTAGCTTTTAGCCCTACATCCTAATCTGTAGACAATCAGTCCTTTAAATATAGTTAGACTGTATTCAATACTGATTTGTTAGCGAGTAATAGCATTAGAAATGAAACACAGGACTTATTCGTAAGGTTTCATTTTATTGCCACCTAAATTCCTGGCTGATGTAATACGCTGGAAACATCTCCTGGCAAGATGAAGATTTCTCCTCCAAAGTGACACCCAACTCAAGGAAACCACTCAGGAGAAATTAAAATCTTTTCAGCAAAGTGATTCAACTTCCTTGTTATTTGATTTGCAGTTCATCTTTAGAAAAGTATACACATTTCTTAGCTTTTGACAGCTGAATTTCTTAAGTCAGTAAGAAATTAGGCTCATTCAAGCACAGAATAATTCCATCAGTAGCCAGAACAGATACCCCATCCCACCCCATGTTTAATTTTATTTAGTGCCTTTGGTACAAAGGGCAGACAAGCTTTAAAATACTAAAATTTAAAAAAAAAAAAAAAAAACACACCAAAAAACACACACAAGAAAAACCACACATTAAAAAAACCAACAACAAACCTATTTTGATGAATTAGCAGCCTGCAATGCATTTCTAGTCAGGGCCTCTGTTAACATGGCTTTGTATATTTTTTTTAAAATTTTTTTTTTTAGAGAGAGGTAAGATGACATTCCTTGAGAAGGAAGGCCTGGTTTGAGTGATTTTATTTAACTTAAATGCTGCTTTTGCAAGGTCACATATCCCCATGCTTATCTTTTCTACCCRTAAATATAATTAGTTCCAAACCTCTAAAATGAACCTTCCCCCAAGGTTCAGTTCAGGAGTCTTATGATGCTTTGTTAATTTAAGAAGTTACTTGTAGCCTTGATACAACTGTGTGATCACCTGGTCAGCTCTACAAAATCAGTATTTCAGGGCCACTTAAACTAGGGGATCCTAACATGTCCTGATATGTATCAAGAGTAACTCCATCAACTTCAGTGAAGAAACATTTCTGTAAAAGCGAAGTATATGACAAAAGAATTATACGTAAGAGCCTTTCTACAGATAGATAAACATGCCTGAAAAATTAACTTTTTGGAGATTACGCTTGGAGTACTGCATATATTCATATACTCACAGAACAAGTATGAGTGTAACCATTGTATGTATTATGAATAACAACACAGAGCTTACACTGACCAACAGCAAATCCCAAATTATATATTCGGTCTCTTTTCAATCTATTCATAGCCAAAACCAGAGAGAAGTTCTCCATTATAGGTTCTGTTGCAGGCAATGATTGGTCTGGTCAATTAAACAAAGTCATTGCATGGTTTCTGAAAATGGCAAATAAAGACAGCACTGGAAGTGAGGAGGGTTAGCGGGAGGAGGGAACAAGTATTTTAAACCACTTGACTCATCAGAGTAGAAGTGTCAATTCAGAATATAGGGCTGAACTTTGTTGTCATCTGTACATTGACTAGAACCATARAAAAGAATTGCTACAGACTTTGCAGATTTTTTTCCCACAGTCTCYGGAAAGGAACTCTTTTTTCTGGAATACTGTCATGCTTTTCCTGCCCCTCCTCTATTCCAAGGACAGGTGACTGCATCAAAAACAAAAAGAAAGAAAAATTTTAAAATTACTTGTTTGATAAAAAAAACCTGGAAAGTCTGGAGAGAAATTATAGAAATAATTGTGGGGAGCTTTTTTTTTTTTTTAAAGCACTTCATTTAGCTTTCCTTAGGTTGGCGCCTCAATCCCTGAATAAATGTCAGTCCACTACAGGTGTCTGTTCCTACGTCCAGGCAAATTGGGGTTGTYTGGTATTAGCCTAGGGGGACCTTGGAATCAGGATTCGTGGTTCATATCCCCTGACTACCCGCTTATTTGCATTGGGCAGATCACAATCTTTCTGTACCACCATCTATTCCCAATAAGGAAGTGGAAACTTAATTAGACACTGGAAAGTTATTTTAGTATCCCAACTGGATGCTGTCATAGAAGGAAAACTTAACTTTCCATTGAGAGAACGCAAGATAACTCRTGCCAGCTTGTTTCACTCCTCTCCAAGAGGCAGCTGTAGTCCCGCTAACTGGCTGTCAGAGTGGAGGGCTTTGATTTTGGAAAGGGCACCAGCAGGACAGCTGCAGTCTGCACGGAAATCCAAAGGATGGTAACTTGGACCTAGTTGGTGGTCATGTTTTCTTTGATTCTGGGAGATTTCATCTGCTGCCATCGCACACAGCCCCATGCAAAGACAAAGGCTTTTCATCATCTGAACGTTGGTCCCTCCAGGAAGAAATTAAATTACCTGACACAAAAAGGGACAGCTTGGAACTGAGGCTGTTTCTGTACTTTTCAGGACTGTTGAATATGTGAATTGAAGTACATGAACAGCAGTTAACTTGGTGGCTGGGTTCCCTGCATCCCTACCTGGCCACGTGCAGACTGGTCCCTGTGCAGCACTCCTCCAGCGGTGCTCAGCTAGCACTGGAGCCAGGACCGCCACCCAGTAGGAGCTGTAGCTGGGCTCCCCTTGCCCCCAGCACTCTCCACACGGATAGGAAGGGAAACCTCCTCTAAGCACTGTGAACTGTGCTCACCAGCAAGCCAGAGGCACAGGTTGTGCTCCCAACTTCCACCTTACGCTGAAGGAGAGGAAGGGCGAAGATGCCCATCTGCTTCTCTCTCTTTGGGACTGTGCAAAGAATGAGAAAAACAGTCCAATGATGTCTTTAACCTCCTATTCTCCAAACACGAGGAAAGAAGGTCCAATGTCCCTTGAGGAGTCTTCAGCAGTTTCCCTTTCCCTCCAGAAAAGGGAGCAGCTGTGGGTGACAGAGAGGAGGTAGCAAGGGTAAGCCCTGTTCCTATGGGACTCCCCAGGCTCTCAGTGTAGGACAACTCAGAGAGCTCTCTGGGCCTAACCTATTTTTCCCCTGCAAACAACAAAAATAATGACACAAATGACAGTATCCACTCCTCACAGGTGTTGAATCAAAATAAACCTAACTCCAGAGTTGCTTTTCAGCCACCTTTGCATCCTCTGTTCTCTCAGTGCCAAACTCTCACACCGACTTAATTTCCATTCTCTGCTGCAGAACGAACCATTCAAGGTAATTAGCTATTCTTTCTCCTTTCCTCCCCAAACCATGGAAACTCACATAACAGGGGAAGGGCAAGGGGAAACTCTGCGAGTTTTGTTGCTGGTCACGTAGTTACTTTTGCTGATTGAGTCATGGCTCTGTTTTCTTCCTGATGATGTACACGATTGTGTGCATAAAGGCAACAGACCCCGTGTAACGAGCAAGCCCAGGGCCCTGGGCCACCAAAACATGGGGACTCCGTGTCCCTTCCAGAACTGGCATATTCACACCTCATCAAACCTCCAGTTATAAAACAAAAGCCTGATAAATCGGAACTATTTTTGAAAGGGGTAACTTTTTCATACTTTCCCTTCCTCAGTGGTACCTTATATCTCTGCAACATCAAACAAACCCCTGGATAAAATAATAAAGGCAACTCAGCAGAGAAAACGCTGAACGGCTTAACAAACTAAGGAACGGACGGATGAAATCAATCCTGAACAGGAAAAACACACGGATGTTTTTCAATATTCTTGAGCTACCCAATACTAGTGACTCCCAAAGACTGCTCTCACTCACTCAGAAGCTTTTCCACCCTACAGCTGAGAAATCCAGTTACCTGATGAAAAAGGGATCAGGAACACTTCCCTTCTAGTACCGGATCAAGCATAGAAAGTGTTTGTGGTCTCACACACCTCCTTCCAAGCCATTTGCCGCTCCCCTACCCTGTCTCCTGAGCTGCAAATCTGTGTATCTTCCCAGTTCAGCTTCCTGATTCCTCTTACTTGCATAGACCTCTTGAAATTTTTCCACGTTAGAAATATTTGCATGGTTAACTTGGATGTGTCCTAATTTATCTGAAAGAATTATGGAGAGCTTGAGGATGTTCATTGTGAACTAAAGAGATGGAAATGCGATGCAAGTTATCTTTTTCAAGTTTTAGTCACACATTTATATGAAACAAAGTCTAGAAAATATGTTCTTTCCCTCTCTGCCCTTCAGTTTTTATTACCTTTATTCTTGTGGTAGCATTTCATTGTTTCCTAAGGAGTTTTGTGGTCCAAATAAGACTCACAGTTTCAGCGTAAAGAACAGAAAACAAACCTCCAAACTCACAACTCTAAAATCCACTCTTCTTTCCTTTACAAGGACAAAACCCACTGCCTCTTATATGCCACTTCAAATCTCTCCCTCTTATTTGCAAATTTCTTTTGTTTTGCTTGTCATCCATATGTTTCTGTTCTCCATTGCTACTCAGTGCAGCAGAGAAAAAAATATTAAGATGCTACTATTAATTTACACTGATTAAGTAATTCATATATCTATAAAATGAGCAAACTGCCATTTCAGGCTGTATTCCTAGTCACTCAGAGTAGTTGGTCAATACAAATGATCTGCTTTGCCCTGTCTGCCTTCTCTGGTCACTGGGAAAGCCGAGCTCCTGGTCAAAAGCCAAATGATTGAATTGGTGATTTCCTGTTTCTAATTTTACACTGCGGGTACTTTCTCCTTGGAATTTTATAAAGATCTTGAAGAAGCTCTGGGATGATGTCAAATATGAAAATATAACATTAGATTTGGAGGACAACGGAATAACCATAAGAAACGGTAGGTTTAGTAGCCTTCCATGACTGTTGGTGGCACGCTCACTGTGTATCAGAGATGTTACGGGTCAGCATACAGCAGATCTCTCCTGCTTTCAGAAGAACAAAATGATCTTGTCTGTCCAATGGTGTTGTGCTCTTTAATGTTATTTATATTTAAAATGCTATTGCCCAGGGAAAAGAAGATACTGTGTAACACCCAACACAATAAATTTCACAAGAAGGCGGCCAACATGATGTCATGGGGAGTTACTCCCTCCATGCCATTAGCAAAGGCAGGATTGTACATTGCTTTCTGTGGATAAGCAGGGTATTTAATAGATTGGGTTTTTTCCCATAAAAACACTTGGTTCTGTAGCAGAACTCCATTTTCCACAGCACACCATTCTCCTATCTGGTTGAACTGGTGCCACTCATGATAGAAGAAGCCATATAGAAGGGGAGTTCCACCAACAGAGAGGAAAGGGCATAGGGTGCTGCAGTCAGTGGACTTTGTGCCACCTACTACAGAAAGGCTCTACTCACCCTTTCTGCTACTGCCACAGGGAAGAGAGAGGGAAATGCTGCGAATACTCTGAATCTTCAAGTTCACCTGAGCCACCTTCAAGAATATTTCTATAAGGGTCAGGTGTGTGTTTTCTCAAAATGAGATTGGAGACTCCCACGAAGTTTCTGAGCTGGGGCTTATGGAAAATCCCTAGATCGCACCCAGCTTGACAGAACTGCAAGAGCTGGCATGTCTCACAGACCAAGCAGAGAGGTACGGCATGGTGGATGTCCTATTAATTATTTTTACGAGTCCACTAGACCAGGAGCTCATAAAGGGACCCATTTTTTACACACTGTGCATATGTCTCGCTCTAGAAGCTATGCAACTCCAGAATGAGCTTTGTTGTGACTACTGAACACTCAAGTTATATATTTCAGCATGGGAGCTTGCACACAAAAGCCTGAAATTCTAGCAAATCTGTTCCACTAGACCTCTTCTGGTTTGCTGCATCAGGCTGCCAAGTATGCGGGCTCAGAACTCCAGCTCGAGGGAAGAGAAGGGACACCATATGTCATCACTCAAAATATCGTTCTATTCTTACCGTTCAGTCTCTTGGGAGCTAGTACTTTTAAAGCAGCATTTTCAAAAAGAATTGCAAGCACATTTGCGGATAGAAGCCCAGTGACAGCTGATCAAACTGGTTAATTAGGCACCTACATCAGTGTAGTTGTGGTTGTAGTAACGGCACCCCATGCTCAGTCCAACTTGAAACAGGGCTAAATATGGGAAGCAGAACGGATCAGAAAGCCCATTGAAGCGTTACCGCTTTTGCTAAAAGAAAACGTGAATTCTGCCAAATGCGCTTTCCATGAGAAAGTTTTGATTTTCTCAGAAGTTTTTGATTTCCCGTCACAAAAAGTAAAATTTTTAGCTCCAGGATGTGCTAACCCAAATCACGAAAAGCAGTCGTAACAAAAATCACAGTGTCTCTTTTCAGCCTCATTTTCCAGTCATCTTCTTAGTCCTATTGTCTCATGGGAGCAGTAATTCAAGTGCTGTGAGCCCCCCTTCTCCTTCCTCTTTGGCTCTTGGGCTTGAGCACATTTTCCACAGTGCACCACAGTATTCTTTTTATTTGGACTCCCGCAGCTCATGATGGAAAGAGTCATCTGAATGGGGAGTGCCAGCCCTGGAGGAGAGCAGATCACGAGAACCGCAGCTTCCATGAGTCACTGTGGTAGATGCATGGGACACACAAGATCAGGCCAGCAACTTTCAACATTTCCCATTTAAAAATTGCTTTTTGTCCCTGATCAGGAAGAGAACTCCGGAACTTTTTTTGTGATACAAATTCACATTCTTAACCGTCTCTAATCATATTAAAAAATAGGCTTATTGCATGGCCTGTTTCCTGGCCTCTTTGAAGCCTCCAATTCCTCAGCCTGTCTCCATCAGCCCGTCTCCATCAGCCCTGTACCATATGTATCTGTGACAAAATTACTGCTTTCTTTCTTTTATGATATACTAGCASTGTAGCATCTGGCAATGTGGTTTGGGTTTTTTTTGTTTTGTTTTGACTGGAAAGAAACCTCCCAAATACTCCAGTCAAATCCAAAAAGACATTAAATCAGCACTTTTTTAACTTATGCACAGAGGACGGGGGAGGATTTCCTGACTCATCAAGTGAGGACGCAGGCATGCGTATGCCAGCACGCAGGTGGTTGTCACACGGTGACACCACGCTAAGAGGGAATGGGCGTCCCTCCGTCACCACACAGCCTCACCACGCACGYCGGCCGGCTGGTGGGGAAAAGGTCTCAGGCAAAGCCACCCAAGATGAGACCATCCGTGTTTTGGGGCAGTTTAGCAGAAGACAGGGCTCCAGGCCTTCAGTCACGTACAGTGCTTTTTCCTGCGCTTAGAAGAAAGCTCACCGACTTCCCATATGCACAGGATATGTCCCCTCCTCCTTTTTATCATTCCTTGTTGCAAGCGCCCTGTCAGTGAAATGCGCATTTCAACAGTGAGTCTCTCATAGCTCTCCTTATCTTTAATTTCCTTCCACTATAGTCTATTTTATGGTGCCTTTCCTTTGCTGGCAATTTTTTTTTTYCCCTTCCCATTTCAGCTGCAATGGCCAGATCAGGATCAAAACTTCTCACAAGTTTAAGGGAGAGTCTGGAGGCAGMAAATGTCACACAGGTCAAAGCAGAGATGCAGCTCAGGGCAATAAATTTGTTTGCCCTTCACGTTTAGTTYAGCCAGACCACTTTTCAGCCTTGTGCTCCGTGACAAAATCACTTTCTTGTCTTAATTATCCATTTTAATTCTGCCCTACTAGCAAAAGTCTTAATCCAAAACCCAATAGATTGGAGTCTTTCCTTCAGATTAGGCATAAACAGCAGGAGCAGTAGCAATCATCCATTTCATCATCAATTTTCTTAGAATGTGCCTGTTGGGGAGGAAGGAAAAGCCTCATCCCTGGCTAAAAATGTCTTCCTGCAGGCCAGGGTAGGAGCTGTCTCCCCCTCCTGCTTGGGTGCTGCTCTCTTCCCTGGGTGGCCACGTTGGGGGGGGGCCACACAGCGAATTTTCTGTTTCTAGATGGTTCCTCTCATGCCCTCCAGCAGAGGTGCAGTAGTGAGGAGGATGAGGGTGCAGGAGGAAGAGGAAGGGCAGGACTGCCCAGGCCAGAGCGAGCCTGGGCTGTGTTACAGGGATGGTGGCATTACAGCTCGGCAGCAGGGAAACAGAGCAGCGAAACATCTTGGGGGAAAGAGGCTGAAAAATCAGAYCAACTTTCTCCTCAGTTTGACTGCCGTATGAGACATCCCTTGCCAATGTCTCTGGAGCACATTTTTTCAGTTCATAGGAAATGAAAAAAAAAAAAAGTTTTCCGGCCAATTGGACCAAAGTCAATTTTCTAAAAAATAAAAAATCCTCACAAACTGGAAATCCTGCTTTTCAGCCAGCTCTGAAAAACCCTAATCAAACAGTTCGAACAACCCATCAACTGTATGTTATTTACCCTAGCAGTATACACACTTTTCCTATTGGAAACACTTATAAACAGCAAGTACATTCACAGAAACTGGGACTGGTTCATGCATGGTTGAGTAAAAAGTGGGACAGGAGGGGAGTATCYGGGGGGGAATATTCAAGGAATATTCATCTGTGAAAAGCCTGATGGTCGCCTCTGTTCCTGTAACTGAAAAAATTTCTTGTGAACGTCTGCACGTTCGCACACATCATACAAGGTTCGTCATGCAAAGCTTCACTTTTTACTGTTCATGGCAGGTTATCCTGAGAAGGCAATGTGTCTCCTATTTCAGGCCGTAGGGAGGGTCGCCTTGTAATAGCACAGTGTGTAATGGGTTTCATTGCGCCTGGGAACCAAAGAATTTGACCTTTGAGCAAAATAACATGAAGTAAAAAATGCGTTCAGATCACAGTTAGATTGAGCTAGGAGTACAGGTGGCGAGGGAGCGCTTTGAACGTTGTCCGTGTGGCCTCACTGCGGCTCCACAACGATCAGTCCTTCCCCTTTGAAGAAAATGTGTCAATGTTTTAAATTTAAGAAGGRAAAGGGGAAAATTTGTCAAGGGTAGGCCCATCCCTAAACATTTAAAAGTCATGAATCAGGAATTGGATGTTTGAGGAACTATCTGAAGATCACAAGACAAAAAAAAGAAAAAATGTTAGATTAATTTGTATTTTTTCTGTGTTTTGTGGCTGTCTTTAGGATGCCCCTGGGTCATATTTTCAAACTTCTTCACAGTCTGAGGAGTAGAAACTTACTTATATAAAAATGAAAACTGAGATTCTCACCTAATTAAACGTCTCCAGGAATGGGAAGTTATAGGGAAAAAACCATCAAGTATCACGAGACTTGCGATAAAAATCACAGGATTTGGCAACACTGAATTAATCACGAGTTAGGAAGTGATAGCACTTGTTCTAGCTGAATAGCAAAAAACAAACAGGCATAAACCTTATTCAAAAATATTTTGCAGGCATGACTGCCAAATTTCAGTTGGCTGTGAGTAATACTATTCATTATTTCAGAATATTCATATAGCCAGTAGGTATTTCTGGAAATCCTTGAGAATCCTGCATTTTCCATAATGCCAGAATGATTAATTTGTATTGAAAGTTTGTTACTTGCCAATTACCCATCTACTGTTTAAAAATCTGAGTCACACCTTCAGCAGCCAGAAACAATACCATGCTGTATGTTTAGACATCCAAGATGCATAACGAATATTCAAAGGAGAAAGTTTGCAATCAAACCGCAGGCTGAAAGTTATGCACCAAAACTATTTAGCTAAGAAGTGAGAATAATTAATACCTTCTAAAAAGCCAGGCCAATTGCAAGACAGTATGTATCACAGAAAGGCAATTACACTCATAACAAATATTATTTAAAATTAATATTTGGATGACCACAAGATATTAGTTCTAACTACAAACAAACAAACAGGGATGCTCTTCTAGCCAGAATATAAAAAGATCCCTAGTTTCCATTGCAGATTTAAAACTGTCAGTTTAGTTCTGCTTATACAAATGGATGAGGCAGATGTACTTCTTAGCCAGCCTGGTTTGGTCCATCTGTGCAATCTTGCCAGTAGAGCTAGATTTGCAGTTCAGTGTAAATCCGAGGTAAACAGCACGTATGATTTATATAYGGGTTATCGTTCAGCCAAAGTCTGGCATTTCATTGATATGCCTGTTATTTAGATGTATTCAGAAGCCTTCCAATGCATATGGGTTTTTCCCTTGCAGTGACTGTATTCTCAAAAGAGATGCAAGAGCCAGATCTTTTCTATTCCCCAAGGTTAAAGGAAAAAGTGAGATGTCCTTTGCTTTTTCAACTCCTTACCCATATAGAATAATTCATCTGCTGATATTCATAAGGTGACTTCCACCAGCAAAYGTAAAGATGTCAGGAGGAGAATTTTTAAGCACATATGTAATTGTTTATGATTGGTATCTGCTTTTATTTAGCATACTTGCTAGCACTCTCTTTCTGCTGCTAGTCTGTAAGAATCTTTCTTGACCAAGAAGTCTGCTCTTTAGGGAACAATATTTCATGTTCTTTCACTCTTTGCAAGCTCTGCCATAATAGAATCAATGTATCAAATCAATCCCGCAAAGCAGCCAAACAGTCTAATGGTAAAGGTAGGAGACAGAGATGTTTTCTAACAGAAATTTTGGCAGGAAGGGATTAATGTGTGTTTGCCCATTTCCTATGCTTCTCCTTCCCTTCATAAACA
The DNA here is from genome assembly GCA_030449065.1 of Oceanodroma leucorhoa. NCBI lineage: Eukaryota > Metazoa > Chordata > Aves > Procellariiformes > Oceanodroma > Oceanodroma leucorhoa. The sequence goes on along the minus strand of JASVER010000128.1, from coordinate 593,998 downwards.
GTGTGGGAGAGGCGAGACACAGAGAAAGTGTCTTGTTTGATCCCTGATAGTATTTTTTTATTCTACCTCAGAAAGTCTTGATGAGAAAACCCTCTGAGATTTTTGAAACCACATTTCTGCAGCTAAGTCCCCTTGATTAATGAAGTATTTAAATACATTTGTTGCAGCTCTGTACGTCTTGCATTCCGTTGCAACACAGAGCAAGCACGAGAGCGTTACAGGGTGCCAGCGGAGCACCTCACCGCTCCTCCAGCTCTCTCCCCCATTGAAGYACGACTTGTAATCCTTGGCACAGGCATACGCAGTCGGACACTTTTACTGTCCAGCCGCCCGCTTGGAGTAGAGGTGCATGGAAAAAACTTGCCACCCCACCCCGAGTTTGCCACTGACCTCCATCTGCTGCAGGAARGGGGGCTCTCCCCCTTGTCCCCCCAAAACACCACCCTCTCCCTGGGCGCAATGATCTCTCCGGGTGGCGGCAGGCAGCGGAGCTGGCTGATCCCGCTCTCTGCCTGATGCGGGAGGCACGATGCTGACAAGCAATCTGCAAGCGGCGTTGCCTATCCAATTTAAGGACGTTTGGGAAACGATACGGGGTAAAGATCTGAAGGGAACGRTAAGTCAATTCCCTGCCCTGCAGCTGGAGCCGTGCAGGCCCGGCCTCTCTCCGTTGTGCTGTCAGCACCCTCTAGGGGCCCGCACACCTCACAGCGCCCGCCCAGCTCCGGGCTCTGCTGGGCTCGGCCCCCGGGGCTGCAGGCACCCGAGCCGGCAGCTCCCCCGCGGGGCTCCGCGCCCTGCCCCGGCCCGCCGGCCTGCGCCCTCCCTCCCCGGGCAGCCCAGCTAGCGGCTGTGTGCAAGGGGGAGGGTACTGGAGGGCAAATTTCAGCTTTACCTGCACGTCAGAGATAGGGTTACTGGGGAAAAAAAAAGAAAAATTGGGAAAAAAAAAAAAAAATCTATCTGGAGTGGAGTGCAAAAGGGTAGCTTGCATGCCTTGTGCAGCTGTGCAACTGTCCCAGAGCTGCCTGCTTGAGTTATGGCTCATAATTTTCATGGAAAGTTCTCACAGTTCGTGACCCAGGAGATCCCAAACATATGATTTAATCGGGCATTAGTCAATGTCGAATTTTTCCTTTCCCAGTGCGTCTTCTGATCTATACCACATTGTCAGCGTCTCCCTGCAGTGCAAGGGAGGCACAAGGCACCTTGATGCAGGGTGAGGGAGGGAAGAGGGGAAACGGTACTTGGACTAGAAGCAGCTGCAAAACTGGACAGATGTGGCCTTTAATGATCCCACATGCTCATCCTCAGCCTATCGCCCCTACAGCCCATAACGTGTCCGTATTTATGGAAGATGACAAAGGTCTAAGCCACCTTCCAGTGAACACATTTCACCAAACTGGCATCGCCTTTAAACTCTTTTTAACCTTTTCTTCCAGTGAGCAAGCCACTGCTCCCAAACCTACTCTGGACTTTCTCATCTGCTTGTAACTGCAACCGAACACAACTTCTGTTCTTACTTACAGTGATCCTCACTGAAGAGTTTTCACTTTGCACACACCTCCCACTCCAGCTTAACTCTTACCCTTTGGGCTATTGGGTCCAGAGCTCCAAAATCCCACAAAAAGGCTGGGATAAAGCCATGTCTTATGGAAATGAAGACTGGATATGCTACTGGCTTCAGGAAAGCCACGCTATCCTGATGTGTTTATGGACACTAGTTACCCGATACCACCACGCTCCCACCTCTTCATGGTAAAAATTGTTTGAATTATGATTTTATTTGGAAAACAATTGCATTTATATATCAATCACTATTTGATATCCATTGGTTATTATTCTCTTCTCCAAAAATTTCAGGCAACCAGTCAAGGACTGGAAGCAAAACAATGTGCCAGACTTTTTTTTGAAGAGTAAGAGAGTGTAGCTCTGTATTGATTCATTCCTGCTAAGAACGAGACTTTATGCAATTTAGGCCACAAACCACTCGTCACAAACACCAAACAACTAACAGATGGAGTGGGTAGTCTGCAAACAAAGCAGAGGTTGAAATCACATTCCCCCAAATGGTCTGGCAAAAATCTGCTGAAAACAGGATGTCTTTCTGAGTGATTTGCAAAGAGAAGAGAGGCCTGAATTAGGGAACAAATATTGTAACGCCCTAACAAGTTCTACATACTAGATAGTGTGGTTCTTGCTTTCCTTCAAGTTGCAAGACTGGATAGGCAATCCCAATTTTAGGATCAGACAGGAGACAGTACTCTGAAGAGAAGCCTTTCTCCTCCTTCTCCCCACAGCAGCTCCACACAGACATAAGAGAAGGCAACAGGAAAACTCTCCCACGTAGTAACTTTTACCTCTTACAGTCCTGATACATAGTTGGGCAAATCTTGTCTAGTGAGCAGCCTCAGGTTAGTTCAACACTGTAATGGAGTGCTCAGCCTTCCTCCTTTTCCATTTCTTCACTCCAGAACCATGTAGTGATGAGAGAGAGATGAGCTTATGCTTAGTCAGAATAATTTCAGTACCAACCAGATAGCTCAGTTCAGGCATTTACACAATCATACTTTGTCCCTTGGCCAAACAACCACCCAGACACAAAACTGGGAGATACGCTGCCGGCAACAAAGAAATAACAGATTTTAGGGTCCTATTCCAGATGCATATGGGAAATTGTAATCCGCCAACAGAAACAGAGAAGAATTCACCCCACTTCTATTCTTGCAAAATCCTTAGTGCAACAGAAAGCTACTAGAGAATCATTGCACGGCAGAGTATTCTTCTCGAAGACCCTGTAAATTAAGAAACAACCCWTAGCGTGGAATAAATATGTAGATGAAGAACTGTGTAGCTGCCTTGTAGATCTGTATAGTAAGCAAGAGCTCTGTCTATGCTCTATAGAAATGTGCGTTGGTTCTATCAGGTACAGCATTTTCCATCTGATACACCCATTAATCCACTTGGCCAGAAACAGTTCAGGTACTGAACTACCTTCATGTAAAACATGACAAACAAGGAACTCGAGCAGATAATATATATAGAGAGATAGACTTTGACATAGATTTTTAATGCTCTATGACATTCAGATTATACCATGTTGGGTTGATTTTTTTTGTAGGATGTCATGGCTTTGGACAGCAAGATGAGCTGATGGCCTCCTGTAAAATCTGTAAAAATTAGTTCATATTCGGCAAGAAAGATCCTGGGATCCTTGGTATGTGCTTGTTATTATGGAACATTCCTTCAGGTCCCCAGAAATACCCATAGTCCTCTGTGGTTAAAGCTACCCATTGGAAAATCATYTGATAAATGTGATAGCAATCAAGAAATAAGTCTTGGGAGATATGCAAGGTGGTATGGTTACTCCATGGCAGTGTGTCCATAACTGAAAAGGCAGGCATTCAAGGCTTTCAGGGAATCCTGTTTAGGAAAGCTTTGTATGTTCACGACTATGGTGAGAAATCTCAGTCATGGGAGTTTTCTCTCAAGGAACTGGCCACTGTTGCTACAATACTTGGCTGAAGTGACTGTTCCGGAATATCATGCAGAAGGCCCTGGACAGCTTGGGCAGGCAAGAACTGCTCTCTTCACAGCCTGGATTAAACCCGCTGTAGGTGAAAGGACAGGCTGAAGGCATTCTGGATCCCCACAGCTGATGTCTCTGTATTTCTCTCCCACACACACACACCACCCCCCCCAATTCTGCTCCAGTGGAAGAGGAGAAAGGGAAAGTAAAGGCTGCTTGCTACTTCTCCTAAAAGAATAAAACTGATGCCAACAAAACAACATGCTGCAGCTAAGCAAGCTGTTGTGGTCTTGCCTGGCACCAGGAAACCAAAGAAGAAAGCTCTGATGGACAGCAGTTGTAGATGCTGCAYGGCACATGGCTGTGGTTGTGATGACATAAAATACTTCTTTCTTTTGTGGTAGAATTAATACACCTCTTCATTAAAATGCAAATCTGTTCTTTTTCCTAATGATTCTATCAGAAATACATAGTCTGGGACTGTACAGCATGCTTTTAGCTCAGGAAATTGATCGACAGGTGATCACTTACCACAACAAATCTTTGATGAGGACCTCTTACCAGTGTGATACCTTGGACCATATTTACATGTACTAAACGCTACACATGACCTCCACTCTCTGGGCTCCAGAGTGCCCTTTTCAATAGGAAGTACTAGGCTAAGCAGTTTTGGCTGAACTTCAACTATCTGGTCCTTAGTGCACTGGTTTCACCCAGCTCTCCCAAAGAAAATCACAGTCATCAACACCGTGTAAGAACATTTCTTTCTGATTCCTTCATCCGAGCCCACGATTTATCCCATATTGCCTTCCCYGGCAGAATAATCAGGCACACCGTCTATTAATAACAACAGAGGAGGCGGAAAGACATAACAAGAAAACTGTACCAAACACTTCATTCTGCCTGGGATGTAGAAATAAGACTTGACATAAAGAATAACTGCAATGAGCATATGATTTATTGTTTATACCATGTCATAAGACAAAGCTCTTAGATATTAGTGGCCTAATAAAGTGATATAACGCTTGCTATGTGTTTATCCATGTGGTAAATAGATAGCACAATTGACACCTAAAGCACTGYAAGAGGAGCAATGGCTACAAAACCRGAACTCTGAGAGGTAGTGGCAGAATTTATTGTTAATTCCATCTCTCAGGAAATATGGAAACACATTACTCTCCAGTAAAATTCAAATATGTGGTGAATTAAAAGATTATTGGTGACAACATTACGATACTGCTTTCTTTTCCTCTGCCCTTTGTAGGAGAGGAGGAGTGCATTACAGAATTCATAGCCTGACATAAAACTCTTGCAGCGTCTCCACACAAAGGAGGCTCAAAACTAGAAATTCCGTTTTACAAAGAGGTTGAGGCTGCGACATTGTTTCTGACGCAGAGTGAAACCTTTTCAAGAGAAAAAACCTCACAATGCAAAGTCCAGCACTGCTGCTCTGAGTTACTGCATCTGCCTGTGGCCTGGGTGATCCTAGGAGCTGACTCCAGCAGAACAAAGTGTGACCATCAGTAGCTACTTCCCATGAAAGCACCCTAAGAGCAAGACTGCTGCCATTATGAGACAGAGATATCTGTTACTGAGTTGAACACTACACCCTGGARTAGGATAACCTTCTGGACAGAGATATTTGAAGCTTTCTGGTAAATGTGAACATCATGAAAAAAAAATCCCATCTCTAGTGGCTATCCCCCATGACAGGCCAAGCCTTCTAGGTTAGCACACAGGTGGCACCAAATGACTGTTCAAATTCAAAACTCAGYCATAAATCTCAGGCCACACACACTGGGGTTCATGTGGACTGAAGTCATCTGCCTGTCTTCAGTGAGCAAATGTTCAACACAGTCCTCTCCCCCGTCCTTATTTTTGGGTAACTGGTTTGAGATGAAGGTCTACTCTGATCCTTCACAAAGAGTGATGCAAACATGAGGCTACACAGGAATTAAAGTCTACTCTCAATGAGCAAGAAGGGCAAAATTGGGAAGTGAGCATATCAGAGGTGAACAGTGTCTCACTTGGCATCTTGACTCATTTTAGCAAAGAGGAAATCCAATCAATATGCTCAAGTTTTTCAGAATTCAGTCATGAAACAGTTGCAGGCCAGACTGCAGAAGTCTTCTGCATCTCATGGATCATCTATTTGTATAAGAAATCCCCTTGACRCTTGAGGTGCCCCAGTCTAGCTCTATTCTTCTTCATATCCATAAAGTCCTCTAACTCAAGTGGTAATTTGCAGACTTCTACTTGCCCTAAGTAACAGTTCTTCATGTCATGGGGAGACAGTAATACCTCTTCTCAGCAAGTGCAAATTAGCAAGATTCTCTCCTACCAAAAGGCACAGCCTGCTTGTTCTTTCACTAAAATATTTGTATCTGTCTCTGTAACAGTTCCTTTAGCTAGRAGCAAAACTCTAGTTAGGCAACACACTGGGAAACTGCCACATGCTCCTGCAACTATATGTTGCACACAAAATAACTCAAACACACTATTAGAGTGTGTAATTTAGCTCATATGTAGTTAGAATGTGCAGAGTTTGCCAAGTGACTGCATCCAGCTGGAAAATCAATTTATATATGCCAGTTTAATAAAACCTGAAAGTCTTCCGCAATACATGAAGAAATGTTAGACAACGTTGAAATTGTACATTATGTAAAACCAAACGTAGCTGTAAATTACAGGCTGAGTGTGAAGGATCATTCGTCCCCTGCCAAAATTCRTATAAGCGGTCGCCAATTTGGGGACGGAGGGGGAAACATACCGTAATAAAATGAAGCTTTGTACAACTCCAAGTACAAGCTTCCAGGGCCAAATTCTGGCAGAAGAAGCTTTAAAACATAATTGACTTCGGCCTTGAGCCATCTCTCTCTGATTTAAATCTGAAGTAGTCAGGGGCTACGCTGGTGCAAATGAAAACAAAACACAGGTGATTTGATGGTGCAGAGGTCTTTCTGTGTACTACAAGTGAGCCCCGAGCTCTCGATCTGRACTAACCACATTGTTTGTCTCATGAGTTTCCCATTCACTCTTACTTTAGAAAGGACTATTTTGTTGTCCATGAACTGCATACTCTATTGCTATGTGTGTATAAATTCAGTCCAAGCACTAACTAGGCTATCCATTCTCTGCCTCTGCTTTGGTGGTGACAATGCAGGTGGCTCGGTAGGAAGAGTAAGATGTTGCCTTGTGATTGCCRTTGTGGGGTACAGGTGCAAAGCAATGGGTGTTACCAGTCCTGTTCTGGAGAGACAGACACCAGCATTGCAAAACCCACAGCATGGATGCTGCTAATTACCATGCTTGCTTCTGCTCTCAGAAGAGGGATGAATAGTTAAGGGGCACAGAGAGACTCCTGGAGTAGCACTTCCTCCACCCTCTAGTGTCTTGCTTAAAGCAGTATAGGGTGAGTTGGGAACACCTGTGCCCAGGCAGGAGGCAAACACAGGACTTCAGTTTTCAGAGCTATCTTAACACCTCCTATAACACCAGCAGACAAACTGTCATTAGTACTAGGGAACACACAAAACTACAGAATTGAACCAGGCTTTATTGCACCGAGTGTGTTACTCTATTTTCTGGACAAACTATACAAGGCAGAAAAAACACCACTCATCTGCAAAGCAATGCTAGTCTGATCCCCTTCCCATGTACGGCCCTGTCTAAATGAACCGTTTAGATTAAATTAACTCCTCATCTGCACTTGCATACATGCTTCTCTGCAGAGGTAAGATGAGTGCAACAGTTCTTGGGTGCACATGACTTGTACACTGCCTACACCACCCTGACTGGGTGTCCCTGGGCACTCCCCTTTCAAGGTRCCCCTGTGATGCAAGGTGACCGAGAGCAGCCAGGCAGAAAGCGATTGCAGGGCAGCCAATGTGAATTCACACCCTACCTGTGAATCACCCTGMCTTTGCTCTGAACCCAAAACAAGAAAGACACAGACTCTTCATTCAACACTTAGTAGTATCTGAGGGATCAGTTCTGTTCATTGTATTATTACAAAAACCCCGGGGAAACTCCATTTAGATCAATGGCTACATCATCGATATCCTGGAAACTGAATTTGGCCCAGTTTCTAACATTTGTATCCTAAAAGCATTTCCAGCTTGTGGAAGTTGGATGGAGAAGTTTTCAGATACCCTGGTTATCAAGGGAATTCCTCAAGCCTTTCAGATGAATCAAATGCATCTTAGCAAACTATTTCCTTCAGAGTTGTAGGAATCAATCCTTACTCACATGAACAAGCTCTTACTTTTGCACCTTAACCTCCTAATCTCCTCACCAGTCTCCTCATTCACCTTCACTTAGGGCATGCTGTTTGTTGGCACGGAGTCTTGGCATGCACCTTTGTTTTCACACAATATACAGTTTCAGCTTGGCTTAGCACTTGACAACCTCAGTATCAATGCAACCACTCACAGAAGTAAAGGTCATTGATTTAAACCGCAAGTATTCGAGATTATTTTTTTTACGATTGCCACTGTCCAACATACAATTAGGCTTTCATGCACAGAATGTGTTTCAAGAACTGCCAGTAATTTTCATTCCATATACGGCAGGTTTTATGCCAATACATATGCTTTATATCTAATGGCAAGAATATCTGAGAGAGTGGAAGGTCAATCTTTTATAGACAATCCAAAAAATAAAATAAAATCAGAGAAAGGAATGGAAACATGCATATTCAGCAAGAATCCTAGCAGGAAAAACTTTCTAGGTGATTAAATACAAAAATGAGCATTGTCCAATGGGTAAACCATCATGGAGCATGTGTGCACACCACTCACAGAAGTGCCTGGAATGCAGAGCCATTCAAGCTCAGCTTTTAACAAGGCACTTCTGAACCTGGACACAGGCCAGGTATAAAAGCCCTGGGCCCAGCATGGGCTAATTTACCCAGCTCTTATGATGGTGATCTAATCTAACCTGGTTTATTAGCTTTGCAACAAACTAGGAACACTCACACAGCCAGTAACCATTCCTCAGCTGGGGGGACAGCGGTGAASAGCTGAGCACAAAAAGATTGTTTAGCTAACTTTGCTTTGTTCCCCCAGACCATTCCTGACTATGGCCTTATACCAAAACAGAAGAGAAACACAGACAAGGCACCTAGTACAACCATTTTTCTGGATGTGGCAATGCCAGTTTAAAGAGTGTTTACAGACCCACAACTAGTTCTCCTTCCCTTCGCTGAAATACAGCCATTGATAAAATATATAAAGCGCCATTACACTTTGGCCCGAGATAATTATATTGACACAGGAAAAAAATTAGGAATTACTGTATCACTTCAGCTGTATCAGTGTGATTAAAGCAATACAACTTATGTATATAGATAACTTTCAGACTACCACGCAAGGTACAAAGGGCATCTATTGCTGAATAGTGTATATGTACTTGACTTGATTTCATTAGCTCTGCGTGAACAGTCTCTAACCATGCTACACTCAAGTTTTCTGATGGATGCAAACCACATAACATCACTGGAATGGCTCAAGTTCACCTCAAGATGTAATCGGTTCAATGTAATTAAGCCAAAGCCCTCCTCACCTTCAGAAAAGAGAATTAGAAGCTTCAGCTTCCTTTTAAAGTGTACTGGAAAGTAGGAAAAAGAACTTTCAAAAATGTCTTCATCCCTTAATAAAGATCTTTCCACCTGTTGCATCAATTTCCTGCTCAATTCAGATCAGCAACAAATATGTATGCTATTTTGTTTAGCTTGCCTTTACCTTTGATTTGGTGAGTTTATGTTTAAAAACGAGGAAAGAGGATCTACCACTGATAACAACAAAACTAAGGCTTGCCTCTTAAACCAGAAAGCGATGATGATTTTGAGATTAGAAACACATAGTTCTTCATCTTGTACCCTTGAGCATTATCAGAGAGAGACATGACTACATGCTAGGACAACAATCTTTATGAAACAGGCCAAAAACKAGTAATAAGTAAGTAAGCAAGCCCCTAGGGTTTCATCTTCAGGGTTAAAGAAGCCTACTTGCTCCCTAGTCTGCCACAGTTTATTGCTGCTAGCAGGAATTGTGTGCTTAATCCTCCATTCCTTTCTTGGATGCAGGCCTAGCAAGAAGTGAAAGGTAGTATTATCGTGGGGAGGACCACCACACCAGTCCCCATAAATATGTACCACTTAAAAGTGCTTTGAGGCTGTAGCAATTGGTTCCAGTGGGGCCAAATTCATCTTTAGTCCTGGGGAGACCCACGAGCCACTTCTGTCACTAGCCATGATGAGAGCCACAGATCGGTCACTCAACATATGAGTTTCAAGTGAGGTTGAGGGCCTGCCCTTTAAAAGCCAGACCCTCCCAGGTCATTTTGAGTTGGGGTCCAAAAATCACAAATCTGAAAGAGGCACCACCCATGATCCACCAGTGTACAGCAGGACAAGATGTTGAGGAGACAATCCAAGTATCTAAGGACAAAGAGAAAGATGCAGGATTTTTGAAAAACACATGATTAATGGGAGAGATACAGCTGAAAAGCAATGGTTTTCCAGTCCTGAAGTAGCTCCCCCCCCCCCCCCCCCCCAAAAAAAAGAGGTCTTGACCCAAAAGAAGGAATGGGATTTGGTCCTGCCATAAATGCATTTTGAGGTGAAAGAGAGTAAGGTCAGGTATCTGTATCACTTATGTTTTTCTGATGACTTCCAGAGCATGAGCRCTTCAGTCATCATACAATAATTTTAGTGGAAGCATCTAATGTTGAAAGCAGCATTTCAGATCCATTTTTATTGCAGATTTGGTTTCTAAATAACAAATTACAAACATTTCAAGAGGGCTGCATGCAGTTGAAAACCCACAGTCATATAAATTATCTATGTATATTTGGCAGAAGATATGGTGGGAGCAATTTCTGGAGCTTACTTTTTCTGAAATCATTTTATCAAATAAAAAAAGGAAGAAAGAAAAGTTGAAAGCTGTTTTAGATTGTGAAGATATTGACACTTTTGAAATGGAAAGGGCATATAGGTCTCTAGCCCCAGGTCCATTGGCTGAGAAATCTTGTTGGGCTGTAATAATCAAACTTTTAAGATTTAAAGAAAAGGAGATAATTCTGAAAAAGGCAATACAATACTCGAAAGAAAGAAAGCAGAGGATATAGAAAGGTGATAGAGAGTTCATATTGTCTCCAGCTCTATCCAAAAAGAAAAGAGGARAGAAGAAAGAAACTGTTGAATTTGAGTCTTTAATGCCAGGAGGGGAAAAAAAAAGTGAGACATGAAATTTTGCAACCTACTACCCCCATAATAACAGCAGGAACCATCACCACCTAGCAGAGGCAGTTGAACAGTTTATCAAGGAGATTTTTTCCTTCTGCTATAGATTTCACTTTTGTAGCAGCGCATAGGCTTTTCCATGTTACTTGGCCCTATTCCACAGCTTTTATTGAAGATTAAGGCTTAAAAGAGAAGAGAAAACAAACAGAAAACAAGTACAGGCTCAACATCTTGATGGAAGTTTATACTGTGGGTCTGCCTTGTTGCTTTAAACACAATTGTTTTAGCTCCAGGCATTACAATTTCGAACTGTGATTAGTTGAAAGGCTTACTGAATGCGATTTTATGGAGAAGTTAAGTGTTTTAATTTCTATGCTTATTTCCAACTCATCACATACCATCCTTGAAAGGAAGAACAGCCCAACACATTTTCATGTTTCTCATTATAAGGAATCATTTCCAGTAAAATGTGCGAGTGTGGGGCGTAAATGGGAAGCGGGAAGCTGTCCTTGGTCAGGTCAAGTAGCAGAGGCATCAGTTTGTACATATTTACTTTTAATACTATGTGGAAAGCTGGAACTGATGAGGATCTGATTCTCARAGTTGCTGAGTTTTCCAAGCTCTCATTTATCATGCTGAGTTTGCTGGTGCTCAGCCCTTCTTAAAAGGCAGACAGTAAGTTATGAACTCTTTTTGTTGTGGAGATATCTGTCCAAATGTAAACCAGTGCGCTGAGACAGCTCCTGGGCTGCCCACGCGCCTCCTCTGCCGCTCAGAGTATTCTCTAACACGCAAACAAAAAAAAAAAAAACTGGTATGTTGTGGCTTACTTCTGCACTCYGGAATCTCAAATGCCAAATAAGACATCCACATGACACCAGGTCATAAGAGGGGCAATGTTTTTGAGGAGACGGGACCTTGCAGCAGGATGGGGAAACYGCCTCTGGCCCATCCTGCTGCATAAGCCCAGGCAGGGTGCTCCACCATTCATCTATCCTGGCCCTTCACGCTGCCCACTGCTGGGGTTTATAACTGGGGGGGGCATCCAGAAAAGGAGAAAAGAGGTGCTTTCCCTAAGTGGTTCATCCCCCATCCTCCACCCAACCTCCAGGCTGTCAAGTTTCTACCAGGGAATTTCCCTGGTGCCTGGCTGTGGCAATGGCGTTCCAGAGTACTGAATTCAGAAAACCACAYAGCGTGTGAGAGGACTGGTGTCAACTTTCCCCTGCTAAGGGGCAGCTCATCACCACACCTCCCACCTTTCAGGAGAGCCTGCAGGAGCGTTTTCCATCCATCCTACCAAAGCTSTTACCCCTTGCACGGCATCCTGAGTGGTAGGGCTAAGGAGAGGAAGGCAGGGAGCGTGACTGTAGCCTGGTGGTCAGGGCAGTCCCCTGGAGGGGAAGCAGGTGGCCAGCAGTGGTTTGAGGTCCTTCCCTGTGAGCACTGTATATATTTTAACTGCTGGGTGTGTAGCGTGAAGAGCAGGAAGCAGAAATGGAGACCCAAGTCCCCTGTGGATCCAACCTTCTGTTTTATTATGTGCGTGTACAGCAATGTTCTACAGCAGACCTCTGGTCTGGTTTTGTGTCTTCAGGCTGCAGTTTAATGATGAATAATTAGGTTCTGGACAGCTCTTGGCAAAGGCTGCCACTGAATACTTTATGCTGTAATGGATGTTAATCTGAAAATTGTGTTTGCAGATCTGTTTGATCATCTATAATGAAAGTGGTCAAATTGTAATTTGGTCTTATTAAAAAAATAATACCACCAAACCTATTTCAAATCAAGATCCAAATCCTACTCTCATTTTACACTAGTGAAAACAAGTAAGATTTCCACTACATCCAACGATCTTACATGTCCACAGGAGATGAAAAAAAGATCCTCATAGACATTTCGAAAGTGTTAGGAGTTCAACTGCAGCATCAAACTGGAGGAACTCGAGGGAAGAGTTTTACTTACATAGACAGCTAGAGCTCAAAATCAGTGGTCTGTCATTACAACATAGCAAGCTACAGCAAATATAAGMGGTAAGTTATATTAAATATTTGAAAACATCGAATCTTCCAAGGTACCTAGGTTTGCATTTGACTATGCTGGGAATATCACTGTGAAAATTCTGCTCAGAAGTGGCATCCTGAAAACCAAGAGCCTGTCAAAGAATAAACGGTATCTGCATGTCAAACATTGCTTCCACATCTTGTGACTGATACGAGACACTTGCAGAATTTGCTATGAAATACAGAAACAAATGACTCATAACTGACTGAAACACTGATCAAAATACATACACAAGTTATTTCACCTTCTTATGATCCAAAGAATCACCTAGAAAAATATGTGAAATTCAGAATAGTCCCTGAAAACTAGATATAAGCATGGACAAGAAAGGAAACAGGATCATAACCAGRTAGCGTGACACAGCCAACGTGACCCTGCAAGTCAGTGGCAGCAACACAACTTACAATACATACAGAAAATTTTTATTTTTTAAAATCTTCATATAGTAATAGCTGCAGAACTAATCAGGAACTTTTGACAATGTTGATGTGAGAGCTAACGAAATAGGGCAAATGTCCTCCCAAGAATGCTGTGTTGCTCATGCAGCTATCATGCTGCTGTGACAGCGTTATGATGGAAATCTGAGGGATGCTGGCCTGCGAGGCTGAAGCAAAGTGGATCACATCCTAAAGTCTTTATGGAGATACATTTCCACCAATTTCAATGAATCGGAGACAGGTTAGAGCCAATGGGAGTTTAGTCTGGGTAAGGACGGAGACACAAATGAATAAAGATTTCAGCATTTGGCTTTACCTTTGTAAAGAAATAATAAAAATATATTGCACATGTTGCATATCTGTCAGCTAAATTCATTTTATCTACAACACTTTATTGGTCTCATGCAGCTCTAGAGAACAATTCAAATCTCAAATTACAAAACCACCTAGTTTAAGGCTCCATCAGTACTGAAASCTTCAAACCCTGAAATACAGTCTCCAAGTTCCCATTCAAATTGTCATCAAAGCTATACCCCAACATTAAGTCCATGTCAGCCTTAGTGGAAGCAGATGAGGACTCCAGCCGCATCTGGTTTGACTTCCCTGTAATAACTACAGCCAATTGAGCCATATCAAAGCAAACGTAAGTATTTCCTTGAAAAGTAACTATTATTTTTCTTTCAGGAAAATAATTGCAAAAATGCTAATTTAATATTTAATAAGTCTTATTTTAAAATGCAAAATCAAAGTATCTACTGGACTAGAACAGGCCAAAAATATCAGAGAGTAAGTTACAACATTCTCACTTTGAGCAACTTTGTTTCTGCRTAGGAAGAAAAATATTTTAAAAAATCAGCTTCTGTGACAGAAAATAAATTTAAACTCAAATCTGAGCTCTTCAAAGACTCGCTTAATCTACAAACTCCTGTACATGCCCCGTACCAAAGAATGGCCCATGCAGGTCCTTCACAAGCTCTAGCCCTTCCTCGCTCTGCATCACAGGCGCTTCTGCTCTGCCTTTACCTGCTGGAAAATTAAATCTTCAACAAAAYTGGGGGGGCGCGATTTTGCTGTTACTCTTGATGAAACCAGTAACACTTACATGCAATACAGGAAGGTACTTCCAGGCACTTGGCAAAACATACCCTCTCACTCTATATTTTAAAATAACCTTATTTTCAGCTAGCTTTATTCTTTTTTTTAGGTCATTAACAGATATTTAAACCATTTCTCAATTACTTATCTAATATCATGGCCACTGTAATGTTAGTAACTTTCTTAATCGTTGATGTATACATTCTTGCTTTTCTCATCACAAATGGGGATGTTTTATTGTCCTAACTTTAAAAATGGAGATCCATGGCATACAAAAATTAAATCTCAGGTAGAGTCTCAATTTTCAGAGTACCTTCTTAAGCAAAAAGATATTAGTTTTCTATAAGTAGTTGGCTGGCAGGCCAATCACTTCCTACATGTCTCTAAAGAATTGCTCATTAGACATTTGCATGCCAAAAATAAATTAAGAAGTGCTTATTTTAGAGGAGAATTTCTCATTTCATCAATTGACAAGCTCTAAAACCCCCAGGCATGGCTGGACAGCAGGGACCAGCGCCCCTAGATTGTAGTTTGCTGATACAGGCATTATTTATGCTCTCTTACTTTTTACTTCTTTCAGCCCCTTCCCTGAGCTATGGCTGTAAGTCAGGCACCCAGCTGGGTGAATAGAAGTAAATTAAAATTCCACAGTGCTCACAGAGAACAGACATACATTTAAATCTGAAGGATATCTACCTATAAAAATTTATCTCGATTTTTTCCTACGACAAAACATTGAAGTGTTTAAGAACACTCTGGAGGACAGAAAGAAGGGCTACCAAACACAATTTTCCTTTACAAACATGTTTAAGGGAACTATCCTCTACAACATACGCAGAGGTTAAGTACACTCCTTAATGCATGAGAYCGTTTCCTCCATCACAGACGTGGACTAGTGAATTTAGCAGAGGTTTTGGAACTGATGCCAGTAACAGGGTAACAGCTAAGATAACAAGTTTTGTTTCTTTGCTAAACATTTTTATGATCCATATCAMTGTAATATCTGAAAATGTCTCAAGTGAAGTGGAGGGAGAAATGCCATCTCTTTAAAGAGAAAATAATATATTTGTTTAAAAAAATAAAAATAAAAATTTCCCATGTAAGCATTAATGAGTCTGTTGTATTTTGGGGTTTGGGGGGATGGGAGCTCATTTGCGGGGGGGGTGTTGATTGTTTTTTTCTTTTCTTTTTTTTGTTTTAACAGTTCAAAAAAAGGAAAAATGCCCTGGTCTTAAATGACCATTTCCAGTTAAAAAAAAAACCAAAACAAAAAAAAAACTTTTTAAAACCAAAAAATATTATTAACAAAAATAAACCATCAGGAGAACAAATTTTCATGCTTGGATTCTTTTTTCCATTAAAAAAGCCAGAAACTTTAAAAATAATGAAAATTTTCTGCCAAAACCCTCTTTTTATTTTCACTCCATAAAGCCCTTTTTAATTAAAACATAAATTCAGCAATAAAAATTCTGCAAGTTTTCCACTAGTATTTACAAATTGGAAACACTCATCTTTCCCACACTGGGGAGAAATAGCATAAATTTAAAGCAGTGACTATTGCATGAGTCTTTGTGTGAGGAAATCATTGAAGGAAAGTCTAAGAGAAGAATACTGCATTGCATTTTAATTCTGAAAGTAATTGTTTTAGTTTGGGGCTTTTTTTGCCTTTTACAGGAGATGTGCTGTAATCCATCCCATCCTTGTCAGGAATTTACCCACTAAGTGTTCCTCCCAGTGGTCCGCACTTTCCACTGGTTTAATTTTCAAAGAAACTTTTAGGATTGAAGAAGGAAAGCCAGAAAAAATTTGCTGACCCATTTTTTCAGAAAAAAATCACTTAAACCAAAAATGCTGGTTAGAGCACATGGAGGTTTCAAACACCCAGGCCTGCAGCRCTGCTGAGTAGGAGCCACACACAGGTTTGCGGAGGTTTAACTTTATAACTTTGCTCAGTTCAGCTAGACTTCCTTGAAARCAGACAAAATCTCAGGCCACTACTGACCACCCCAAGAAGAGTTCTCAGTACCAGGAACAGAGATGTGAACTAGATACTTGAAGAGCAGGAAGCCTATGTGGTGAGTAAAGCACAAAAGTAATGTGCACTTGACAAGTTATCAGGATAAACAGAKGATAGGTTTGTCTGGTTTGGACGACTCAGAGGTTTTCCTATGTGTGCCATATCATTGCTTGCTAAAAAATTTACCATTTAATAGTTTAGAAGTTCTAGAAACACACAGTTTTCCAAATACTCATGTCAATCATTCCATAGGAGCATGTGTTAATGGTGCACTGATTTTTTTGAGTAGAGCCAGAACTGGCTTGAACCAATCCTCAACATTTCTTGGTCATTTGTGAAACACTTGGATTCATCTTTCCCTGCACAAATCATCAAGATGAATACCATTTTCCATTGTCATTATAAAATGGGTCCAAGCACAAATGAGCCTTAATTTCAGGGATGATGGAGAATAAGAGTGTGTTCGAACACTTGAAGTCAAACGCACCTTTGCTTTTTGCTCTGTTTGGATTTTAAGGTAAAATGACAAATGAGAGTCTCAGCTCGCCTGCCAAATCCTTCCACGAGTTTCATGCCATCACGTGAGCTGACTTTCCACCTTCAGCTCTAACCAGCTGCCTGCCTGCAGTGTTACCAGGAATGTTTGTGCTTTGCCACCACAAACCCAGGATGACAGAGCAGTGATGCAGGGTCACTAGCAGAATTTGCTTTAAMAATAAAGAGTCTATGGCAGGACCCAACTGATAGCATTCACATCAAGCTCAGGCAGGAGAAATTCTAACAAAGAGGAATCAAGAGGAAAAAATGCCAACACGAATACATGCCAAYGGCAGGCAATACTGCTAATTTAGGCCCAGACAGTGAAACTTTGTAAGACATYTGTGAGTCAATGCCACGGGCTTTACAGGCCTGCACAGCCTGGATGAGTATGTGGGGCAAATCTGGTAACCTAGGTGGTTTACAAACAGTAAACTCCTGATACACATAGAATCATAGAATCATTAAGGTTGGAAAAGACTTCTAAAATMATCAAGTCCAACCGTCRACCCAACACCACCACGCCCACTAAACCATGTCCCTAAGTGCCACGCCTACACGTTTTTTGAACGCCTCCAGTGATGGTGACTCCACCACTTCCCTGAGCAGCCTGTCCAAGGCTTGATCACTCTTTCAGTAAAGAAATTTTTCCTAATATCCAACCTAAACCTCCCCTGGCRCAACTTGAGGCCATTTCCTCTCGTCCTATCACTTGTTACTTGGGAGAAGAGACCAACACTCACCTCACTACAGCCTCGTTACAGGTAGTTGCAGAGAGCAATAAGGTCTCCCCTCAGCCTCCTCTTCTCCAGGCTAAACAACCCCAGCTCCCTCAGCCGCTCCTCATAAGACTTGTTCTCCAGACCCTTCACCAGCCTCGTCGCCCTTCTCTGGACACGCTCCAGACAGAACCTCGATGTCCGTCTTGTAGTGAGGGGCCCAAAACATGTTACTTAAAAACAAAATGCACATGCAAATGATAAAATAGTGCGTTCRTGATGCTTTCCATAAGAGTCCAAAGTGGTTACAAGTTATCAGACCTTTGCTCCTTCTGTGTGTCAGTTCAAGCAAAGCGTAACCTGAGCATGTGCTCACATCCTTACCAATGCTCCCGTGACCAAACACGGGCTGCTCTCAGTCAGGAAGCCCCCTTAGCTGCCCTAAGGATTGCGGCCATATATGCAAAAGCATATCAGATCTCCTCAGAGGAATGTATCAACGCGCGTTATTGCCGCGGCACGTTCCTGCCTCTTCTAACCAGCATCGCGTGTCCACAAAACATCACACCTGTGCTCACTACACCACTTTACATGCTTCTGCCTGGGGTGAAACTTACACCACCGCGGGCCTGAGCCCCACATCTTAAACTGCAAAGTTTGCAAAGGGCAAGTTCTGCTCACAGTAACAGCAGTCCAACCTTACTGATTTCAGTGTTAAATCAGGGATGCTGGGTTAAATCAGAGATGAATGCATCCCTAAGTCTTCTGGTTTCCTTTATAGCATCAGTGCACTGCCATTTTCAATTCTCTCCTGAGCAGTTGATTCAGAGAATTCAGGACTGTTGAAAGGTTCTGCAAAAAAATGACTGAAATAGTTTATAAATCCTAGGAGGGAGCATAACTGCACAATATTTGTAGGACAAGGAGCATTCTTCACAGCGGTTATTTTATCCTGTGATTTATACTGGTCTCTTCCATCTATCACATGGCTACAGCATTCAGTTCTGCCTTGTAGGAATTCACTTTTGGCC
The DNA here is from genome assembly GCA_030449065.1 of Oceanodroma leucorhoa. Classification (NCBI taxonomy): domain Eukaryota; kingdom Metazoa; phylum Chordata; class Aves; order Procellariiformes; genus Oceanodroma; species Oceanodroma leucorhoa. Next base: position 575,326 of record JASVER010000128.1, on the reverse strand, counting down.
TCACACTACACTCTCCCTGCCAGAGCAACACTTTCCTTAGGTTTGTGCAAGCTTTCTGCATCTGTTTTCTGTGTGGTGATGTCAACAAACAGTGTTAAATTCTGTGGAYGCATTTGTTCTGTGGCCCTTGGTAATATGACAGGGGTTAATGCTGTTTCAGTGAGAAACTGAAAGCATCYCATGGCAGTCTGCACTCTAATTCAGAGGTTTCAGGTATAACTCAACAGGAAAGTTTGAGTCTATCCTCCCTCAACCTTTACTCAACTGCTGCAATGAAAACAGCTACAAGGAGCAGGAAATATCTGCATCCAAGGCCTGAGAGACCTCCTTACACAGGTTCAAATCCTGAACGTGATTGTCCCTGAGCTTTGAGGACATTCATAATTCAAATACAGACCAGTCTTTTGGAAATGATCCACCTTAACATTAAGTAGAATTCGACTCCTGGCAATTAAGTTCCTATGACATTGCCACACTTAACATTGATAAATCTATTTTTTATTTTTAAGCTGCTCCTAAATTAAGTTTGTTTGATTTTAAATACCAGCCTGAAATCTTGATATTGCCACAGTTCCTCWTGTCCTCTTCCCTCTTTGGCCAGAGTCAAAACTGGATCTTTAAATACATTTCCCGGCACTGCTTCAAGCAGAACGCTGAGCCAAGCCTCTGTCTTACAGCACAGGCAGGTGGGAAGGATCACTTGCACCTTCCCTCTGATACCAAAAAAACCCACACAGGTTTTCCCTAGAACATAGTCACAGCAGGCCACTCAATTTTACACTACTGTGATCACCTAATTTAATTCTCAGGCTAAATAAATATGTATTTAAGCTGCAATTAATACTTTCGATTCTGCAGTTCGTATACCTTCATAAACAGTATTTTTAACTTTCCATGACAGCACTTCCACAATTCTGTGCACACTCGCCACATGTTAAGTGCAACAGTCACTTGTTGCCAGTGTTCAGCGCAGACGATCGGAGATTCACAGAGCCCCTCAGGTGGGAAGGGCCCTCAGGAGGTCTCTGATCCCCACCCCTCATGTTCTGTTATCCCCGCCCAAAATGATTTTCAAGTTTAAGAACATYAAAATGGCATAGAGAACAGCAGCTCTGAAGGAAGTCAGGAAGTTTCCCCTGCAAAAGGGCGGTAAGACAATACGGCACTTCAGATTGCTGCAGTTACATCAGGAGATGTCTGTGCAGAAAGCAGAAGCCTATGGTAGGTKGTACAGGTTCCTCTACTGCCATGGCAAGCTTGATGCAACTGCTCCAGGCTAACCTGTAGCCACCTGAGGGTGAGCTACTCTTTTTCATCCCCTGAAAAAGTCTGATCAGTCAAGCTTTCTTCACAAATCAACTCAGGATGTGAAATCTTAAAGGACTTGCTTCTTAGATGCCAGTGGAAATAAAACCTGATAGCAGCCTTCTCCTTAACCCAAACCCAACAAAAACCAACTAATTGTTTCCTCTGCAGGAAGTCCCCTTGGGRATAAAAGAAGTCATACAGGATTTGGATCACTTCCTGGATTTGTGTGCATCTATCAAATGACATGCAGCAGCAAAGCCAACAGCACCCTATCCCTGTTTCGAAGTATGATCCAAGAGAAAGGAAAAGAAAGATGCAGAACTAAGGGATTTGGATTGCCCCCTCCACTGTTCACAAGGTGAGAAATTATTTGATATGTAGGCCAGCAAAAGGTCCCCTTTCCTTTGTCTAGAAAGACCCATCCTGCTAACGCAAACAAAGGAGAAGATAGAAGTTGCAATGCATATTGAAAGTAACAGAGAAAGAAATACAGACACAGCAGGTAGAGAGTTGATAATGCAGATGGTGGAAAAAAGGAAAAAAAGAAAAAGAACAACTTCTTAAGATTCTTTCTAAGAAAAAYGAATCTTCACTGTACTGGTGCTTTTATTAAAATGCCTCACGCTTTTTTCTCGCTCTCTCTTCCTGACACAGTAAGTTATGTTCAAGCTGACTGTGACACTTTGTCAGAGCACCRCATTGTTCCTCTCCCAGACAGCTCCCTCCCGACCTCAGCGCACGGCGCTCCAGTGGCAAGTGTGACGGCACCTCCGAGGGCTGAGGGTGCTTGTACTCCTAATGGTGATTAGAAACCATCACCTGCAACAGGATTCAACACACTTGCCTTTTCAAAATCAAGGGGAAGGACACAGAGCGAGGCTGATGTAAAATGAGGTGGGGCAAAGGAAAGCGTCAAACCTTTTCATGAGAAAGCTGTTCTTCCTACTCAMGGTAGTATATCAGAGGCAGAGGAGGTACTTCTTTTTTTGAGCTTTCAATGCTGTACTTCCTTGGAGTGTGCCAAAATTCAGCCATGCAAGTCAAGAGTTCACAGCAATTTACCTTTTTTTTTTTTTAGCATGGCTTTTCTAGGTAATTGTTGCCACTTTATGGGACCTACATTGTTACAGSAGCAACTTGAAACCCTGCAGTGGCATCATTCATAGAGCAAAAAATAATTCTTGTCCTGAGGTCAGAGATAAGACAGACAAAACGCAGAAGACAAGTATAATCCACATTTTACAGGAGGTATAGGAAGGCATACTGCAGACTTGATCCGTGCCTCACCAATGCAGGTGTGAGACCAGGTCTCTGCAGACTTGATGCTGAGCCTCACCAAGGAACCGTCTTTCCTTTGGAGAAGCCATGGAGGTGGTGTSCCTGCAATGCTGATTGCAGCTGATGTTACCAATAGATAACCTCAGTTTGCCTAGAAGAAAAGCCACAACTCGCATGCCCTGCCAGCAAATGGATGATTGGATTTTTTGCTATGCTTTGCTCAAAATTACATATGATTTTCTTACCCTCCTTCCTTTCACTTTCATAACCTAGTATGATTTTTAAAAAGCCAAAGTAATTCTATGGAATTCTACGGAAAAAGCACAATTTCAGTCACAARGTAAGACTTACTCTCCAGTTTCTTACAGGCTTCTTGAATCATGTTAGCAAAAAGTTATCTAGCCCTTCTTTATTTTAGTTTACTCCTTTGCAAACAGAGCTTGTATGAGGCACAGTATGCACCTAACACTTTCATTCTTAAGACAGAAAGTAGCACAAGGGTAAATAGTATTACTTACTCCTTTCTCATGATACGGGGATAGGCAATTAAGTAAGAATACTAATGATCCTAACACTCTGGAGAAAGTAATATGACTGCCAACTGACAAGCTCCAAATGACAAGCTACAGCCCCTCACTGAAAAGATAGTTCATCCTGGTCTAGTAAGCCGCACATCCAGAATCTTCTGGAAATACTGCATGAGCCCGAGGCTTTGCTCAACTTTGCATCTAGTTTAACATTTCCAGTCCGGGATGGGGTTACCAAATTGATGAGTTCTTTCAGAAATCTGAATCTCAGTTGTGAACATCAGGCTGAAATAATCTTTTCATGCACCTACAAGGACACCTTGGCAAATGGAAGTATTGCCAAATGTCACATGTATGGAGAAGAAAACCTGTACACTTCTGTACTTCAGAGAAATTTGCATTCCAGTGATTCTGAAGTCTAAGGGGTACTACAGTCTCTGAAGAGAGTGGAAAAGACATTGAAGAAAAGCAGTGAAATTAACTTTATCGTATCTCACTTGCTTGATGCCTACCACAACCAGGTAAGATGAGGTAAGATGAGGAAGAGGTTAATGACCTGCTACGCCAACTGGACACTCACAAGTCTATGGGGYCGGATGGGATCCACCCGAGAGTGCTGAGGGAGCTGGCGGAGGAGCTTGCCAAGCCGCTCTCCATCATTTATCACCGGTCCTGGTTAATGGGGGAGGTCCCAGATGACTGGAGGCTTGCCAACGTGACGCCCATCTACAAGAAGGGCCGGAAGGAGGATCCGGGGAACTACAGGCCTGTCAGCCTGACCTCGGTGC
>JASVER010000128.1:528593-570295 GCA_030449065.1 Oceanodroma leucorhoa | reverse complement strand
TGGATATTAGGAAAAATTTCTTCACTGAAAGGGTAGTCAGGCATTGGAACAGGCTGCCCAGGGAAGTGGTGGAGTCACCATCCCTGGAGGTGTTCAAAAAACGTGTGGATGAGGTGCTTCAGGACATGGTTTAGTGGGCATTTGTACTGGGTTGATGGTTGGACTCGATGATCTTAGAGGTCTTTTCCAACCTTAATGATTCTATGATTCTATGATTCTAAGATCTCAGTCTTATCCATCAAAGGAAGACTGAGATTCACTCTCCCTCTGGAAGGATGAAGACTTTCCATAATGCACAAAGGCAGCAGATCCCAAAATCTGTGATGTTCTGATCAGTTTAGCTGTTGCTCACCCATGTTACGTGGAAAAGAGTCATATGCTCCCAGTGAGTGAGTACGCAAAATTCTGGAGAAAATATACCAAGGAGGAACACAATTCAACATGGTACTGAACTATTTCCCACTGTTATTTTAACACATCGTCAACCTTGCTCCCTGGAGGAAAGATTGGTCTTCAGCAATGCACACACAATTTAAACAGATACAGAGAGACCAAAAAACACCCACCTACATTAGCATTCAGAATATTTTAGTAAGGGGGGGGGGGGGGGAGATAACCCACTAACACCACCACAGTAGAAAGACTGTCCCCAAAACAAACATTACAAGCCCACAACATCAAAAGCTAAAACTGCATTTAAAATAAATTCTTGCGTTTTGAAGAAGAMAGACACCCAAGCAGCAATGTTCCTAATTAAAGCCCTCTGCAAAGGCCACAGCTGCTACTCACAGGTCCTCCACAGAGGAGACTGGAAGCCTTTTGCTGGGAAAGGAGTCAGCAAATCTGTAACTGAGCCTTCTGCACAGAGCTCCAAGCACCTTGTATACTGCTAACCTGCCTCTCGGAGAAAATATATAGGAAAGAGACTGATGACAGTGGCAGGCAGGTAGGGACAGTCATCACCCGAGGAGGWACATACAAAAAGGGCACCAAGAGAGTGCTCAGCCCAGACCAGGTGAAAGAGCCAATAGATTCACACAAAGATTCCCATYCAGAAATCCCCAAGCAAAAGGTAGCAAATCTGTTACTGCAGGCTGTACGCTGGGAGATGCTGAGCTCGGTGACCGGCCCTCGGGCTGGGTATGGATGGTGGCCACAGCAGACCAGGGTCAGCTAGCCAACMAGTGACACAGAGATACCAGCTAACCTCAGCAACAGCCCTCTGCCCCACCTGGGGGGGCAATTTTGCCTACAAAATGGGAATTCCCTCTCCACAGATTCACTTAACCACAGATTTTCACAAAAGGAACATTTTGATCAAAGGATAARTTTCTCTCTGAGTGCAGTTTTATATAGGGCAAGTTGCTTTCTGTTTGAGGTGGCTGAGGCTATCCTGTTCTCTCACCGAGCAGTAGCAGCTCAGCAGCACTGGAAGACRCCTTGCGCTGCCCCAGTGACGTACCTCACATATTGTCTATATAGCCRTGAGCTGAGAAAATTGAAAGGTCCCCACAGTTTGTTCATTGAAATGTTCAACAGCACGTTCTCGGGGGTATGCTGTTAGTACTGTTTTGACATATTCATGTGTGAAGTAGTTTTCATTACGAAGTTTATCGAAGCTGTCAATTCTACCATTAGTAAATAACTGAAACAGATTATTAATACAGGGGCAAATCAGTGTAGCTGTACAGATTTGTATCTGCTGGAGACTTGTTCTCTTGTTTTTTGAGTTGTTCTTCATGAGAAGTGAAGGTAAAGGCATCAGCACACAGCTTCCCAGACAGAGGTGGTGGTCCAGTGCATCCAGAGTTAGGATAAGATATCCTGTCAAATTGTGGATGTTTCCTGGAAATTTTTCACATGCCTTCTGTGCCTCTTGCTCATTACCTGTGAATACTACTTCTGTACCTAAGGGCACAGGTAAGCCTATATCTATTTCATAGGAACATGTCTGAAGTAAAGTTTCACAAGGTTTACCATGCTTTCATTAAAGAATCACATCGGAAAATCTTAAAGAAGCTATGAAAGACTTCCTACTGGAAAGAAGCCATAGGATAAATCTTTAAGCAAAATTGACTTTCTGATAGAGTTTAGGTCCTTTGGCCTAATGTGGCAGGATTTCAACAGCTGTGGTAACTTTGGAAGCCTCCTACCTTAAGTGATTTCCAGAAACTATTTCGGTCAATCACATTAAAAAAAAAAGAGATTTTTTAAAATCAGGAAATTCATTATGTTGTGCATAATTTCTCTTTACTTGCCCGAAAGCTATGTCAAGTCAAAGCATAAAAGAAATTAACTATGGATATTTTTAGTACTTGTTTCCTAACCAGTCATTTCTGTATTCTGTTTGCACAACAAATGGAAGGTAAGAGGTTTATGTGCAGATGCCGTGCTCCACTGAGATCACCTGGTAACTGCCATGAGACAGAAAGCAGTTTCAGAAGACAGAAAAAATAGTCATTTGAGAAGGTTTGCCTCTAGCAGGACTACCTTTTTTGCTACCTCAGTTRCCACTTCCCCTAGGCAGAACAAGTCAGAAGTGTTGAAACATCTGCAACAAAACATGCAACTGCAAACATGCAACCACGTGCAATTAAGTTTTGTTATAAATGTGAAAAGGTGTGACAAACTGGGAAGAATGAGCCTTGCTAGCTTATACTGTGTAAGCAGAAAATCTTTGCAGAATGGCTCATTTTGCTCCGGATAGCAGTTCTGCTCACAGATCTGAATGAGACGCAAGCTCACACATATGTATGATACCCAGCTGCAGATGGTAATCCTGTCCAGCAGTGCAAATAGATCCAGGAGACAAAGCAGTTCATAGCCCATGTCAGATGCCTTAAGTTGGATAGTATAAACACTACTCCTTCTGCAAATGGTCAGGACAGAATCTGAGAAACATCTACTAGGCATCCTGAGCTTCATTTATAGCGTGTTGCAGGACATAGCTGAATAAGGACTTGAAATCAAATGCAAGGATCCACCAGCATTTCTGCCAGTGAGGGGGTGCTTTCTGCCCTGGAAAAGGCTAAGGATACGTTCATGTCTCRGGAATGGTTCTGGTCATCACTATCTTCTCTGAAAAGGAAAACCATGAAGAGCAGAAACTGGTGGATTAATTTGCCTGTGTAACAAGGAAAGGATGAAGTCTTTCAGGCAATAGGTAGGGTCTACCTAGATAGATAGGGTCTCTCACAGCACTGCTGAAATACAGGCATTACACTGCAAACAGTGGGAAAGAATGAGACTGGTGGAACAAACCCAGACTCTTATGCCGAGACTGTTAGTGTCCGTTCAGATAGAGCAGACAAGYCCTGGACATGCTAAGGTTTTCCAGCAGAAATCATATCAATCAGCATCTCCTCACAGTGAAAGGCTTGGGCTAAATCTAGTCAGAATTTGAACTCGTGACTCTACGTCGTCAAGACTCCAAGAGTCTCTTACTCTAGTATGTTAAGTTGTCCCTGAAAAAAAATTATTTAGTGTCTAGGAAGATGGAGACACACTGGCAAAATGAATCTCAGAAGAATCTGTGAATAGAGCCTGAGCTTTAACATATGAAAAGTTTATATGCCTACCAAACAGACCAAAGCCTTAAGTCTGCAAATTGAAAAAAGGGGGTCCTGGAAGAGCAGAGTTTGGGGGAGTATAACACCCTGTTGTGGGAGCTGGACTAGCAACGCAGGAGACAATTTCAGTTCCTAAAGAAATGTGAAAGGACAGAGAGACAAAAATTTAAAAGCAGCACCTCTTTTGTGGATGGGAAATACTAACTGAGCACAGTAGAGCCCGCCGATGCACTCGTGTCTAGTTACAGAGAGTGTGTTCGGGGGGTTTTGATAGTCTCTAAGTCACTGCTCCCATCCCTAATGTGTACAGCGTGTATTAATATATTTCATACATTTTCTTTGGCAAGTTTAATGGAAACAGAGGCTTTCAATGAAAAGGCTGACTGAGCCAAAACTCACAAATACCCAGCTCTACTGTCTACGCACTCTTTTCTCTTGTTTCCCCCTGCCCTCCTACCACCACCACCCCCAAAAAGAGCATTTAAGTGATATTTTTTCCACTTGGCTCATGTGGAAGGTGAGCTGATCTGTGCTGTGAAGTTCTATATTGGTTCCTCTTTTATGTTTTCAGAGACCAAAAAGGGAAGGAATAGAAAACAGCCTCTTTAAATGAAATACGCCCTTGTCAAAACAATTTAACAAATGGAAAAGGCATGCCCATTATGCTAGTTTTCCAGAAGTTCATCAACCTCACTGTTAAATGTTAGCATGTAAGAAAAATTACTCTATTTGTTCTTTATGGTTTGTTCCCAAGATCAAAGTGCTGTGGGCTGGAGGGTGTTTGACATCCAAGAAACACTCGTTGCTGCAATATTGTCTGTAGTGTCTTTTGTTAGTTTTGTTTCTTTATAAGGCTTTAAAGAACAGCAGTCAACACTTGCAGCACATTGGCATCCCATCAAATGCCAAACTCGTCCTTTTAGAGCACAAGGGAGGAGAATATTTTTATGCCTCTTATTATGGTTTTCTCCTTTCATTAGGTCCTCTGATAGAAGTAACTGGAAATTGTCTTGCATCCCAATCTCCTTTCACTTGCAAGAGATTTGTCCAACAGTGAAGTCAACACTACTAATCCTTTATTTTAAAGAGGAGTTAGAGCCTTATATAGATAAATCCAGCAGTATGTTTTAGACGAATCTATAAATCATTAGAGGTTTTGTTTTGGTTTTTTTGAAATACAGTTTGTTGTCCAACGTAAATTTTTTCAGTAGTTTTTATTTAGCTCCTATCAGATGATGGATGAAATTCAAAGGGCTGAAAATGTGTCAGTAACATAAAACTGCTTTATTTAACCACACCAGTTCAACTGACTGAATTAGGTTACACAGACTGTTTCAGTAGAAACATTTCAACACCTACAGCTCAGTTTTAGAAAAGCACAGTTTCAGTCAAGTTCAGTTAGCTGAGCTGAGCTAATGTGATTTAAAAAGCATCTGCTCCAAACCCCACATCAAGATAAGGATGGAAACTTTGTTTACTTCTGGAAGGTAACCACAGTTACAAACACATCCTGCTATCTGCAAATGGCCCATTTATTTGAAACAATGGCTCAAGTGCAAATGGCTTCTCTATAAAATAAAAAAAAAAAAAAAAGAGAGAGAGAGAGAACTCTGTAGGTCCTAAGGGCCATAGGCCTATGGTGATCACCTGGCTCAGGGAGTCTAATCCCTGGCTCTCAGGAGCAGCCTTGCTGCTACAGATAATATTACAGATAATCCCTTTCATACACTTATTGAGCTTCATCTTCACTTCTGTTATATTTTGCACCCTGGCTGCTCCCGTGGAGTGACTGTTCAGAGCTTGGCCACTTTAATAGTCAGGAACTTGTTTCTTAACCCCAATGGAAATGTACTCCCAGCCAGTTTATGCCCCTCTGTTCTTCTGCCAACACCGCCCTTCAGCTTAAAAAGTTATTTGCTGCCGTGATGTATTTAAAGACAAAAAATTGTATGCTCTCTCGGGTTTTGCCTTGCTAAATTAAACGAGCCAACATTTTCTAGCCTCTGATTGTAAAACAAACTCTCCATTCCCCTGATCATCCCTATAGCCTTGTCTATGCAAGCTTCAGTTTCGGGTCATCTTTCTTGAACACTGTTAGTCAAAACCATATGTGGTATGTTAAACAAGGTCTCATTAATGATCCCTGTATGCAGCCAGTAATGCTTCCCTATCTGGAATTATCTTTCCACAGACATCTTAGGATTGCATTTACCTCTTTCGTATCTTTGCAGCTTACTGTCAGCTTGTGACTGAGTAACTCCCATGTGTTTCTGTCGTTTCCAGCTGATGACCTCCCAGCTTAGAGCAGCGGGTTTCAGTAAGAGCCCCCAAATGCATGACGTTATATTCTGCACTCATAAATTTTATCCCATTTGTAGTCCTCAACATCATCCAGATCTTCCTGTGCACTATCCCCAACTCCCTTTATACTGCTGATGAGCCCCAGCTTTGTGTCCTTGATTAAAGAATTAGGCAGAAGCAGTTCCCCAGGGTGAACTGCCCAGAACATAATTAACAAATAATTTAAAAAATTAATACTTATTCTGAGCACCAGGTACAACCTGCCCTAGGTACTTTTTAAATCCGTAAGAAAGCCAGATGAGTAAACTGAAGCTGGGAGAAGACACAGAGCTACAACCAGCATAATTACATCACTGCTTTAGTGGGAAACCAACAGCAATTTTCCCCTAAGGCACCACAGTAGAGGTGAATGCAACAAGACAGGTTTCAGTGAGACAAAGGACAGAGTTGCTTAAACGTTCAAGAAGGATACTCCATAACAGGCAGCAGGAAAGATGGCATGGCCAAGTTTGTGCAAGAAGATAATGAAAAAACAAATAAATTTGATTATCTGATAGAACAAAAAAAGACCAAAGAAAGTAAAGAAAACAGGCAAAGGCAAGTAGGGAGAAGCAAAGATACACGGATTTTAAATGAGAAGGGAGAGTTTGAACCAAACACAGGTAAAATACAGGAAGCTGAAGGAAAGGTATGACATAATCTAAATGACAAAGACAATTATTATTTCTAGCAAAAACACTTTTGTAATGAAATGTGTTGGGAAGAAAAGACAACTGAATACAGGAGAGTCYAAGGAGGGGGGATCTCCTCACCAAGGAAGGGGCAGATTCATGCTGTTAAAACAACATATAGAAGGTTAAACATTATCTTTAATTTTAAGGTCCAAGAGAAAAAGATAGAAATCAAATCTATTAAGAAAGAAATTGAAGAAGATCTGTATTTGCAAGAAGAAAAACTCTTGACTTGAGAAACTTTTGGGAACAGAAATTTTCAGGGGGAATGGGAGAGGAAACCAATGACATGTTAAAGCAAATAATGATACAATTTCTTCTCACCTCCACCAAAAGCAATTTTTTTTTCTTCACAGCTAACCTACCTTCTCCTSACTTCTTCCTATTGTAACAAAGAAATTCGTCATTCAGCAGAAACTATTCCCACCATACAATGCCTTATAAAATGGGTGTCAAGCATATCACAGTGTGCTGAAATTACTGATGTTAAATCGACCACCAATCAATTATATTTGAAGCATGCTGTCAGCTCACCTACCAAAAAAGCTCTGATTTACTAAATATGCTYGTCATTTTCTTTCAAGCAGAATTCCCAAAACATACTTACGTTTTAAAACTGCTTACTAGAACAATGACAGAGAGACTTCCGCATGAAAGCCAACAGCACCAGAGGCCTACAATGCTTTCTCAAATAAATAGCAGACAAATAACCCAGGAGTCCCTTGATCGCTATGGGATCCCAGTCTTCCAGCTGAATACSGGAGAGCTCAGAGATGCATCCAAGCTCTTACTGTGGTACAGTTTGCTACAGTSATGCAGTCACATTGGCTGCAAAGAGATGGTTCTCTTGTCCCCCCAAAGAATAACTGATCCCCGGTCAAGGAGATATTAATACCAAGAGTGGAAACAAACAGAAACAGAACAGAAACAACATTGCTTCTTTTTCCCTTTYGGGTAACTTGCCTAGTGATTATGATCTTGCCACTTAATGCATATAAATTGCTTTCCGGGTGGTAGTCTTCTCCAGTCAAATAAAGAAAGTGACAATAACCTTCCTTTTCTGTTAYTAAATGGTAAACTCACTCATTTGGATGGGACAACAGCAAGCRCATATATAGATGAAATGAATACATATTTCAGATAATTGTGTGCAATATGCRTCTGTTTAAGATACTACTTTATATATTTTAATTCTACATAGAATTTTTCCTAGGTTTAATGAAATATTCCATAGAATATAATATGTAATATAATGTATACATGTAAACATTATTTAATTTGATCTTTTATACAGGTGCACATATTTCTRTACATAAATTTCTGCTAAAAAGTGTGTTTGTATACTACACTTAGACTGCTCTTTGCATGATTTTCTGCATTTTTACAATGTCATTATGAATAAATGATGAGATGCTGAAAGACTGAGTGAAAAAGTTCATACTCTACAGCTCCCCAAGGTATTAAGAACAGCAGAGTCAGGAAATGAGCTAACAAAAGCCCACTATAACATTTAAATTCTAGTAATAGCAGCACATAACATTAAAAACTTCAAGTAAAAACAACTATGAGAACATAAGTAATAACTCATGTAGAAAAAACAAATAGAAGAACATGAACAGTTTTAGAACTTGCATTTCATGAAACATCACAAATGTAATGTGAAACTCGCTACCCACTGGTTTTGAAAATGCTGAGCCAAACAAACAGAGGGAAAACTCTCAACGATTTATCAGAAGGCAGTATTTTATCTAGAACATACAACAGTCTAGGCAAAATCTTCATTTCCCCTTATGAGACAGAGTATTGCTCACTTAGCAGTTCGCTACCTGAAGTCCCCTTCTACCTTCATTTTGTAGGTAAACAGCATGAATTTCTTTCTGRTACTGAGTGAAGCTCCTCACAACTTGGCTGAAATTCAAGAAGTCATCCCATTTTTGCCTAGATCRCAAAGCCTGGACTTGCTCATCTTCTGTTGTCCAGCTGCAGCCAAAGAACCCACTGCTCCTGTTTGTTTTTTTGCCTGCTGCAATCCAACAAAGCCTACTACATTCATTGCAAAAGTTTTCCTAAATTTCATCAGTTAACGTCAAAGCATTGGACACATCTAAAACACATCTACTGCGGTAGCCCAGAGAAAGCAGCTYAAACATATAGTCCACTGTAATTCTTCCAAACACCACCCTGCCCAACATATCTCAAGTGCCTACATTTTCATATTGAACTGTCCCCATCTGTGGCAATCCTGTTCTCTTGCCCATTCCACATCACCACAAATGGAGGAACAAGCCATGGGAATGAAGACAACTGAGCTATTCAAACATAAAAAGGCAATTCAAAGAGAAATTGCTCCAAAATATCATGTAAATGTACATGAGAATTATAAAAGGTCAAATGAAAGAAATCCTGGCATTTGTATAACATCGTGCTCACAAAAAGACATTCCAAYAGCATTTTCTTTCATGTCTCTTTTCTTCTGTACAGTTCAAAGTGCTGAAAACAACTCACAGAAATAAAATAGAGGAGGGAAAAAAAATCAAAATTCATCAGTGACGTGAAATAATTTGATTTTATGTCTAGAAWTTACCATTACACTCATCTAGCCTGACTTCTACACACAGTAGAGACCACCAGATTTCATACAGTAGCTCCAGAATTTAATCAATATCTTTAAAGCACTCTGCTGAAAAGCCTTACAGCCTGSAAGGTCTAAGCAACACATCAAACAAAGCCATTAGATTTTCCTGATTGCAATTACAACCAACGCCAGTGAATTTTATCCGCAAACAGCCAAAGAAAAAAGAAATGCAAAGCTAATGAACTGAATCCCACTCACTGACGTATGACTTGCAGTTTCATTCAGAACTTAAAGACTGATAAACAGTCACAAGTTACAAATTTCAGATCTTTTGGTGAATGCGTACCTTTATTCTTTTTTCTTCTCCTTTTCTGCCTTTTCATGAATCCTGATTCAAAAGTGACACATTTGTTCAGTTCAGGGAGATTCTTCTCTCTGGAGGGGAAATAATTTTTATCAGTAAGACTCCCTGGTGATCAGGTAGACTTGGAACTGCTGTTAATCAGCCTTTTTGACATGGTAGCTTGAATAGCACTTCCCATGATGCTTTGTGTGCCTACCTTAATTCTTTCCTTTTGAACTCACCATGACTTATAGGTGTCTTTTTTTCCTTTTGTGTGTCTGAAGTTATCCCTCTATTAACTTTAATTGGAAAGGTACCTTTTGTTCCCCTAGAGTAGTCATATACTAACCACTGAACTCCCTAAGCTCAAATTTCTGGGGTAGCAAGAGTTMGGTTTTCTGATAACTCAAAAAAAAAAAAATCCCAGCAAAAGATTTGATACCTTTATTAGTGCTAATAAAATAAGTGATATTTACACCAAAGATGAATTGTTGCATCCATTTATATCAACAAATACAGAGGCTTCTACTGCAAGTCACGGTGAGTTCAAAAGAAAAGAATTAAGGGCAGACATACAGAACCCCGACCCTTGCCAGCTGCAAACTGCAGTGAAATGTACGCTGCTAAAAATAAAAATAGATAAATAAACAGCCACTTTCTGAGGCACTAGGAGAAATTTAAGTTCTTCATAGAAGCAGAAGCAACAAAGCTTTGCTTCCTATAGACTTGTGCCTTCTCCCAAACTCTACTCACCTGCCCTCACAATACCACTGTCGGCAAGAGGGAGAATACACTGGGGCCAGCCTACACCTTGCTGCACTCCAGTTAGCCACGCAGGACACCAGGTAGCCAGGTACGCAGGTGGCCAGGTAGTTACCAACCAGAATATGTAGCAGCTGAGTTTCCATCTTTCCCTCAGCATTTGCTCTCGTCTGGGGGCTTTCCCCTCTCTCCAGGCTTCTTTCATGAAATTTGTCAGAGCTTTTGAGACTTCTGCGGCTCTTCCAGGTCTAGAAGCAGCTGCACAGAGACCCTAAAAGTTTCTGTGAAGGGACAGGCAGACATGTGCTTTGTATATGACATATTTCATTAAGAACGCTAACGAAAAGTAAGATATCCTTATGCATTTTGTTGCACATTGAAGAAATTTGTTTGCATCTATTTCATGGCCTGATCACAGCCAAATAAAATGCTAAAAAAAAAGAGATGTTACACTGTGGGCTTCAAATCAGAAGCTATATTTGAACATTCCCGGAAAGCCGAGTCTCATCACCTTCATGCTGTTCAGCTGTACGTATCCACAGAAAGTGACCTAAGATTAMTCTCTTCTTGATTTCCTTTTGTACCAGAAGAATTTGGACTAATGAGGGGCCAGGGCAGCAATACGGCTACTTCTCCCACCCCACAGCTCAGACGACCTTGAGCTACAGGGGCAGCTACCACCCTCTCAGTACTGACAGGTGAAAATAAAAGCCCCAGTAGCATATCAAGGATTAGCACATGGTCAGTGGCCCACCCCTATGGGTGCGCAGAATTTTGTCAGCCAGACAGTTTTAGAGCTGACCCATTTCTTTCTGCATAGGGTATCTGGAGCAGTCTTCTTAGGGCAGCTGGGGTTAGTATTAATGTTTCAAGTGGTAGTTTGAGTAAGCTTTCTCTGAGAAGCTACTGTCCCTGTGTCATACTCCTTTACACCTGTATATATCGGAGAGAATCAAATTCACTGTGTTCAGTACAAGGTCTCTCTTCATACCTTCCACAAGTGACAGAGAGAAATTAATGTTCACTGTACAGGCCACCTCCTTTCCCAGCTACAATGAAGTGAATCATTTATCCTGCTTTCCTAATTAACAACTAGCTAAGGTACAAGCAGCTGTGACTGAGGTTCCTATGTGCAGTGCTGATCAGATTAAATATACCACACCTTTAACACTCAAGTGTTTTTTCTCTTCTCAATCCCTGCCTGACCACAGCCTAAAATGCAGGTAAAATTTAAGTTTTCAAATGGTCTAATTCAGTGTATGAAACTACCTGCACTTTTGATTCCCACCTTATTTCTGCCCTCTCCCTTTTTAGCATTGGCTATATGTTACAAACCCCAGGTGTTGTATTCTCCTAAGAATTACTGGACAAAACTCTCCTTTGCAAAAAAGCTGCCAGACCACGGGATAGTCTTAAAATTGCATCCCTCCAGGTTTGTTGCAGCTGAGCCTGCGAGTTCACAGCAAACAGCCAGGACGCTGCAGGGCATCCTTCGAATGAAAGGTGCGTTTTGCATACRTGTTGGCTCTGGAGCCCCACCTTGGGCACCCAGCATCGGCAGCAAAGGCATGGGGTCCCCGGCGCCTGTTCACACCGCAGACAGTGCAGGAGGGTGGCTGACCTGCCAGCACCCCTCCCAGGGTTTATTGACCAGATATTTTACTCACATAGTATCATTTAAGCATTTCAGGCAGAAAGCAAGATGGAGAGAGCACTGCTATTTGAAGTGACCTGGTGCTTGCAAAAGGCATTGGGTTAAATGTCCCGCAGAGAGAAAATCCCCATTTATTCACCTAAATTACAGGCCAGGCAGCTCTTTGTTCACCAGGACCCCAAAAGCACCTCAACCCTGACCTCAAAGTGACACCCTARGAGGAAAGACTGCTGCAGTATCCCCTTCCCAAAGGCAGACCTGGCCAGCCCCGTGCAGCAGCTACAGCAACACATCCCAACCCCAATCCCTGATTTACCAGGCCCATGTATCAGCCGCGTGGGACACAGCACATTCCCCTGCTGCGACCTGTGGTGGGCTGCCCTCGGCGGGCTGCCAGGCGCCCACGCAGCCACTCCCCCACTCCCCTTCCTCAACAGGACAGGTGGAGAAAGTAAGATGGAAAAGYTTGTGGGTCAATATCGCTTATGGGCAAAAGGAGACTTGACTTGAGGAAAATTAATGTAATTTATTGCCAATTAAAATGGAGTTGGACAGTGAGACAAAAATTAAAACACCACCTCCCTCCCATCCTCTCCTTTTTCTCAGGCTCACCTTCAATCCTTCACTCCYGTCTCCTCTACTCCTCCACCCTCGAGGGGTGCAGGGGGATGGGGCATGGGGGGGCTGCGGCCAGCCCGTACCAGCTCCTCCCTGCCGCCCCTGCCCCAGCGCGGGCTCTCCCCAGGCCGCAGCTCCCTCAGGAGACACCCACCCGCCCCAGCGCGGGCTCTCCGGGGGAATCTCTGCCGGGGGGGCGGCTGGAGCCCCTCCTCCCCTCCTCCCGCTCTCCCCTCGGGGCTCGCAGGGCGGTTTCTCACACGTTTCCCCTCAGCCCTCAGCGCCGGGCAGCCTTCTGCTCCTTCTTAGCTGCGCTTTCCCCGAGGCGCCCGCCCGGGGCTGAGGGGCTCGGCTGTGCCCTGCGCTGGGGCCGCTGGGGCCGGCCCGGGGCAGCCCCGGCCTCTCCTCACAGAGACCCCTGCAGCCTCCCGCCAACACCTGGGCGCAACCCGGGGCCATGCTGAAGAGTTAACATGAGACCCAGCACCTGTTTGGGGATCGTGGTCTCATCGGGCCATTAGGAACAAACTYGGGGAGCGGAGGGGTGCCCGGCGGCCCGGGGCAGAGGCAGGCAGCTCCCGCCAGAGGCAGCCTGCAGCCCGCCAGCACCCAGGCTGGTTTCTGGAAGATGTGGTTAGAGCGCTGACAGAAAGCAGCGCAGAGACAGAAATTACACTTCTTAGAATCAGCCTGTATTTCCCTCCTTTCCTTCCCAAAAAGGCAGTACAAACAGAGCCTTCTGTACCATATAAACAAATTAATTTTGGGGAAAAAAAAMCCATGTGGCAGCTTTCCGCAGTGTGATTCAACTCATTGGGGAAGTTTCTGGGAAAGTGGCCTTGCAAGAATTTCAGCCTTTGGGACTGAAGTAACAGGGAGCAATCAAAAGTGAATTAAAATGACCATCAAACTAAAAGGAGATGCTCCAAGCCACAATGACACCAGCASCCCTCTCTGCTGGGACTGCAAGGCTGCCTGGTAGTGGCACCGAAATCAGCTCGTCTTCATCCCTCTGACTGCCAAATCGCCTCCATTCCCAGCCAAGGCAACCCGCCGAGTTCATGCCGTGCAAGCAGGAGATGTGCACAGGGTCTGCTTAAAAGCGAAGCCAGGCCTGGAAGTCTCTCCTCCAGCCCCAAAAGCAGCCACTTGAGCACAAGAAAGGCCGTGTAGAGGGTGGAAATAGTCTTTCCTCCGTGCTCTTCCTGGGCTCCAGGGGAAATCAAGTTCTGACATTACGGGAGAAACAAGCCCCTAGCAGAGGTCATTGCTATAGGACCTACGCYGTCATGCCCTGCTGGCATGGATGTCATACGCAGCTCTGCCCTGCACCAGCCAGCTCCTCAGGTGCCGGCAGTCGGCATGGCACCCAGGTGCTAACTGCACCTTCTGCTGGAGCTCTCCCTGCCCTCCCACCCCACCTTCATTAACAACTTGCAAGCCAGGTGCCAAAGCAAAGGCAACTCCCCCCGGGAAATCYTCTAAAGAAGGTTCGGGAGGTCTCATGGGTGTAAAGAGCACAGCCCTGTGCTGGCTGCTCTGTTTAGCAGCCCCCACCCCACCCCACTCCAGCTTGTCTTTGAAACAGGCTGATGACTGATTATGGGAACCTTCTCCATGCAGTACCCCCACACCATGACATCTCAATCATACTTCCATTTCTTTCTTAAAGTAAAAAATGGTTTTCCTGGCCCAGTATGTTTATCAGTTAGAGTCTGAGCCAGGTATCTGCACAGGTTTACGGTAAGCAGCCTTGAACCGTTAGATTTTTATCACATCTTATGAAAATCATATGCAGCTTACTCTTGTAGCTGTGTATTACAAGGGAAATGTGTATAGAGGGACTGGTTCTCCTTAGATTACTATCTCTGAATTGATGCTGTATGAGGCACAACTGCTTAAAAGGTTATAACTGATGTAATTTTTGCCATTACAGGTAATTTATGGCTCCTGTGTGTCTGACTTGTCAAATCTTCTTAGAGAGATCAAACAGGGTCTGTTTGTCATATGCATTTATCTAACACTTGTTCCTCTGCAAGCTTCAAAGCGCAATAGTTATTCTTTTCTTGGGTGTCAATTTTCTTCTGTATGTCTTGCCTCCTAGTCCTTGTAAATGTCCTCCTAATGCAAAAAGCAGGGGTGCTTCAGCAGCAAATATGAGCAATGACTACTTCTCTACAGGCATTTTTAAAAGAGAGAATTTTTTTTCCGAAGCAGGGCTYCAGTCCTTCAGAGAGGTCTGAAGTTATGCACACAGATGTCTTGAAGCTCCAGCTGTGCCTCAACCCTTGCTGCATTATTTTCCCCTCCACTTTGCGYAAGTCTGAGCCGATCTCTGCTGCTGGGAAAGAAATCCTTCATGCAAAGTTCTGGAGAACAAAACACCCTTTCATTGGGTAAGGCAGGGGGATACAGCCATACCTGTGCGCGTCCTCAGCCCCTGCCTGCACATCAGCCTCCACTTCACCACAAGGCTGAGGAGTTAAGCCCAGCCTTCAAGTCCTGCCGGGTCTCTGTTCTGTTTCCTCAACTCACCTTGCTGGAAATTATATTCTGCTTTACACCCTCGAGGCTGAACCCCAATCACACTCACAAGATGGCAAAAGTTGTGACGGTTTAGTGTTTACTCTGCGCAGATTTCACAGCAAACTGAGCAGGCGTAAAGGCAGGCAGGGAAGCACGGGAGGGCTGAGTGGCAACAGCCACAGGGCAGCCGAGGGGAATACAAAGCTCTTGTCTTCTGCCCGCACCYTGCTTTCTGCTGTGCAGGCTCTTTGGGGTTACAGCAGCTCAGGGGGCATGGGCGAAGAGGCAAAATGTTAGCCAGATAACGGGAAGGAGGAATGAGAGGTACACTTTTCAAGAAGTCTGGGGATTTTGAGAAGTGTCAGTCTGTATGAACCTCTCCAGCAGAGCTGAGGAAATGGGAGAGGCTGTGTAAAGGACTCGCTTCACCCTGTTTCCCCAAGCACAAATCACCTGGAAAGAAAGGACTCGCCTCTGCATCAGGCACAGGAATCTCCGGGCTTACAGAGAGGAAAGGGCAGAGGAGTGTTCAGCTGTAATGTGGATTCAGGGCCACGTGGCCCCACTACGTGGACACACGGGGTGCTGGTGGGGAAATGAGCCACAGAGGGGCTGAGTAAAAGGAGGGTCCCCACTCCCCGCTTCCCTCGCAGCACCGCAATGCACCCTACYCATGGGGGACGGTGCCTGCTCTGCTCCGTGGACCCTGCTGCCCTGCTGTGCCGTTGTGTCCGTATGCAAGACACCACGTGTGAGTAATGYAAAAAGGTAAGGAGTCCAGCAGCATTCAGACACACTCATGTTTCACATTTATGGACCTTTTACCCATTCTGCTRTCAAAAAGCTGCATTTCTCAATGGCTATGAAGTGTGAAGTCTCTGGAAACACACRGCACGCTCACTGTCGAGGAAAGAACTTTACAGAGGAGCTTTGCCAGTTTAACTCTACATTAGGTTTTACCTTCCCRTCAGGTATGAAATGGTAGGACATGCTTAAGCAGGCAGTATGATAGGAATCCTAGAGAGAAATAAATTAAATAAATCAAATTAAATAGTAAATAAATAGATATCATTAATTTATCCAATAATAAATAAATAGAAAATAATAAATTCTTATTTAAATAATAAATAAAAAGAAATAGAATTAGAAGAACTATACTTTGCTGAAGGTGAAGTCCTCTGAGTAAATCGATTGAATTGGGTAACTTCACTGATACATCATTTTTAACAGGGTTTGCAGTACAGAAGTTTTGTGCAGTAAATGGGAAATATCCTGAAAAAGTACAAATAATCCTTCAAACCATATATGCAGAACAGAATTTCAGCTGCAAACACACCCAAAATCTAGGGTTCTTAAGATCCAAGGATTTGGGCCAATAACACAATATGTATTTGAGAAACGCCAGTCTTTGATTCAGAAACATCTAATGCCTGCAAAAACCGTTCCTTATATCAGGGAAAACTTTGGTGTTGCCAATTGCTTGAAATGGCTTTAATGTAAGGTAGAATTAAAGACTGACAATCAAACATAGCAATAAACTGTAAATTGCATCCRTGTGTTACAAATGATTTACATGTCTGACTACAGGAACCGCGGAAGTATGATGTAAGTTGCAAAACATCACTAACAACCTCATAATTAATATAACTTGGCACCCTGTTGGAAATATTGCCCAGCTCTGTGGGCATTTTGCATCCACATCTTTGAATCTTTCTAGACTACTTGAAAAAAAATTCAAGTATATTTATTCAAAATTCATTAAAAGCCTAGTAAGTGTTATAATAAATAAATTGCTTCTTCACAGATTAATTTTAACACTGACTTATTTTACCGCACTGATAAAATCTATCTCCGTCTCAAATATTATTCAAGCTGCCTGAGGATCTGCCACTCTTTTCTAAGTTTGTTTTTTCTTTCTTTCTTTCTTTTCCTCCCAGTGTCTTAGATGAGGATCTCTCTTTATCTCTGCCCCAAGCTTTATGCTATAGCAGTCTTGAATGGCATATCAGAGTCTATTTCTGAGTACTGGAACAATGTCTCTGACAATATGTATTAGCATTCTGGCACTTTCCTCTAGATGAAATTTCTGTGTGCTTCAGACAATAGACAATGTTAGGAGAGTTGGGCAGACACAAAAGAAGAGCAGTATTAACCTGATCTTCTTGGAAACCGTTTTGGTACTGCAAGCAGAAGACGACAGAAGGCAGAAAYACCTGAAAGGTCAGCTACAAAACTAGAAAGGCACTGTAAGGTTGAAGATTTTATGAAACAGGAAGAATATCATCCCTCCTCTGAACAGACTGACCCATTCAACTAACCAAAAGGCAAAGGTAACAGAAAAGAACAGGCCCMAAAATCACGGGTTTGAGCCATATTAGTCAAGACATCAAAACGTGAAAAAAGTATAAAATMATTTCAATGCCTATATCTGCATGATGCTGGCCTCTACAGTAAAACACCAAAAAAAGAAAAAAAAAAAAAGAAAGAAGGAAGACAGACAAGAAAGACTTGTTCATTTATGAGCATAACTACAGCCTTACTGACACTATCAACACCTGCTGGATACAATCTCCTAATGGAAAACGAAAATATGTGGTTTATAAAAACATACTGAGGAAGGAGCTAGTGCTCTCACTCAGATAGAATTGATTAAAGGAAATCCATGTGTTATGCCAGACGGACTTGACTACTGTGAGAGCTGAGCACAACAGTCCTGGATAATGGACTTCATGCATATCATAGAAATACTAAGTAGATAYGATGCAGTTGATAACACTGACTTTAACTGACAGCATTAAGTTTCAGAAAAATTTTACTGACCAGTTTTCACTCCAGAGAACTAAAGWTTGCAGGCTACCCGCAATCTTATGRCTGGGTGCTGTGCTGGTTTGTRTTCAGGATATCATCACCAGAAAGCCTCTGGTAGATGTTTTACAGACATCAACCACACAAAATATTAATAGAGAGCCTTAGTAGCATGTGGCATCGATACCATATGTTTTTTTGATAGCAACAACTTCAGAAGAAGAAAACAGTCCCCCTTATTACAAATAATTTTTTTTTGTTCACCACTGATATATTTACAACTCCACAGACTGGCAGGTCCAAACAATTTACTCTCTAACCCTCCTACAATTTACAGAAATGCTTTGCACACTATTACTGCCATAACCCTTTGAGAAGCTGAACATTAATTTAGGTCATGGGCATAGAGGAATTTCAGCTGCCCTATTCATTAGTAGTGGCAAGAGCTCATTTTCTCTAAAAACATCTTGACAATTAAATCTACTGGAAAAATATACTTACCTTCCTGTAAAATAGTACTTTTTTAAAAAACATTTCCATGAATCAATCCACTCTGTGAGGGTTAGAGACCTTACTCTAGGTCTTTTTGTTTTAAATCAAGGGCTTTCAGTCTGTGCTTGATGGACTTATACTCTATGAGCTCCAAGACAGTTGACTAAAATAAGTTGTTTCATATGTGCTACTCAGCAATCTATGTATGCAAAAGTTTATAATAGGAAACGTGTGAATCTGATAACCAAAAGAGTAAAATCTACTGATTTATTCCATCAACTGGAAGTGTTAGTACAACTTACAAATCAATGCAATCACATTAGTCCCTGCCACATAAGCGATAGTTTATCAGTAAAACAGAGTGCAGCCTCCGTCAAGYCATTCCAGAATTACCATCTTGTGCATTAATACTACATGTGAAGAGGATAACAGGCAACGGGGAATAGAGACAAAATGGCAAYGAAAGGCAGTGTCCCTTAGAGGATGTACTCTCTGACCAAATCTCAGCTGCTATCAGAACTGGGGAGGAAGGTAGCAAGAGAAAAAAAAGCAGTAGGAGCCACAGCACATGTGCTTCAAGGAAGAGGCATTCCCATTTCATTCATTAGGTGAATYGTGATCTGTCAAATTTGTTATCTTACGAAACTGCAGCTATTTTGTTACCTTGATCTTCTGCTCCCTTCCCTAACCCCAAGTTTTTGCTGGCTTTGGTCCACGTGTCACAGCGGTTACACCAGGAGTGCTGCTGGCAGCGACTCTCCTCTTTACTCACTGAGCATCTACGCTGTAGAGCACCACAGACCTGCCTGTCTCAAAGGGGATCTACTGGAACAGCCCAAAGAGCAGCAATAAATAATACCTTCCTTGCTAAAAAGACTCTTTTTCAAAGCCACCCAGCCAAATATAAGCAAAYAACTGTCTGAAGTATTAGCACAACCTTAGAGAGTTTCTACTAAGGGGAAGAGAAAGAATGCCTSTTTTTAGCAGTCTTGCTTGTTATTCGTACAGTCATCGAAGGGATACAGTGCGGTCCCTCACACAAGCTCATCTGCATTCACAGCTTCTTCCAGAAGTGCAAGGCTGTGTTACCCCGAGATCCAACACAGGCTGTTACACTCATCTGAACTCAGTRATTATGGTAGGTCTTCCTGCACCCTCCTGCCACTGCAGTACATTATACAGTGCGAGCACACCCAGGGCATCCCCTACCTCACAAGGCAAATTCTGCGCCTGGACCTGGACTGGTAGATCCCAACGTGCTCAGAAGAACTGTGCCAGTGGGGAATTTAAACTTGGTTGTACCTATTTTCTCCAAATCTCAGCTTGAGAACAGTTCCCTGTTTTCACTTCAGTGGTACATGTTCCACACCAAACCTGTTGCCTCCTTGCATCTATCAAAGCTGGAATAAGCATTATTTACACCAAACAGACAAGCCTTGGGCATTTTACACCCCCTCCATTTCRGCTTGAAGTTCCTGTTAAATGGTGCAGTTCCCATTTGGGACTGGACAACTACTCCCTGCAACTCGCTACTAAACAATGACACTTCTCCAACTGCAACTCARAAAACAAAGCTGGTGCAGGGATCACCCAGAAATACACTTGAATTCCACAAAGCCCTTCCTTGACACCTATCRGTTATGGGACCCAGAGGCTCACAAAGGAAATATCAACTACTCAGTCCCAAATGTTTAGGCATGTATTTGCATCTCATATTAACAACATCCAAAAGAAATTCCCAATCATTCTGAGGGTTGTATTTCTTAAATAAAAAATGGAGAAGAAGAAAGAGAATACAAAATATGAAGCAATTGTTAGGCTACAGATAAGTACCCTGGGGAGAGCTGTTTCCCCACCAACAGAATTTCAAATTTAAATACCAGTGTTTCTATGCATTTGTTGTTCGGGTGCTTGGAKGGGAAAGCTTAATAGAAAACTGACTGAAGTTTGCCCCTTTTGCCTCACAGTGAACAAAAAATATCACTGCCTATCATCTTCCACGTCTGGCTAGTCACAGGCATCCAAGCATCAGAAAATAAACTGCATAAATCATGAAGTTAGCTTAAAATCCMCCTGATTTCCTAAACTCCAAGCACAATAAAGGTAAGTGGGATTGTTTGGATATTTCTATTTYCAGTTCTTGTTCTTTTGACCTCTAGAGTTCTTCACTTTTCACGTTGCTCTCCGCAAGGCTGAGGACTAACCATTTCTTTAGTAGATCTGGATATCTAAAAGGCCGGCTTCCTATGGGTGCAAGAGCTGCTTTACCACTCAGTTAAGCTGTATACAACTATTTCCATTTCCAGGGTTGCACATTTTTGCATTACAGAAACCTGTGATCCTGCAAAGATTTATTATAACCCCCCCCCTGTTCACTTCAAGCATTCTAAATGGTTTGACTGAATTTCCCATCGGGGATTTCTCAGAGGGCATAAATTCGRTCTCTGCGGGAGCAGCGTCAGGGACCAGCGGGAGCAGGGCTGTGCCATGAGCGGAGACGAGCCAGGAGCCTCCGGTGACCCAGCACAGGCTGTGCCCTCACCGACAGGGTGCAGTCCTGCAGGGTCTGAACGTGGGGCAGAGCCAGGTGGTCATAGCAATGAATCCCATCAACAGCCTCAGACAAGGCAAAGCCATCCGGCCAGTTCCAAGGTCCATCCAGCAGACAAGGGCAAGAGAGAGGACTGGAGACAGGACTACAACATGGGTCCGTCCAGAAGGCAAGGTCAGAGGTAGGCATGCCCACAGCATAGCTCAGGCGAGGACTGGGTGCCGAGCCCTGAGCTGAAACAGGGCTCCTGGGCAGAAGGTAGAAGCTGGTGAGGGCCAGTAAGGCTCATYAGTGCCCAAAGGACTCTGACAGCCATAGGCTTCGGGGGAAAGCTCAGGCACAGTCCCAGCCCCATGAAAATGAAAGAAAATGCTGCCATTGACTTCAATGAGGTCAGGATCCACCCGATGTCTTTTCTCTTCCAGGTTCTGTGAAGTGCAATTCAAATGCCCTTGGGTCACATATCAAATAAATAGATGAGTGATAAAAGTTAACCAAAGCCATGCAACGCTCAAAGCACCGCGTAGACACAGCTGTTAAGGATATTAGCACTGTATCAACCTCTAACAAAATAAAAATTGCTATTGTGTTTCTGGCCAGCACTGGAAGGTTTTGAAGCTTTTTTCTAAAGCTAGCTGCCAACAGTGCCATGGGAGTGCTAACACACTGCCATTTCATTTCAAGGTTAATATTGAAATATAGTAAAAATCTGCATTTATACAGAGCTATAAAGACCAAAGAAAAGATACCTCTTGCTTTTGGCAAGTTTTGGATCAAGTAGCGTATGCATCATTTTCATGTGTGAGAGTGATGTTGCCCTCTGCTGGGTAACCCACAACCAGAGCAAAGCCCTTGCTCTTGAGAGTCTCGGCAGATTCAAGCAGAAGCGGCCCACATTTTTTGATAGTAGAATCTTTGCAGGTACCAGGTGATTTAGCTTTGCCGCACCGTGAGGAGGAGGAAGGAGTACACTGTTAGCCTCTGTTTACAAGTGAAGAGGCAGGAGGTACAGGAAGGATGCAGTGTCAGTCCTCATCTCTTTGTAGAATACGGCCCATCGACTTCCAGCGCAGAATCAGCCCCATCCAACTTTTTCAAGGTCATGTAGAAAATCTGTAGGAAAGTTAAATAAAAAGAAAAAAAAAAGAAAAAAAAGAATCAGCCCCATCCAACTTTTTCAAGGTCATGTAGAAAATCTGTAGGAAAGTTAAAAAAAAAAAAAAAAAAAAAAAAAAAAAAAAAAAAAGAAAAAGAGAGGCTCCATGTTTCATGACTCTCAAGTTTTAACCACAAGATTGAAAGAAAAAACAATGCCTCAAATACTTACATTTAGTCCTTAAAACCCCTAGACACCAATTATATACTACAGGCTATGTCTACATTAATTCTCACCTATATTCATTTATTTGTATTTCCTCCTTTCATGGAGTCAGATTTAATTTTTCGTAAGTAACAGATAAATTACTAGTGTCTATATTATCAGCACCCTATTAAGAGCAGGAATCCAGCTCGATGCCACTGGGACGTTGTAACATTCCTATCTCATCAGCGATCAGACTAAGGTCTAGGGAGTGGAATTTATCAAATCCCATTGTACAGTGTATCTGGAAGGATGATAAACATGATTAAAATTCATTTCACCAACACGCTTGCTCATATGTATTTGATGTCCTTTTCCTTGGAATGGTTAGACAAATTGCACAGTTCCCTAAAATGAAATTCAGTCTTGGATTTTATACAACGTGCCCTGATAATACAAATCAATATTTTGACAAAACACATTTTTGCCTGAAGATGAAGTATAATGTGTAATGAAATACATTTAAGTACTTTATAATTTATCCTGAGAGCACAATGCATTTGACCAAATGTCATACATCATTCCATAGAAAACTAGATGGAATATATAATCTATACTCCTTTAAGAAGCAACTGCATTGAGAGAGTGCACAATTAAACACTTAATATTCAGAAAACATTTCAAGTTAAGGATCTATGTGTAACCTTTTAAAGATATGCATTGGTCTACACAATTTAACTGCAAGATCACAGTTTTTTCTCAAATGCAATATCGTGTTCTCTAATTTCTTTCATTTTTAAGATAGAGTACATATTACCTTCTGTGTGTCAGCTTGCTTTTGCGRTGGACCTCACAAAGCTTGTTTACACGTATAGTATAAGGGGAGCCAAAAAACCCCAGAAAGTTTCTGTGGACCTTTTGCGTGCTGTGTGCCCAGTATCTACAACGAATGAGGTGGTTTCTTCTGGACCTTCCATGTCCTAGACCCATTTGGCTCTTCACCCTCCAAGAGCTCTCTCCCTGTGGAGCACATAGCACAAATTTCACAGGCAGCAGTGGCACAGACAGAAATTTAAAAGTTGGTAACTTACCATGTGCTGGTTCCTAAACCCAGTGTGGCCCAAAGGCATCAAGAACATTCAGGAGCCCGATTCTCCTTCATTTCGCAGGGAGATATGACAACCTATGTATCTTAATGGGTCTTGGCATCAGGTACTATCTGCATGGTCAGGTAAATATACGAGTAGGGATTTAGCCTTTGACTGTAATATGAGCCAGATGAGGTAGTATTTAATGGGAAGACTCAGTAACTCACCAGACAAGACTCACCGATACACGAAATAAAACAAACCATGTATTTTGCTTATTAAGGTTTGCTCCGTGTAATAACGTGTCTTATTGCAGTCACATTTACTGCTCTCTTGCCCAAAACAGCCTGGCCTTTAGTCTTTACAAGGAGTTTATCAGAATTCAAGACCTAAGTGCCCAGACTATGATCATTACACATGAATTGTTTTCACCGAGGCCAAGACATGAGCAYGTTCAGGCAGTACACAAAGATCTGTTGCTAAAACATTTCCCACTTGAAATGTAATTGTTCTCCAGCTAGGAAGTAATCACTGAAAGGCAAAATCCTACAGATGACACACTGAGTTTTATGTTCACAGAAGGTTAATATATTTTCCATCCACAGAGGAACTGTTTGTAATTTATAGGCAAAAATTCAGCCCTGGTGTAAGCAAGTGCAATTCTTATTGATCTCAATAGGAGATGCACTCATTTATAGCGGGGCTGGTTTTGGCGTCATGTCTGTTTAATACTAGAATGAATAATATTACAAGACAGGGCATAGGTTCGGTACGTGCTGAAAGCTTTTGCATGTGAATATTAAAATAGCCTGTCTCCACAATAGCAACTATTTTGGGCTGGAGAACACAACATGTGCCAATCTGAGTTGCATAATGCTTTGCACATCTCGGGGTTCGCTACTCTGAATAGTTCCATACTGAATGGCTGCTTAATCTCGCCGGTACAGTTACTGTAGAGATCCTCTATCTAACAGCACGATGCAGCGCTTTGCTCAATAGATGAGCCCTGTATTCACTCTCAAAAGCACAAGCCAGCCTGTCGGAGAGACTGAGGCAGAGCTTCGCTTGGAGAGCCCTATGGCTTACGCTATTTTGGTATGAGTTTAAAGAAAAACACTCACATTTTTTACACATTTGGTTTTCATTTGTTTGAAACAGTTTTGTAGCCTAATAAAAAGACCTACAGTTTCATAAAAGGAAGTTAACTGGTTGTCTTTGGGCAGTAGGAGACTTTTTCATTTATTACTGGGTTATTTTAAAGGCATTAACTGCAGTCAGCCCATGAGCTCTATTATAGAACTGATTTGATTTAGGATCTTTTTTAATTACACTGTGCTTTATTAAAAAAAAAAAAAAAACAAACAAATGCCAGTGTGAAAATACTGGATCTGTAGCCTTTCTTATTAGACTGCTGTGGCCTGGAAGGCAGAGCACTGCTTGTGGACTGGCTTGTAAGCCATCACACTGTCCATTGTCCGTCTGCCTCCCGGCTGGCAGCAAACGTACCCAACAGGAACACAGGTTCGGGGTGTTGGTTTTCCCATTCAAGCTCTCTTTCCAGCAGCAGGAAGGTATCTAACTTACCAACACACTTTCACCTTCCAACAGAAAGCAAGCTGACAGCCTTATCTCCCCTCCCAGCACTCAGACCCATGGGGAAGGCAATTTGCCAGTCTAACCTTGTGTTTTGGCAGGGGGACAAGAAGGGAAGTAACTTGCCCACTACTGCCTTCCCACTGATAACACACAGACCTCAGGATGGCCGTAACTTACCCGATTAGCCACAGTGCCGGCCRTCCTGGAAGACTTCACTGAAATGGGTGATCGCAGCACACAGCTCAGGAGTAAAACACATGCATTTTTCTAAAGCTCAAGGAAACATACATATACTGTGCTCTAAATATGTTTACATTACCGTCTTCTTCAACACAGCATGAACAAGCCACTGTGTGTAAGCATAAAACACTGGCAGCCACCATTCGCCTCATAGGTATAATACAGGATAACAAATATATTGAAAGCTTAATTTCCAGGAATCTAGCCTATTCCTTCCATTTTTAATTAGACTTTTCCATATAATGTGTACTATCTATCTCAATAAATTCACTTTACAGTCATGACTAGAGTGGCTATTCAATGTTGAGCTGTATTAATTCAAACGTACATCAAGGGACAAATTAAGATGAGGACATAGTCCAGATAACTAGAGTAACAGCCCTGGGAAGGTATATGAAAAGCTGAATCCTTTGCTCAAACCCATAAAGAAGAGAAAGAGAAGAGCGAAAAAGAAAAGAGGAAAAAGAGAAGAGAGAAAAAGAAAAGAGGAAAAAGAGAAGAGAGGGGAAAAAAAAAGGCAAAGTTGCCCAGGGTCTCTTTCACAGGGAGTTTAGCCACTGAATCCAGCGTCACGGATCTTTTTGCTCCTGCCTAATACAACGTACCTTTTGGTGCCGCTTTCTCAAATCCTGTCCTRTCAGAGAGTGTCACTGTCACATCTTCTCTCAGTAGCATTCAAGGAAGCTAAAGGGATTTAGTTCCTAAGCAAAACTCGTGCTTTTGAGTCACGCTGGAGTTGAGTCTGGAGGAACACTGTARTAATGTGGGAGAATTATACAAACCCTGGAGCTATTCTCAGCTATACATAGATGTTTACAAAATACAGGGATTTTGAAGTCTAGGTTTTACCCTGGACCATGGGAGGCAGTGGAGAGGGTCAGAAAGGACAGAAGAGAGACGTTTTAGATAAGAAATTGAAGACCTGTTTGCCTTAGTTTTGACTTTTTTTTTTTTAATGAGAAGTTACTTTAGCTAAGTAAAGGGGCAGAAGGCACATGAAACTTGTATCCAAAACCTGAGACCCCCGTCGACTGAACAAGCAACAATAAGGCAGATTATCCTTGACATTTCTGTGGAGGGGAAAAAAAAAAGAAGTAAAAACATGTGACAGAGGACTCTTAGTTGGTTACCAGAGGGATGGACCCCAAACCTACTCTGACTTGTCCAGTACAGCCAGGGTGATAGGACAAGCAGTAAACTCTAGAGATTTGCAAATGAATATTAGCCGAGCACCAAAAATCTCAGCAGCTGGAAATTGATGCAACTAGGGCAATCAGCACTTCTGGACATTTGGGGCTTTTATGAGTAGGTTAAAAAGCGMGCACAGCAGACATTACAAATAGCACGCACAGTATCCGAAAAGGTCATTTGGCTTCAACATACTACRGATTGGTCTTGCTCAGAGCTAATTATTCATCATGTGGCTCTGGGGGAGATTTCTGTATAAACACAGTCTGTWATACTCAAGGGCCTGCTCCTTGTCCCACCAAAGACAACAGCAAACTTCACTTCAGCCAAGCAAGAACAAGGTTGATGGCTGCAGGCTTCCTTAAAGCATAGGAAGGCTTTGCTGTGAGAGAAAATGAGGGCTTGCTGTATGATATACTGAACATGGGACGGAAAGATGTTTTGCTTTGCAGGATAATGAATGGAAGCCCTTCTTTTATAGGGACTGAGTTCCATGTCTGATGTGCCCAGCCAGAGTTTTAAAAAAATCTCACACATGCATGTCAGCTATTGAATGATATTGTTTAAAGCTAGAAACTGTGAGCTGTTAGTCTTTAAAGAATAGGCAGACAGGCAAGAAATTCCACTGAGTGATTTATTAGCAGGTGGAAGAGAAAGTGGAAACTTCTGTGAATCTTGGTCGGGATCCAGTTCAGAGCCTTATTTTGATGGAGGGCTCCCTCTTCTGGATTTTGATTGAAGCATATTTCCCAAAGTCCAAACCAGTTGATTTTTTCCAATGCAATTGAAAGGYGTTTTCAACTAGAAAACCGATCAGGGAGAGCACCTCTATGTGCTCTCATAGCCCATCAGTCCCTCTGCCGCACACAGCGCGGGGATCTGGGCTTTGGGCAGCACGTCCAACTGCACCTGCCCCACAGACCTGCTAGAGAGAACGGGAGCTGCCGCTGAGTTTTTAGGTTTTAATTTGCATATTTAAGTTAATAGATGTCCCAGGCACCAGGGTTTTTTTCCCTAGGGTTTACTCTAGCTTATGATTCTTTATTTTTTTTGCTTTCTAAATCCAAGTTTTGGAGAATTACATCATTAAGAATAGCCTTAGTTGTGACAATTCCTGGGAATTGTACTTGTGGACAAGAATGCCTTCAAGTTAAGCAGCACAAAAAGAAAAATATCTATTTGGCTGGAAGTTCTCCAATGACATGAAAAATAGCCTTTTAGTCCCTTATACAAATCAAAATAGTCTTACACGAAAAATCCTCCCTAATCTGGGGGGAATTTCCTCGCCCATAGGAATTCCTTCTGCAAACAGACACTTCCTGAATGGCAGGTGGGACTGCTAGAAACTGAAACTGCATCTTTGAGTAATTTATATTTCTTAAGGGGAACAGCGTTTTCAGGCGGAAACCTGCTTCAATGAGCATTTTCCTTTAATACAGCCAGAGTTTACTACCCCAGTGCAAATATATTTATAAGACTATGGCTATGGATTGTTATTGTGCCCAGAGGGGAATTCATTATTTCAGAATAGGACAGGAATGCAAGCAAAACTCTGAGTTTYGCTGAAAATGAAATAAAAGTAATAATAATCCATTTTGCTCTGTGGCCTGAAAAGGAGTCACATCTCTCTGATTTTAGAGAATGAACGTAACTGCATTTTGTTTAAATGGAATAACAATCCAGTTTGAAGTAAATAGTTTAAATTTAGCAACTACGGACACCATAATGAAGGATGTGACAAAAGCTATACATCCCTTTAAAAGAGAATCAGACACGCTTCTTCCAGATAGAATACGGCAAGCCTTTGCCTTCTAATGTTGTTACTGCCCACAAGACATCGTTCAGCTAGACCAACAACTCCCTGGCTTTTTTTCCCCTGCAGATTAGCAAATAGCCATCAGCCCTGTCAACATTTGGGCGGATGAGACCTGCAGGCCATTTACGGAGAGCTCCCAGACCCACCTGCAGGCCCTCAGACCTCAGTTTGGGAACCACCGACCCCAAAAAGCCCCAGCTTGCACCAGATGCCTCCCTGCCCTAGGTGCTCTGCGGCAACGTCAAAAGAAAGAGTGCCAATCCCMACAGGTTTGTCATTGGAAGAGATGGGATATATGAAGGATATGAGGAARAACAGAAGGAAAGTGAGCTGCTTAATGCCAAGGAGCGGACTGGATGGAAAGCCAGGAACAGGGCACGGGCTTCTTGAGAACAAGCTCAGTGCCCTCTGCACGGAGCCACAGCCCTTAAATTGAGGCCACAGCCACAGAAGGGGTCATGAAAAGGCATCCACTGGAACACAGCTACTTCAAGCTTACACAGAAATTGATGTCTGGGGTAAGAGGTCCCTACAATTTCCAGCACTACGAAAAAATACAGCCAAGTGGCTCATTTTTTCCTCTTCTGCTGAACYGGACAGCTATAACTCTGGAAGGAGTTGCCCTGTAGGTTTGGAAGAGGGGGGAGGATGTTTGGTTTTTTATTGCTATTGTCATAATTTGGAAGAAGGAGAAAAGTTGTGCTTTATACTAAATTTCTATTACTTAKCTTTGCCAGGAGAAAGATCACAGCAAATTTGACGAGCATTATAAGCACATGGCTCTTGATCCTGAAAGAATAATTAAAACAGATAAAAAGCCCTACTGTTTTCTTACTACGGTGCTGCAAACTTTGTAATATATTAAAGAAGTTAATTTTCAGGCTCATATACCTTGGTGGTGTTACAACAGACTGTTTTTGAGAAACCAAAGAAAAAAAAGCTTTTAGTCCCTTCCAGTGCACCCTATTTTATCTTTAGTAAGGCTTTGTGTTCATCTTCCCTTGGAGCAGAGTTGCACAACGCTACCAAYCTTCACTAGGGCTTTGGGCTGCCGTCCTCCCGTGCTTAAGAGTATCGGCCTGGGATATGCGGACCCTGCGGTTGGCTCCCTCCAGAGCAATGACAACTTTAACCATTTGACAAGCTCTATGACACACAGTATTTAAAAAAAAAAAAWYCTATTAAAAACMATAGAACAAACTAAACGGGCATCAGTCACGTGTTTAACTCTCCCACAGAGAAAATCTGAGAGGACTGTCTGCATTTGCTTTCTCTCACGATGTCTGCCTCCATCTGTATCTCAGGCCAGCCTGTTYGCTGGCGATGCCTGGTAATTCACACCTCGCAATAGGAATCAAGGCAATTATTAATATTCGGTAGTCCTCTCTTCTGGTAACTCCTACTTCTGACCAAACTGAGCTTGTGACAAGAAACAAGGTTTTCAAAAATAATACTCATCCCACATCACCTCTCTGGGAAGCTATTGTGCTGCTTTCCTCCTGCCCTTCCCCACAAATGGCCAAGGCACTGACATGGGAAAATCCCATACCATATTCATTACTTTGTTAACCACTCAGGGGTTTTATCATCCTTATTCCTGAGAGAAACACAAGAGCTCCGTTCTGTCGCACCCATAAAAACCTCATTCAAGAACACGGTATGGAGGTTTTACTTGCAAAAAGCTTCAGGCTGGCAAAAAGGCCCTATTCGCTGCAAGAAGAGCTGTTGACCTGTCCCTTGTTGCTTGCMAGGTTCCCATTAGTTGTGGGAACACATGCCAGGGGATAGGTTGCTAGTCCTTCCCAATCTTTTCACATATCCTCCTACTTCCCTACGGCTATTAGTGGTGATGTCCATTCCCACACCTGCCCCCGRGTGGGCTCTCACTTATTCCCCTACTGTCCTTTTAACACTTTCTTCACTTCTTCCGTTGTACCCTGCTATGACAACCCTTACCAATAGTCCTTAATTCCCATGCCTCTCTCCTCCACTCCCACCATCACCACCACCTCCTGGACCCCACTGGTCTGTGGCTATGTCCTCTCCATTGCTTCAAGACCCCTTTCTGCTCTGTCCTTATTTAATTCAGCAAGGTAGAACATGGCACTGGGACAACAGAAAGCCGGAGACCTGGGAAGACTTTGCCATCTTTTATGCCCTATATACCTASCATCACCAAAAGACACAGGCCAAGCCATCCAGTAGTGACTACCACCATCTGCGTCCACAGCACAAGGGCTGTCGGCACCCCAGAGCATCATAGCAATGTCATTGCTTCAACTTTGTAACAAAGGTAGTGACTTGGAAATTTTTTTCTAATCTATTTTATAAAATATGACAAAACAGTAGCCAATTTGTAGKTTTTTT
Organism: Oceanodroma leucorhoa; assembly: GCA_030449065.1. Lineage (NCBI taxonomy): Eukaryota > Metazoa > Chordata > Aves > Procellariiformes > Oceanodroma > Oceanodroma leucorhoa. Next base: position 539,773 of record JASVER010000128.1, on the reverse strand, counting down.
TCCATATTCAAAATGGATGCCAATGCCACAGGAGCTGACGAGTTGCTTCGAATTATGCACAAGAGGAAATAAAACTGACTTTTACTTACTGCAATCCTACAGCCAGCAACACGGCTGCTATTTTATAGTCCAGGAGCAAACCTAGGACATAGGTGGGACACAGAAACTGAGGGGAACAACCCTGGCCCTGCAAAATGGTAGAGTGCAGGGACATCAGGACACTGGGGAACCGGAGGCCAATTTAATGGGGATATGGGAATCAAATTGTGTGGGAGGTGGAAACAGTAAGCAGCCAGCACAACAGCTGCATATTAGAAAGCGTATATGAGAGGCTTGAGTGTAACCCTGAGAGCATCCACCCCTAAAAAAAAAAAAAAAAAAATATATATTAAAACCAAGGCAAACCATGTCTTTTACTACATCTTGGGATTTTTGAAGGTCTGAGTTACGATCTCTGGACACAGAAAATTAGCAGTGCTACAGTCATGTACTACACATACCATCCTCACTAGATCAGGTATCCACATGTCACAAGGTATCATGAAAACAGGATTGGTTTTAGTTAACAGATTCCTTTGTGATCGAGGGAGTAGTAGGTCAGCATCAACCTGACTTTCCCCACTGTCTTTTGTTGGACCTCAGCCAACACAGAACTCACTTAGCAATTTGCCTCTAACGCAGCAAAGAAAACTGAAAGACAAAAAGCCATGGACTATCGTATGATCTCCACGGCAGGGAAAATAAAGGCACACAAAAAAGCAATGAGATTTGTTACGATTCCTAAGAGAGATTCTTCAGCTCATGGTTTTAGAAACTTGAATCAAAGAATGCATATTCAGTCCACGGACAAAACCCAGGCACAGGAGAAATATCCAGAGTCACAAAACGTAACGTTTTGGAGACACGTGCATTTTCCATTTCAGACATGAGCTTTAGAAAGAACTGAGCAGAAATCTCAATAGCAGGGTAGAATATGGAAATGTGCTTTCATTTCTCTCAGATGAGTACCTCTAATTCTGGAGATAGGGGCGAGCTCTTTCGTCCTTGCTCTTGGCTCTGCGAAACCCTTCCACTGCTTGCAGCAATTGAACTAGTTTCCCAAAAAAAAAAAAAAAAAAAAAAAAAAAGCATGCTCTGTCTCGTTCTTACAGTTGATGTATTGGTACAGCTGACTAATGGATTAATCCAGCATTCAACACCAGACCTGATCCCAGGTAGCCTCTCTCACTGGGTATGAGAAGTTTCCCTTACTCAATTGCCCTTTGCTCATATTTGTGTACATTAAGAAAGAGTTCAGCCAGGGACCTCAGCATGCTCCATAGTAGCTAATAAGACTGGACTTATTGTTTTCAGCCCTTGCCTGGTGGCAAGGCTGGTGGTGCTACACTTTAATTCCCATTATAATGGAGAAAAAGCAACATTTCCTAGGCAAGGTGTGAAATGGAGAAGGTTCACCAGAACATTAATCGCCTGTATTCACCCTTAATTCCCGTGAGGTGGCCTGCATCAATCCTATTAACCATGCAAAATCTTGAGACTCGGTCCCTGAAACTGTTCCTAGCCACGCTGCTGCTTTCTGCCACCCTGCTGAAAGTCCTTTGGGACACCCAGGGCAGGCCATCTCCTCCGAGCTGTTTCGGTATCACTGGTCACCTCACAGAGGCAGGCTTTGAGGTGGGAGTATGACTTAGAGCTTGGAACAGAGATATTCACTCTTTACCATGTCTTTTATTTCCCCTGTAGGCAGTTATCTACTCATTTCAACAGAAAGCTTTTTTCCTAATGGGTGAAATGAGGAAGTCACTTCAACAGTACAYGGTATAGTAAATAATGAAGCAGAAAAGCTCTCCAACTTCCATTTTTCTTCTTCATCTCTGTGCTCTGTGCCTTTCAGCTTTAAAACCAGCTTGTGAGAATGCTTCTGGACATCTGTAATGCATCTGGACATCTATCATTATGTCTATCACACACATAAAATTACATTCAAATATTACTGTGGACATTGCATAGTCAAGTACTCCATCTTTAGGAAGTGGCAGATCTATGCTTTTCCCATGTGATGTTTATACAGGTCTTCTGAGCCACACAGCTACATAACATAAGTCTCCAGCTTCATCCAGAGCCCATGATGGACCGCTGAACTAGAGAATGGCTATTTGGTTTTACCCTTATTATTCAGTTTGTGGTATTAAAAGTAAACCTTTCCCCCTGCTGATCCAAGCACAGAATTATGAATCCCAACAGGCTTTTCTACAGTACACATCACTCCTTTGTGGGAATCCTCCAGCACATCATGAACTTACCTAAAATACCTGCAACGTGCATGTCCATCTCTTAGTTCCACAGCTGAGAAATAGGGAGGTGTTGAAAATGTACAAGTAATCACAGAGATCCAGAGTTGTGAGTGCTGGATACAAAGCACAGACCCCTTTCAATTCAAGGGCTTCTTTAAATGTGCTTTCTGTATATTTGAGGGCTTTCTGCGGATCAGCCCTCAAAGGTACCTTTGGCAGAGGCAAGGAGAGAACCTTAGTTTGAGACAGATTCAGTTGTGTAGTCATGACACCAAATCTTTGTCTTCCTCATGCTCCTGCCAACTGCTGCAACAAATTAAACAAATTTCATACAGGATGCAAACAACAAAATTATTATTCATCCCCCTCCCCTTCACATCATGCAATAACTGAGGTCAATATCCCACAGTAAAAATAACGCGTATTGTGTATTTAAATGATAGCATTACAATCAGGAGCCAAAGTAAAGTTGCAAGGATAAATTCTGACATCTCATAACTTCTGACTTTGCAACTATATTAACGTTCTATGAACGCAGTTTTCTGTTTATAAGTTTCCTACCAAATGAGCAAGTCAAAAATGCCCAAGCTTCCTTATGCAGCATCATACCAGCACCTATAAGAGCATGAAATTCAGATGCCCCACAAGCCACCCTCACTTGAGCGACCCAAGGGAGAGAGCAGCAGTAAAGAATCACCTCCTGCTAGTGCTACAGGAGGATGAGAATGTGAGTTTCTCAGCCATTTCCAAAAGTCGAAGGTAGGAGTTCTGGGTTCTGCCCTGGGTGCTAATCCAAGAGTTCACAGACGTCCTACTTGGGGTCTTCCACCATCCAGTTTGGCTCTTCCATAGGGTTACCTCCAACCTGTCCCTGCCCCAGTCCTTTCTGAGATGGGGACACAGATTATTCTTCTGGGGGTGGAGGTCTTTTCTTTGCCAATCTGTACCCTTTTCTTTGAAATTTTTCCCAATTCTGATGAAAATTTCTCCTCCAAACCCTCAGCCAACTGCTCTCAGTTCACTTCCCTGGACCTCCAGCAGGTGAAATCAAAAGATGGATGCAAAAGTGAATCCATCAGTGAATCTCTGACTTGAGAACACAGTAAAGTTCAACTGATTGATATTGCTTAGATCTGCCCACATAACCATGAGATAGTCTTTCAAAAGGAGAGCGACAGCAAGAGTAAAGCCTGGCATTTGGGCACCTTCTGGACAGCCGAAGAGGGAATGAASTGGAGACCAAAAAAACCACAATCAAAACAGTTTCTAATAAACCTGAAAGGGGAAGGACAGAAAGTCTCCACTGCTTCAGATGAATCAGATGCTTACAAATCAGATAAGAACTACAAGCGCCCCAGGATATCACCCRAACATTTATCTTATTTTAGATATGAATTACAGAATTTGCCTCCAGAAAGCCCCTAAAAACTGTGTTTCCCATATACGAGGCCTCTGATCCACATGGGCCTAGAGCAGCTGTTTGTAAAGGACAACTCGATACGAGCAGCATGTCTATGGTGYTGAATGCAAACCAACAAGAGCAAGAAAACAGTCTTACCCTGAAACCTACCCCTCGCTCTATTTGCTTGGTGGAGCGTGCAATTTGAGAGTGCAGCTACGGCAACTTCACGGCTGGCTGCTGCCCCTTTTGGSGGATACGGTCTCTATGTCCCACCTGGGTGCTCCCACCATCTCGTTGGCACGGGCAGTCTTCCGTCTGTTTAGTTCCCTGTACAGTTTCGGTAGAGGCTCAGACGGCCCTGCAGTAAAGCAAGGGTAGAAACATGCCTGTGACGATGGGAAACAGGGGAAGCAAGGCTGTCCCTTTTGGGAGCGCCTTCTTGTATCTGCTTACAAACATGCTCTCAGACCAAACCCTGAGTTCCATTACAGTGCCTGAGTGCTTGGGATATATTTTGTGAAACGAATAATGTAGGATTATTTCAAACTAAATTTAATGGAGATTTAAAATGGGGCTTTTAGAGCTCCACTAGAATGCGAACTGTGGTTAAAACCCCCCAAGAAGGCCTATGTCCAAACCTTCAGTTCCACTTCTTAAATCGTTACCAAGCTTAGCCTCTCTAGAGGTCAGCACAGTATCAGAAATAAGGAAAAAAAAAAATCCTCGTGTGACTGTTTTGTGTATACGGTGGACTTCTTCACTCAGAAATGCTGGAACAACCTTATTGCTTGTAAATTTTCACAGAAGAAAATACATAGCTTTTTTATGTAATATGAAAAAGATTGAAGGGATGGTGTCATAATTCCCACTATATGATATTGTAGAGGAAGTGACATTTGTAAAGCATTTCTTCATAGACATGAATTAATGGTGCCTATGCTGACCTGTTTGCCCGACTTAAGTGTCCTTTTCTGTTAAGATACTGGTGCCATTAACACATAATGAGGACCTGTCAAGGAGTCAGATTCCGAAGCCCTTATTCCCCTTTGTTTTGTTTGCATTCAGGGAAATTTCCCAATAAATTTTTCAAGTTCCGAGAATTTTCTTTGAGCATAATTGCGGCAAGTTATGTAACAAATTCCCCTCTAGCCGTGTTAGGAAAAGATTCAGTAAAACTAGAATAGTATCCATGTTTTGGCCCCAAAAGAACAGGTCTGAGTATAGACAAGAAAGTCCTCCTGTAGAGCTGCAAGGAAGAAAAATAATAAATTAAAAAAAAAAATTAAGATTTTAGCTGATTAAACATTTGCGTGACAAACCTGACTGCATGGGGGACTCCAGGTCTCCCACCGATGTCGGTGAAGCAGGCAAAGCTGCCACGCTGGGACCCTCCAGAAGCCAACCCTGTGCACAATTTTTGCTTCAGTATTCATTTGTTCTACAAATTCGTTGAAAATGTCTGGTGTTTTACACTTCCCCTGGTATTTCTGAGGAAGAAAAAAAGGGTTCATAACTTTCCAGCACAGACAGGATTCACAGGATTTTAAGCACGTTAAGTAATTGATGCTGTCCAAAAAAGGGTAGAAGCCAGGGAAATACACAAACTACRCTCCACCTCCGAGTGCAAGCTACAGCTAGCTACGGTATTTAGTTCCTAATCAAGAGGTTGCTAACAAATCATAACACGTGTAGCCAGGACTGCCAAGTTTGCACCTGACACATTGACTCATCGTGTTACCGACAGTATCATCCTTATAACAGCTTCAGACTGTCTTTTATGTACATGTGACCAAGTGTAACGGAGTGTCAGCCGAGCAAATGCAAACAGCACGGTCTTCCATTAAAGCAATCACATACCCAGACGCAAAATCCAGGACTCTGGGACCTCATGCGAATCTGAGAGTCCCTGGGGCATTTGGGTTTGATGAGAAATACATATAAATATTATAATCTGTGACAGATATAATCTTGCTCCACTATTTTCCACTTTATTTAAAAGGAAAGCTACCTATTTTGTTCAGCCCCACAGTCTGGAAGTTACAAAGATAAAAGGACCTCTCAGCATGAGCAAACTGCAAAACGTATTTGAAAATAAATTCGTAATGACAATTGGCATTAAAGAATTTATTTTCAAATACATTTTGCAGCCTGTTCATGCTGAGGAGCGCTTTTATCTTTTGAACTGGATGCTGCTAGGCTGAGCAGAGATGAAGAGTTTCCTCTTAACTCTTTCAGTACCACACAAACAGCAGAATCCATCAGGATTTTCTTATAAAGTACTTATACCTGCATTAGACAACCATTGCATTACAGGGGCTCAGTTTCTAGTCCCCAGAAAAGCAGCAGATAACCACAGCTCTCCTAGCCGATCATCTGACGCCTACTTTTAAGTCAAAGAATATTTCCTCCTTAATATAGTCCCTCAAAGCTTTTTTTTTCCAACAGAAATCCCGATTGCTGTGCTAACGGTGCCTTTCTGGTTAGCCACAAATCACGACAGCTTCACCTACTAAGTAGCAGGCGCGCTGCTTAGGACCAGGATTTCCCCGGCGGGAGTCAGCATCTTGCGTTACAAATAGCTCCTCTGCTGACAAGGCAAAGGCAAGCTCTGCCTCCACTTCTGGCATCCATTCCGCTTTGTGTGCCTCGACCTTCATGGCAACTCACTTGCTTTTAAGGTCACAAAGATAAACCCAGATCGCTGCGGAACAGCGCAGCCCGTGCTCCACACCTCTGCCTTCCGACAGTCGGTGCTATCCTTTCCCTCTGGGCATTCACACAGCTGCACAATGAGCCAGGATGGGAAACAAATCCAGCAGAAATCAGCCTTTTTGTTTTGAGTCCTTTTTCAGCAAAATAGTTCCCCTGGTTTGTCTGACTGCATAGCCAGACAAATGTCACAGAGGCAAAAGTTAGAGGGTGGGAACAAGAGGTCAGGCGTAGGGATGTGCTGGAGACCTCCTCGCAGCATTGTGAATTTCTGTTGGATTTAAAAAGTAATTGCATAACCGCAGACTAAAATACAGGTATTTTATATAATAGAAGCTTCAGTATCAAATTCTAAGAGCCTAAAGAAAGTTGGGATGTGGAGGAATGTAAATTACCTCAGAGCATGAACCACCTAGAAGCTGTGCCGTGGTGCAAACCTGCCCGTCATTTCCATTCCTGGCCTCACACGGTTAAATAGGGAATCTGGATGTGACCGAACAATGGAGAAAAAAGAAGGGCCTAGAGAGAGACAGACACTTCTCCACGTCACTGGAGTTTAGAGCAGGCTGTAAAATGTAATCCTGCCTCTGTGAAAATTCCATTTCTCTTCCTCTGTGGGCAGGATGAGGAGAAAGGGAAATCATCTGAAGACAGGACGTAAGTAGTAAAAATTACAAGAGGAAGAAATTCTGAAATATTAATTTTTGCCCAGCTTGCTCTGTCTCGGGGGAGAGGGAGAAGTTAGAAGAGGTATTTTGGATCACTGCATCCATCCCCCAGTTATCCCCATCAGATCATATAATCCCTTTCATACACCTCTCAAGTTTCATTTGTTCTTTTGGTTCACTATTCCCCTCCGAAGACTTTTGCAAAATTGCCCTCCTTTTCCCTTTTCCAATCTAAATGTACGTAAAGCTTTTTATCCCTGTGCCAACCCCTAAACCAGCTCTTCAACTGCGGCATTTCCCCTTCTGACGTGTTCATGAGTGGCGAAAGAGGTCACCTCCTGCCTTGTATTTGTGAGGCTGAACAAGCCAACCTCTTTGAGTCCCTTCTCACAAGACAGACTCTCCAGCTCCATGATTTACCAGGACAACCAGGACCTGAGGGAGCTGGTCTAGGGAGGCTGTAAGTCAGCAGTGGGTTACCCGAGTGCCTGGGCAGAAAGGCTCTTCCAGGGAGGCAAGGGGGTGCAGGCTGGCAGGAAACCACGCGGGATGCCCAGCCTCTCTCCCCGGTTTCTAGCAAATGTTTTGACACAGTAACACAGCAACGTTGAATGTGTCAGTGCCGGCAAATTAATATTTCCCAGCAGGAAAGTATTCCACCCAAAAAACTCAACTGACTCCACAAAAGTTTAAGAACTTCTTAATCCCAAAGGGAAGTCAGATAAGAGGGAGTGAAATTTATGAGCTCTACAACCCACCTCTCTACTGATGGTAGGCAAATAGTAACAGAAGCATTTAAAGGATAAAGACGGACTCAGCCAATACCTACATTTAAGGCAGGAACAAGCAACAGCAATCCCATTGAAAACCTTATGACTACCCAGACCAAAGCCAGAGTGAAACAGATAGATCTCAGCACTGTACAGAACCTGTTATTGGCTTAGCATGGCCTTTTTGGTAAACATTCCAAAAGTGATGACCATTGACTTCTTTACTGAAACATCCCTCTTCTCCCCAAATAAAAAAGTCGCTCTTGAAATACAGTACAAATCAGGGCAGTGATTTGAAGATGGATCACCTGCATCTTAGAAGAACATCCTGATGAGAAGGTCTCTCACTCGTATGCTGGTAGTGGCAAAGGTTTAAAGTAATCCTATTCTTCCGACGGGCTCACTATGGATTAACAAGGTTCCACAAAACACGTGTTGAATATGTGCAAGCTATCACTTCAACTGGTTAAACATCCAGTCCTGCATTCACACAGACAGATAAACAGCACATACCATAACGGCAAACTGAGCAGGATCCATGGATATCCAAGCCCACATCTAAGAGAATAATGAAGATGCTAAAGAAAGCTCTCGCTTGATCCAACAGCTGCTGTGCTCAAGGGCTATGGAAAACTTATCAAGAGTGACACCAACAATGAAGTTATGAAGTTGGAGCAAAGGCACGTACCAAAAAGGTATTCATGGAGAATCAAAAATGTCGGATGAACCCAATTTACTGGTGTGATATTTCCCTCAAGAGGAGCATTCTAGAAGGGGAGGAAGATGAAGACTTTGCTCAATTAAGATTAAAAAAGGCGGAAAATATGAGCTCTGGCACTCCTCACAGCTGCTCTTATTGAAGTTGATAACACAGCTTCCGTAAGCTTTCGTAATACTGATTCCTAAAAAAGGGAAGACAATTCATAATAGACCACACTTCCCCAGTACAAGAAAGATCCTCCTGTACATGACATCTATGACTTTATCATGCTACTCACAAACCATTTTAAAGCATACAGTGTATTTCTGAGCAACATTTCTGTTTGTTCCTCTCATGAGCGGAAGTGATATTCTTGCAGGCGATGTTGCTGCGTTGTATTAATATTGCCAGCACTTGGTGTGTCATACAAAAGCTTAAAAATTATTAACAGAGCTACAGAATCTTGAAACRTTTTGAAAAAGTGACAGAAGAAAATAATAAAATCATTTTGCATTGCATCTTCCGCGTTTGACTGAGATGTGTTCTCCATGGCTCCTGCAGAASAGCTGAGGTGCCTCTGCTAAGCACTCTCCCATTTTCCCAGAACCTGCTGGAATTAGGATACTACAGTGAACACCCTTTACAGAGCAACCGAGCTCTGGTACCCATGTTGCTATGGCACTTGTTTTTTCCATAGCTCCTTCCCTACACGAAGCATTCCATTTCAGAAAAGCTCCCAAAGGCAGTGGGAAGCCATGACATTATGGGGTCAAACATGCTGCCTGGTAAGCCAAAGATCTCAACGGTTGAGTAGGGTCACATTATCTCTGAGTAAGCATTTTTGCCCTCTGGCAGAAAGCTGAGAGCCTGAAGTTTTACAGATAAGAAAATACTTCTATCCACTCCATCCTGGCAAAGTTCAGGTGAGCTCCTTCCCTCCTGACCTCTTTCGGATGACTCTCCGCGGAAGGGAGACTAAAGCTGTCGTATAACACAGTGACAAACATGCATTTAGAAAACAGTGAWGGGAGAAAGAGACACAGACAGGAAAGGCAGAAAGGACATGATGCTTTTGGGACRTGAAAGGATGTGGAACAAGAATACAAAGTAGAGCATGGAAATTATCATGTTGATAAAAGCAGGAAAACCACCCAAGCCTGCATCTCCTGCTACATACACAACCAAACCGATGCACCAGCTAATCCCGTTTGTCTGCCTTTCCCCAGCAGAATACCGCTGCAAACTGCACATCTGCTTTGCTGGCTCGTACTTTCCCGCCTGCTCTCAAATGCCAGTCCCTGGCACTGCCGGTAACTATGGACAAGGCTGGGGTGGCATGAGAGTTTCCACTAAAACAACGAGGCTTAGAGGGCAGCTCCGAGCGCATTTCTGAGCTGTAACCCTGCAATCCGCAGCTCTGTCCGGTGCTGCCAAGCCCACTAGTGCCAGAACCTGCACAGGGGCTCTTCTGAGACACCGTTATTGTGTCTGGCCTAAAACTGCCACCATCAGCTCCATTTGGACTAATCACTGCCGATTTGTCCTTACACAGACAAAGAAAAGATTAAGTACAACCCACCATTTCAATTTATGCCTTTCCAGTGAGTTGTGGAGCAACCAGATGAGATCAGCTGAGGTGACCAAGCAGCTCACTGCCACTGACGTGACCGTTCTCGGCCATGTGCTCCCACTGCTTCCCTACTGAGGCTCCAGTGCTCACCTGACTTCYACTGAGGTGTTCTAATTCTTCAGTCTAGCAGGAGAATAAACTTTTCTGCCACATCAGCAAGTTGAGTCAGCTCCCCAGAAGGCAGCTGAGCACCATTGGTAACAGAAAAGAAAGCACAGGGGCACAGAGCAGAAGGGGAGAGGGAATCAAGACTGTCTTTTTGGGTGGCATCTCTGTTTTGTTAGTTAAGCTGGTCGAATGATCTTTTATTATTTCACCCAGGTTCAATCCATGGAAGTCGCAACCCAATCCAATTTAAATTGTATCAAATTACACCTCTCAAAATTAAATAGGAGCCTCTGTAAAGGCTTTTATATCAGTTCTATATCAGATGTAAGAATTCAAATTTACACAGCCAAAATTAGAGTCCCCCCCAACAAAGGGYAGGAAAAGTAAAGAATCATGTGCTCGGTCCTCCACTTTTCTTCACTCCTTCCAGTTTCTTCACTCCTACCACTCAGTTGGTACAATTAACAGGAAGCCAAAGTGAAGTGCTTAAGCAATGTGGAAGCTTTCCACAGAGGAATCAAGGGCTACACAGCTTCATACTGCTCCCAGCTTACCGTGTTCTTATAAACTGAAAGACTGAGCAGAAAAGGCAAGGTATAAACCATCTTCTCTGTCCTTACAGCTTTACAGGAGCTGCCTCTTATTTCATAGAATCATAGAATCATAGAATCATTAAGGTTGGAAAAGACCTTTAAGATCATCGAGTCCAACCATCAACCCAGTACCCATGCCCACTAAACCAAGTCCTGAAGTACCACATCCACACGTTTTTTGAACACCTCCAGTGATGGTGACTCCACCACTTCCCTGGGCAGCCTGTTCCAATGCCTGACTACCCTTTCAGTGAAAAAATTTTTCCTAATATCCAATCTAAACCTCCCCTGGCGCAACTTGAGGCC
>JASVER010000128.1:442987-528393 GCA_030449065.1 Oceanodroma leucorhoa | reverse complement strand
GCCTCGTTGCCCTTCTCTGGACACGCTCCAGCACCTCAATGTCCTTCTTGTAGTGAGGGGCCCAAAACTGAACACAGTATTCGAGGTGCGGCCTCACCAGTGCCCAGTACAGGGGCACGATCACCTCCCTGCTCCTGCTGGTCACACTATTCCTGATACAGGCCAGGATGCCGTTGGCCTTCTTGGCCACAGGGCACACTGCCGGCTCATGTTCAGCCGGCCGTCGACCAGCACCCATCTACAGTATTTTCATTATATTCATCTAATAGCATTACATTAGGTTACATTACCCAATGACTAGGTGTTACGGCACCTGGTTGTTAAATAGATAGCACACAATTCKCTTTGGAAGTTGCACGAACCACTCCTAGGAGATGACCACTTAAGTAAAACACATTCAAGTAAAACAGAATCAGATCATTCTCTTCTGCACATTGAAGTGGCTTAAAGCTGCCTTACTTGAGCAGTTGGATATTCTCCTTACACAGTGGAGCTCTGGGTTGATTTAGCCAGTCAAACATCAAAGCCAGCCCTGAAATGTCTTTAGAAGCGAAGACACATAAAACAGGTGACTTCTGACAGCTTTTCTGCAAAGAACAACTCTCCACCTTGCTATTGGCTGTGCATCGTGGGTTAATTTATCAACCTTTTCATTCATTTTTCCATCATTAGCTCATGGAAATCACTGTCATCAGATTTTAATAAGTCCAAAAATATAATAGGACTCCAAAAGCACTTAATGCTATTGGAGAGAACGAGACAACCCAAATAATGCCAACAATGACCAGAAACAAACACGGGATTTGGGTCTTCCCAAACACCTCATTAATGACAGCTAGAAAGAAGGGGTCTCTGTGGGCAAATGGTCCAACAACAGCTTACTACATGGCTTCTTTACCCGCCCTGTGATAAAAGTGGACCTCAACTTTGCGCAGAGCTCAAGTGAGGACAGCAAGACCTGTTTCAACTTTACCATTCCTACACTGAACTGTAGACATGGCCTACAAAGAACACACACCCAAAACACCAATTCCTTCTGACCTACCACAGGTATCTTAACTTTCCATAACTTCTTTCTCTCATGACCTCCTTCACCTCCTCTTCATGGCTCCCCCCGCCCCCCATCTCTGGAAAAACTGGGATAAATACTTTATTTTAAGACATCCCTGAGAGGCAGCAGGTTATCATTCATTCAGTCGTGTAGTCTTGTCTTTGCCTCAGTATCCCCAGCTGTGAAGTGATAAAAAAATTACTCACCTTTATAAATTACACTGGACTTCGGGGGAAAAAAGTGGCTGAGTCCCAGGTAGTACTGAAAGCCTGGCCTGAATCACAAAACATTATTTCAAACAGTTATATTTAGAGCTTCTGATATGTAACTCAGCCTATCCTTATCTATACGGAAAAGTTCCTGACTTTGTATTTTTTACCAGATTCTCCAGGAAAGGCCAAGATTTGCCTTATTGACAAACTAAAACAACCAACCAAMCAAACAAAAATTAGCTCCATGAAGCTTGCTGGAACATTAAGCATTAAGTACAGTCCACAAAACTCCTCCTCTTCTTCCTGTGGAATTTGACTCTGAAGAAACAGAATCTTTGACTTTCCTTTTCTCCCAAGCTAATCTCCATGAAAAAGAAGAAAACTCCTTGCAAATACAAATAAAGTACCTGAAGGGACACTACCACAGATCCTTTTCCCAAAACATAAATAGTTATATCTGACACAAGATGCCCTAGGGCACTTACAACCTTCAGCTCACAAGAAAAGAATGAAATAGTCTTAGCATCCTTCACCTTTCCAGAAAATCTGGTCCTTGCTGCCAACAGAAAAATAGCTTGTTTTTAAACCAGTAGTTTCTGTCTTGTGTTGTGCAATCTAATCTCACAGGTCTTTAGCACTGAGTCTACTTGTGTAAATTAAACAATTTCCCAAACGACCTCCTCTGGTAAGATTGCAAAACTAAAAATCATTCTGCCTTAAAAGTACCCTGCAACACCTTAAAAAAACCCCAAAACRCAACAGTATAAGAATTTGCTTATTGTTCAAACAGCAATGAAAATAACCAGCTACATTTGGTTTTAAGTGTTCTGCAGCTGTTTCAGATACCCAAGTTAGGATCAACATCTTCCCCTCCTACACTAGTCCAACAAAGGATACTAGTCAATATGTTTAATGTAACCCAGTCCGACCCAGGACCCACCTAGCCTAGTGCCCTGTTTGCAAAGGTGGCCATAAACTTATGACCAGAGCAAAGTAAGAATTTAGAAGAAACCTTTATATGAAATGCACATAAACACACGTAATATGTCATCCTCCAACTAATACTCTCTCACCTTCCAGCTATTTACGAAGGTTATCAAAAGCCAGGCTTGAGAGCGGTACCCAATGGGAGGGCAAGAGACAACAGGCCTAAGCTGAAACAAGGGGAGTCCAGACTGAATATAAGGAAACCTTTTTCACCATGAGGACTGTCAAGCATTGGAGCAGGTTGCCCAGAGAGGTAGTGCAGGCTCTGTCCTTGGAGGCTTTCAAAACCAGACTGAATGAAGCTCTGAGTAAACTGATATGAGCTAGGTGACCCTGCTTTCAGCAGGATATTGGACTAGAGACCTCCCGAGATCCCTTCCAAACTGAATTATCCTATGATCCTGGTTTTCATCTGAGGACCTCTCGGGCTGGATGTTGCTTCCATGTATTTAGTTACCCCCAGTTTTACTTTTATATGCAGTCTTCTCTTGAGCCTGTGTAAAATTCTGACGACTTGTTCGTCCACCATCTGACAAACAACGTCCCTGCTTTGATCCTAGCTCCACTGAGCTTCATTTCACGGCCCCGGTTTGCTTTCAGGTGAGAGAAATATAAAAAATATCAGCTGGGGAAGAAGAGAAATACATTTTAAAAAATTATTTTAGTGTCATCTATTCACAATATTCTTAATACATTAAAATCCTTTTAATAAATACCCTGCACTAAGTTTCCCAGTTTGGAGGCAAGGGGGAAGGGAGTCTACGTATCACAACTTGCTTCAGTTACCATAACTTGCTGTCAAAACCTCTTCGCACTGTGCCTGCCCGCAGAGCACACCTTTGGGATACTTGCACCGGATCGTTCAAATGCAAAATAAGTTTTCATCTCCAGCCATTGCACAGGCACAGAAATGTAAGAAGGAAGAATTGCTTGTCTCCCACCTCCTGGAGTTCCAGGTGCCAGTCTCAGTCTCAGCCAAGGCACCTGGACCGAATGGGTACAGAGAACGAGTGAAGTTGCCCCTCCACAGAGATGGTATAAGGCAGTATCATCACAACCTGTCCTGCTCCAGGGATTAGCAAACCGTTTCAGGCACCGCTAGGTTTCTATCGGCTATCCTTCAAAACTCTATTTCAGTTAAGGCAGAGTTCACTTCTATTCTCCTGACTAAAGATGCTCTGTGGATACTTGCACAGCTTTCCATCTCCTGCACACGAGTGAGCCGAACATAGGGTATGAGCAGTTTGTACAAACGTGCCTGGTACGCTGTAACCTTCTGCATTTTAACAGTGAGACCAAACGTCTTCCACCCCACRGAGGAAGGTGGTGATCCATCTCCATAGTGTTAAAGTCATGTTTGCTTCTCCCTAGCAGTCCAGTATCAATCTATAATCTTGACAATTGAGACTCAAGAGACCACAAGGCTAAGAGGAACGGCTGGATAATCATACCTAGGGTTTTTTTTAATCCCTCAGGTTTTTAAATACCACTTAGTTCCCCTCAAAGTAAGTCCAGTGATTAGTACCTAAATCGTTAATTTTGTTTTGGCATCAAGCCACAGTCTCTGGTTATGCCTCTGTCCATGCCATTAATGACTGCTTTAGGACCTAGCATTTTTTTTCCCCCTATGAAACTACAAACTGTAAGTCGCTCCTGGATCCTTCTTTTTGATAAACTAAACAGATTGGGCATCTGAAAGGATTTCTCCCTTCATAGGGAGGGATTTTTTCCAGCAACAAACATTTATGGTTTAATTCTTTACTCTCTGTAACTTGGTTAAATTCTATAATGGATGTTAACATTTGGACTGAGGGGCACATTCTAGAATTTGGGGAAGGAAACAGTTGGAGAAAGACTGTTTTCCAGGATGCAGCCTCCATTGCTTAAGTATGGCTTTTATTCCTTTATCCTGTACACGTAACTTGCCTTGTTGGCTGGGGCCTATTGAAAAAAATGTTATATATAAGCCTGTGACACACCTCTGTCCTCATGATTATTTATTCTTCAGGAATCTCATCTCATTTGTTGATTCTTTCAGCAATGTTAACTGTATTTACTTTCAGATCACTGAAGATGTTGAATAGTGACAGGCTCTTTCCAAATTTAAAAAAAAAAAAACAAAACAACAAAACACCAAAACCCCAAACAGTAAGAGGAACTCCTACTCAAAATTTATCCCTTGCTTACTACTTTTTGAGATTTCCCCATAACAACTCAACAATATGACTGGCAGCAGTGAAAAACCAGCGATTCTAACTTTGTCTCCAGAYAAACAACTAACCTGCAACCCTGCCTTAAAATGCTTAAATTCACTGCTTCCAGTTTGTTAGAAGCTGTAACAATGAAAGAAGCAGACGAGATCTGGGAAGAGCAAGAYGGGCAACTCTGCTCAGTGAGCCTCGTGAGAAGGGAAGATAAAGACTTCAGAAACAAATTTGAGATCCACTGAGGGAGTAACATGACAATTCCTCTTTCCTTGCACAGTTGTAACTCAGTAGGAGTAACAGAATCTGCGGCATATTTGTTTGCTCTTCCTTCACAAATAGCAGGTCTACCACCTCATGAAAACAACTGTGTTAGAAAAACATTTTCAAGAATGAAAAACAAGAGTTCTTAGTCTACACTGAGGAATCTTGCTCATTGCAGATAGTTATCTCCAGATTTCTGGCCGGTGCTTCATCCTGTTACCTCTTATAGGTGAGTCGGCGACAAATTCTTCCATTCACATTTGAAAAAAAGATGCTACACATCAACCTTCAATTGAAACTAGTAACACAGGAGAAATCTGCTGCAGCAGCCATGTATCTGTAGATGTTCATGGGCATCAGCTTTTCTTTTTCACTTCAAGAACAAAATAAAATCCTTCTGTTGCACCATAAAAAGCTTGATTAGAAGAATAATGCCTCAGGCAAACCCTAGAGGTAGAAGCAACTTGAAAGAAACACTGTGCTGAAAAACTAAGTTGATGCAATATTAAACAAGTGAAATCAGGGAAACGGGGAAAAAAAAATCTGAGCACCAGATTCTGAATTCCTTTACGTTGATCTGACGTTAATCTAATTCTGCTAATTATTGCATACTCACTCAAACGAACGTAATATACAGAACCAGGGCCACAGTTCTCTATCATCTGCATCACAGAGAGTTGAACACACAGACCTGAGGTCCACGGCTCCCCTGGCAGACCCCAAAACTAACCAACCTAGTTACATTTGCCACAACCTCCGAGTGTCTGGCAATGACCCACTTCCCTGGTTAGTGGTGAGCGGTGATGGGGAAGGTCAYGGGGAACTGCACCCATGCAAACGGAGCATCTTTTCTGCACCAGAAATGCCCCTTGGAGCAATGACTGTGCTTTGCTGATTAAACCACACAAAGGAGCTGGCTCCCCTCTGGAGATTTGTCTGGTTCTGTCCAAACCTTTCRAATGCATCACTTTGGGGCTGAGGTACTGCCCCAGATACCACAGGCTAGATACACACACGCACAAACACACAAGTTTTCAACAATAAAAAAGGAAGGTTTCCCAACGAAATCCGCATCCAGCCTTGACCAAAACATCACAGTTCTTTCACACTATTATTATTTCCTTACAACACAGAAGCCAGCTGCACATTTTTGAGTCACACCTCACCTTTCACCTGTTACCGTGAGGCACGTTCAATTTGTCAAGTGTCATATCAAAGGATTTTTGAAGATCCTCATTCAAAACCAACAGGATCAATTGCCTTGAGAAACCAGCATTGCCAGAGGCACGCAGTGACACCACTGTCAGTGCTACTGCAGTCTGGGGCCACCACTGCCCCACCTCTCTGCCCCCAGCGTCCTTCCCTGCTCGCGGTAAAGGTTATCTCACCCTGTAGCAAGGGGCAGGAACTGACTGATTGCAGTTCCTGACAGGTCCTAAATTCATTTTGAGAATGTAATTTGGATGTTGTTTYTGCAACCTGTTATTTTCAGGAAGATGCCAAAGCATGCAGAGGTATGAGCTTGCCTTTAAATACCCAGGGCTTTCTGTCCACTGCGTAGTTCAAGTTTCGCTCCAAACGCTCGTGCTTAACTTGGCATTTAGGTAACCATGCTGAAAAAGATGACAATCCTTTCAGCACTGCTGGCTCTGATTCTGGTCGATCTGCTAAAGGCACAAGGTGAGTCCAAAACATATTGGCAAATCAATCTTCGTCAATTTGAAATAAGATTTATGTTCCGGAGTGTACTTATTCCCAGATTTATTTTTTTCCCTGCCTCCTCAAACTCCTACTTGGGCTCTCTGGTCCATAAAAACAACTATGTACATGTTTAGATACCCCTAGAAGTAACTTGGCTTTTCCAAYCATCCTCTTCATCCATGTAAATTCCTTTCATTTTATTTGTAGGAACCCCTGTTACCCCCGTGCTCGAGGCAACGACCGTGGAGCAAAGCGGAGACCCCAGCATGCAGCCAAGCACAGAGCTCCCCCCRGACTACAGCAGAGACGCATCCAAGGAGGAAAGCACGGAGCAAGTTGGGAACACTGGAGCGCAAGAAGGCGACCAGGCCACTTGGGAGGTGAGCGGAGAGCCAAGTACTGAACCTACCCCTGAGCTGAGTGTGGAGCCAAGCAAAGAACCAACCCAGGAGTCAACCACTGAAATATCCGGTAAGACCCGTTTTGTCTTTGATTGTCCATGTTATTGTTATCTCAATTTTGTTACTCCAGTGCTCCTACCTTTCCTCCACTAACGGGGCAAGATGTAAAAAATACTGCTTTTCCTTGTAGTCTATTTCCGGCAGGGTATCTGGCATGCCAGAGATYTAACCACTTTCTGCTCCTCTCCTCCTTCCAAAACATAAATAAATGGCCAGTAMCGGAGAGGAAGGTGAGACTCCTTAAGACAAATCGTGTTATTAYGGATGAGTGCATTTTACAGCTGTAYGTGAAGTSAGGAAGTCGCACCTCCCCTCTCCATGAAAGAGGTTTCTCTTGTGGATTTAGTTAATGCTGGCTTATAACGCGCATTCTTAACGTGGAAAAACAAAACCAGGTTTATATGGTGGAGTTTCATTGTTACGAAGGACTGCAGCCTGCCTGAGTGACATTTCACTCTGGTGAACCTCGTCTCCATAAAGATAGGCCAAATTATCCCCTGACGRAGAAAAACCTGAAGAGGAGTCAGAAATTCAGTGACCGCAAACCAGCAGAGGGTCTGTCATCCCATCCATCCATAGGGAGCTCTCACCTGCAAGGAGGTTGTGTGACACATCACCCAAAGATCTCATCTTGAGCAGTGTTCCATTTGAAGGCTCTACCCTTTGTCCCWTAGAGCTATCAGCAGCTTCTCCAGAGCTCACAGCAGGGCACAGACCGTGGAAGGGGATACACTGATGCATTACTTTTCTAGCTAGCAAGTCAATCTGACACTGACTTAACCTTCCGTATTCCTTTACTCTTGTTCACGTCAGCTGCCTCATCTTTTGAGAGCATTTTCCCTTGAAAACATTTCTTTTGAAAGGTTTTTGCTTTGTTTCTCCTACTTACTTCAACGGCATTTAGGACTGTATCGCCATGTTTCTCATTACCACAGTGAGCTGCTTTATCATGCATTCAGCCTCATTAATGAATAGAGGGACACAGCTTCATTATCAGATGTTGTTAATTATTTTGGTTTTCTTTTGTTTGGGTTTTTGTTGGTTTTGTTGGGGTTTTTTGTTTGTTTGTTTTTTAAGAGAGGAATGTCTTATGTAAGACATTATAAGTGAGGATCTTTTAAATGGACAGAAGGATCTTCTGAACAATGAAGGCTTGAGGAGGGTTTTTTTTTTTTGTTTTCTTGTTCTTTACAATAGTTTATGTRGGAACAATCTTAATTTCCATGGTGTTCATAGGAAGCAATTTGCAAAGCCCCTAAGTTGCAATTCCAAGCAGTTCTGTCACTCAGTGTAGTAGTTTTACATTCACTCTCTTCTTTGTTTTTACTCTAGAATAAACTGCAACATTAAATCTTGATGGAAAAGCAACAGCCACACGTACCTACAGAGTTGATTTCACCACAAAARAACACACGCACGGTGCCTGCAGCAAGCTGGATGGCGGAGCAGTTCCTAAAACTACAGCTTGCAGGAAAACTGTAACCATAGCCTTCAGTTCAAGAACCCCATCTAATTCTTGCTTACTTTACAAGGTTAATTAGATAACAGGTGACCTGTGCTGTATTGCTTGCATAATAACCTGAAATAAAGACTGTCATTGCAACTACATGCTTTGTCATCATTGTAAATCCTTCCCTTGCTCCACTTTAACAAAAAATATTTCAGAGTATTTTTTTCTAGGTCTCCTCTCAAACTTATTTCAAACAACTGATGCTTCTGTTGTTTTATTACTGTTGTGACCAAGCCTACATTTGGTTTTCAGGAACTAGGAACAGGGTTGTGAAAGTATTTTCAGACAGGCTCCAGAAGACTCCAGCAGTGAAACACAAACCATTATTTAGCCCATTAACCTACCAACTTTTACACAGCTGTAGCTGCAACACACAAAACTACCTCCAAGTGCTTTCATGGCTTGCAGGTACAGTGACAAGTCATTTATCTGCAAATTTTGTCAACCAGAACAACAGTAAGTAAAGAACATGCACAGCTGCGTCCAAAAATAAGCTTGCTTTTGACAAAACCGTAGAAGACAAATTAGAAACATGAATGTATTAGAAACTTCACTTGCTTCTTTATTTCTCMTATAATACCCAAGTGTTATACTACTGCCTGGCATCAATTGCAGCATTCCTTGTTTGGTATTCTTACTGTTGGAGCAAAGAGAGCAGGCTGAGTGCTGCAGGGAACAGAGATGCTGGCTCTCCTCGGAGACTATGGAACCATACAGAGATAATGTAAAATAAATTAAAAGTGCCAGAAGAACAAGGTTCTCCAAAACAGTTTAGGAAACCATCTTTGCCAAGGAACTTAATGCTGAAAAATTTCATTAAAAAAATAAACAAACAAAATCCATTGCAGCAAGTGAGATGTCTCCTTATCCTCAAGTGCCTGGTGCAGTGTAGACAAAGCAGTTCTGTGATATYGGAAGAAAGGGTAAGCAGTCTTGGTTTTCCATTTTTTTCAACTTAATTTCAAACGTAATTTGGTATCTTCTAATTACTCATTTGTAAAGCCATAAATAAGGGAATTCCAACATCTCATCCCCCATTTGTAAAATTAAGTAGAAGCTATCTAAACGCACTAAACCAGAACACTGGTTTATGTATGTAGATTACTAATATCTTGGAAGGCAATACAAAGGCCACCAAATACTACCATCAAAACACGTTTTGGTTCCAAGCCAGCATTCAGTTTCAGGTTTCATCTTACAGTCTGCCAGCATTGCACTTTTGTTTGACCAATAAGCCAGAAAACCACTGAAGGTAAAAACAGCCTTTAAAAAAACCCCAAACAACCACCAAACAAACCCAAAACACCCACATTCTGAGCTTTTTATTGCACCAYGCAACAGGGAGACACAAAAGAACAATAAAACCCCTCAAGTCACACAGCGGCACACAGATATTTCTAGAATTTCGTATTCCTAAAATACTGCTCATATGATTGGCAGAAATTGGGAAGAGGAAGAAAATGGATTCAGTAACAAATACTGTGTTGGGCAAAAATGACTSGTAATGAAGAAAATCACCACACGATGGCTCCAGATACAGAGCCTTTTAAACAGAGTTGCATTTAATATTAGTACAAAACTATCCCTACAAAACAAGTCAGCTACCTCTGCAGCAGCCGGAGTGAAGAAATACAGCAAACAGAGCTCACCCACTCCTAATCTCGGCAATACAGAGGTGACTTGCTTTTCACTACTTTCTCTGAGTCACCTACCACGTAAGAACGCTGGTCACTGCCCTCTCATCTGTGGTTTGGAGAAACCTCTTTAGAGCGTGCCCAAGAGGATATTCAAGAGCACTGAATGGGACAGAGCAAGGAAAATGATGGAAAGCCACTTCTTAGAGTCACAGCAAGAAGTGGAATGAAGCAGCTCTCTCCCATTTACTCATTCAAACCCCTCATCAGGGTAGAAAGGCTGCAAGCAAATTAAAAGCAACTTAAATACAAAGAATTAGTTCTTAAAAGGCCATAATGGATTACCATGCATAAGTGCACTGTTACCATGCACTTAGCTTTAAGTATAGCCTGTAAGATTGTAAAACAGATTAATCAGTGATAAATAGTAAGCTGTCTGTTGGGACCTCAGCTCTTAAAGCTCTGAGTTACAAACAAAAAGAACCCCTCTCTCCCAGGTTGTTTGTTGATAAATTATTCACTAGGAGGTTTCTTGTACCTTCTTTCAGCACTTCTGATACCAAACAGAAACACAGGTTTGAGACACACAGTTCGTTCTTATTCTCCACAGACGGGCCTCTCCCAYCTCTACTCCCACACCTACTGAAGAGGAAGGACATCGCACGGGTGTCCAGAGTGAGAGCTCTCACGGCAGAAATGAAAGGCACCTTTCCTTCCAGCTGTTTATAGCACTGTAACATTTCACAAACATCTGTGGTTGTGCTCTGGTAAATCCAGCATACCATGATCATAGAATCATAGAATCATTAAGGTTGGAAAAGACCTCTAAGATCATCGTGTCCAACCATCAACCCAGYACCCATGCCCWCTAAACCATGTCCCGAAGCRCCACATCCACACGTTTTTTGAACACCTCCAGGGATGGTGACTCCACCACTTCCCTGGGCAGCCTGTTCCAATGCTTGACAACCCTTTCGGTGAAGACATTTTTCCTAATATCCAATCTAAACCTCCCCTGGTGCAACTTGAGGTCATTTCCTCTCGTCCTATTGTTTGTTACTTGGGAGAAGAGACCAACACCCACCTCGCTACAGCCTCCTTTCAGGTAGTTGTAGAGAGCGATAAGGTCTCCCCTCAGCCTCCTCTTCTCCAGGCTRAACAACCCCAGCTCCCTCAGCCGCTCCTCATCAGACCTGTGCTCCAGACCCTTCACCAGCTTCGTCGCCCTTCTCTGGACACGCTCCAGCACCTCAATGTCCTTCTTGTAGTGAGGGGCCACTGATAAAGCACTGTCTCCCTGAGCTCCTGTAGGATGAAGCTTGCGCTTTAACTACTCAGGCAGACTTGCATTTCTGCAGCACAGCCAGTATATTATTTATACCGTTCCATTGCGTTGGTCCTCCTTTCCCTTCAGAAGAACTTTCAGGAAAACTAATGGTTACAGTGGAGGATGTATCCTGCCACGAGGCTTTGTTACACAGCGTTAGATTGTAGGAACAAACCAGATGTTTTGTTAGAACAACTCACCAAGGGAAACCTGTGAAACTGGCAGGTGGAAGACTGGAGCAGCAAAAAACAAAACCCAGTTCCACCCAYCTTAACTAAACCCCATGAACTACCTCAGATACCAGCAGAAACAAGGGGCAGGTGAAGAGCAGACTGCCCTCTGCATTGTTAAAAGTTACAGGTAAAGATACACGGCATGTGGATACTGGTGACAACTAACAGGTTACTCTACAGGCATAGTAAGAACAGAGCAGAGCAAGAGTCATACCGACARAAAGTACGCTTTTGCTCCTTGGAGTTAAGCTTACTCAGCTGAAAGAGACACGCAGAGTGGTTTTGCTGCCATACCAGTATCTTTACACCAGTGCTGGAGTATACCAGAGTACTGGAGACAGAAAGAAATAAGGAGAGACTATGGCTAAAGGCAGCACCGCAGCTACTTTGTACTGTAGGAAGAAATTTAGAGTGAAGTGGCAAGAGGCAAGGGAATGTTCTTTGTCTGAACTATAAGCTGCATAATAATGCTATCTTGATGAACAACAGCCTATAAAATATTCAGTAGGTATCTCTTTCACTGACCTGGTAAAATTTATAGCTCAGGGCCAAGAGGTTCACTCTGACATCTCAGAATTTTCCACTAGGAACCTGATGCAAATTAATGCCAAGCAGCAAGTGCTGTCATTACAGCATACAGAAAAACATTAGAAAGGCTTCTAAAACAGCAACTCTCTCCTGAAAACAAACAAACAAACAAAACCCTGTTGTTTATTCTACACTTTGAGTAAAACCAGCAATTACAACACAARTGAAAAAGCTTCTCTCTACTATAGGGCAAACTAGCAATTACCAACATACCCCACAAACCTCCTCCACCACACTAAAGGACCCCAGTGAGGCTTTGTGTCAGGTAATCCACAAGCAACAGAGCCAAATTCYAGTTCACCATGAGTCCTCAGCAGAGAGCTTGCTAGTATCAAGAACTACCTGAGTGCAGGCTCAGTTTAGGAGGATTCTGTTATCTGAAGCCTCAAGCTGGGTTTTACACCCAGCAAGACTTTGCACTTGGGCAAAGGYTAAGAGAAAAGGGCAGCAGATTTGCCTCCTTGGTCTGCTACCACTGGCTGTCCAGTTTGGCCCAAGAGTCACAAYATATTAGTGCCAATAAGCTCCAATTTCAACTGATTTTTCCAGGAATTTTAAAGCTGTTGCCCAATCCAGTCTAACATGGTATACATACAGAGGGGAAGGAAGGCTTAAGTTGGTTTCCATTCATGGCTACTAGTCACATCTTCACAAAACAGCATACACCCAAAAAGGCATAGGTCTCTACACAAAGTACCTCTGAACCAACAAAGAATTCAGTTGAATAGGATAGCTGAAAGAAAGATTTAAGTTCCACAGAAGTCAAGTCTGAAGCCCACCTAAGATGCTGAATTTAATCTCTCTGAAGAGGACAAAAGTGACAAGGGCACAACGGCAACTGTGCTGTAACTGAACTTTTTAATAGGGATGGATACATTTAATATACTATGAGCCCGTTAACAATTTTCACTGAAATCTTATTACCTTAGTGAATAAATTAATGGTCAGCTGAACAAAAAAACCCCAAGGATTGCGTAAAGATACTACAAATCCCTTGAGAAGCCCTTCCACTGCTACAGTTACTGTTTTCACCCAAAAATGTATTGTTATGATTCTTCTGTTTCTCCAAATGCCTCCACTGCGGCACCTGCAATATTTCAATGACTAACTCATTTAATGACTTAYAGTCCATTATCAGGTGGGCAGCTCTTTGGTAAAGGTGTGGCAACAGATTCTTTGCTTTCTGTCAACGCTCGTGGCTGATGGACAAAAACACTGAACCTGACACCTTGGTTAGCTGCTGCCCTCACAAAACCACTATTTGCGGTCATGGTGATGGCTTTTAAAGTGTCTCCTGTCCCAAAAATGGTTAGAGAACGGCTGTTGATTTTTGAACTAGCCACTAGTCCTAAGGCACGGTCAGATGGCTGATCTGGCACCACATTAATTCTTTTAACAAGCAACGCAGCTCGCTCTTTCTCCCCAGGTCCTCCCAGCGTTTCCAARATGGACTGAAAATCTCTGACAGCAGATTCACAGGCAAAGAGYTCTTTCCCCTCCATGAACTCCTCCAGCTGAGGCAGGACTCTCTCCCTCCTTTCTTGAGCCGCTTGCTCTGTTAGCACTTTTTCTTTGAAGATGAAGTAGCAGCCACCATAGCTCAGAGCAGAGACATAGGTTATTAAGGTAGTGATGTCCAAGTTAACTCTATTGCACACGTTTACTTTGATCTGGGTAGGAAAAGCAATGCTGGCCACTAAATTCTCCCGGTCTACTCTGGTCACCTGCAGGAGTTCAGGCCCTTCTTCATCTGATTCACTGGCACTAAGGTGCTTGTTTTCTGCAGATGGCTCCGCCAGTGAGTTCACAGCAACAATGTCTCCTCGCACAGATATTCCCATCTCCTTGAGTCTCTCTGCCATAGGACTGGACACGCTGTTGTAGAACGCAAAGATTATGTGGGGATTGCTGTACTCCACTGGCTGCTGACGGCTTGCTTGTAGGAAGTCCTCTGCCTGCTCAATGACGCTTTTGTCACCATACTGGCCTCTCCCCAGCCAGATGTTATGCAGGGCCTCAGCCTTCCGACCAATGGCCTTCACCCACGTGTGACCTCCGTTTGCAACAACATCTACCACCAGTGTCTGCTTGTCTCCAAACCTGTCCTCATAAGCAAAGACGTGGAGGACACTGACAACATCCTCCAGGTTCTCTGCTGACTGAATGATGGCTTGGAGATGAGTAAGGTTTGTACTCTGCAGATGGGATTCCTTAATGGCCACCTTCCCTGCCTCCACCTTGTGTAAGAAGTTTAGCTCAGCCTTTAGTTTGCCACATAGTTTTGCCCCACCTTCTATTCTCCTTTTCTGGGACTTGGAAAGGGCTTCCGCTCTGTTGATCAATTCTTCGGCAACAGCAATTCTTTCACGAAGCAGCGACTGCACAGACATGTTGGAAACATTATTCCTATCAAGTGAATGCAAAAGAGAAGATTGTTATTGCATGGCCAAGAACAAAGACAGTCAAAAGAGGTCTTTGCAACAGTATACACCGGAGCTTCGCAATAGATTTRGTGCAACAGCTACCAGTATCGTAAAGCACAAGCATCAGGAAACTCAGCACAAATCCCACCAAAGAGTTCAATTCCTTTCCTTYGCCTCTGGGGATCCAACCTACAGCCTCAGAAGATCTCAGTTCTCAGCAAGGGAGAACAGCGGCATTCAAGTCCCCACACATACCTTGCACGTTTGTGTTTTTTAACCCCTGCATGTGAGCCCYTCAATGAGCTAGTCAGTCAGAGAGATCTCAACTCTCACAGCTCATTTGCAAAAGGTGCCATCCAGAGCAAAATTAGAAATGCTGTTAATGCCATAAGCAAATCTTGCCTCTTCCTCTCACCACAGTTACCATTACAATATAAAAGCTACCCACCATACCTACAGACATACATAAAAACTGTGAAGTCTGGCTTCCATCAAGTATTTTAACACAGAATAGAGGAAGACCGTTGTATTTTACAATTATGGGTAGCACAGCTCTGTCCTCCCCAGCTTCCAACTTACACTGCACAACTCAGTGAAYGAGCCCCTAACAACCTCCTGGCAAAGTTTCAATATTACACAGCATCATGACAGACTACGATTTGTAACTCTAGAGCCAGGAGGATCTAGAAATCTCTATGTTTTCTAGTCCTACTAAAGATTTACTGTGCTGCATCCGGTATGCATGGATCCCTTTGCATCCACATTACTTTAGTATGTCTCCCCGAGGAAAGTATGATAGGAATTACTTAACTGAATGTGGGCTGGCTTTGAAAAAATGTAGGATTCAATACCACAGCAAACAATATCATTTTTTTATGACAGGCAGTAAATAGCCACTATGAATAGTGAAATTAATCCATTTTGACTCCCAACTGCAAGTATAAACACGTGCTCCTGTAATTCTTACCTAAGCTGCATGTTGATGCAAACTGGTATTAAAGGGTAAAACAAATGCAGCTTCAGCTGAAAATGAGCAACAGAATACGGCCTGGGTCCTCTGCCAGTGCAACTGGGGAGCCTGGCTTCAAGCAGTTGAAATCACCCTTGCATTATGCACAGGTTCAAATACAGTCAGCATTAACTGCTACCGGCCCAGTCAATACCCAACATCACCAAAATCTCCCCCTTCTCAACCAAAAAGCCCAACATTTTCCAACGTGACCTACTGACTCTCTTCAGGGTCAGAGGAGGCCACCGAAATCAGTCCTTCCCCTCCACAAAGTTCTCACCATTGCCACAAGTTTATTCTCATATGTAAAGCAATGAGTAAAACCCCACAGTTACTACTTTGGCACTTCTCACCGCAGCGGCTTCAACTTCTACAAACATAAAAAGGCTTCAAGACAAAGCTTACTTCAAGTTTTTCAGCAAAAGTAAGCCCACAAACCCAACTACTTTTTCAGCACAACAACTGCGAGGCGGCCTCACTATCAACCCCAAGGCCTCAGAAGAGGAACTATTCCTTAAAATGAGGTGGGGGGAAAAAATTAAAACCCTTCACACAAACGTTCGCTGTCACACGGAGCCCCGGCAGGCCGCTCGCTGAGGCGAACGCGCCTCAGCCCAGCCCGCCGCGCATGCGCAGGCAGGTCCGGCGGGGACAACCACCCCCACGCCCGCGGGACACGCCCGCCG
Source organism: Oceanodroma leucorhoa (assembly GCA_030449065.1). Lineage (NCBI taxonomy): Eukaryota > Metazoa > Chordata > Aves > Procellariiformes > Oceanodroma > Oceanodroma leucorhoa. Next base: position 512,103 of record JASVER010000128.1, on the reverse strand, counting down.
TTTGAGGGCGCCCCTCAGCCCGCCCCCTCGCCCGCCTCCCCTCGGCAGCCGCGCACAGGCGCCGCTTTACCGCCTTCCCGTCCCCTCAGGGCCCGCGCCTGCCCTCGGCGGGGAGCGGCGGAACGGCCGCCTCTCCCGCCCCCCGCCCGGCCCTGTCCGCTCCGCGATCACGTGAGAGCGGCGCCGGGGAAGTCGCGGCGCCATCTTGGGTGAGGGCAGRATGCCCTCGGCGCTTGCCCCCGACCCCTCTCGGCGGCGCCCCGGGGTGCCCCGGCGGCCGGCCCCGGCCGCGCCTCCTTGCCTCGCCCTCACCAGACGCACTTTCCCCGGCAGGGCGGGCGGCGGGACTCGGGCCCCAGCCCACCCTTGCCCCCCCAGTCGCTGTCGCGGCGCGACAAGCCCCGGCCCGCCTCGCCTCACTGGGCGCCCTCGGGCCCCGCTCCCTCCCCGCCGCCGCCTTCCCCCGCCGCCCGCAGCCTGTACTCACAACCCGTCCGCAACAGCCTTGGCCCCGGGCGGCGGCAGGAGGCGGCCCGGGCCGGCGTGGCGCGGCGCAGCTCGGCCCGGCCCAGCACCTCCCCCGGGGCCGCCGGGCGGGGACAGGCGCCGCACCCGCCTCGCCGCGCCGCCGGCCCCAGCCCTCCCGTCCCCCCCGGCATGCCTGCAGTCCGTCACGGCGGTCCTCAAATAAATACGTGTTTTATCCCGAAAAGCCTTCATTAAAGAGCAAAGGCGTTACATTAGGTCAGAAAGGCCAGAGACAAGTCAGCCTTGGGCTTGAACTTCAGCGGAGAAGAAGCAACCGTGGCTCAATGCAYGTTGGGTCCGTGAAGTTCAGGTAACAAAAACGGGCCTTATTAAACCATTTGGTGCTAAACGTCAGCAAGCGTCCTCCTTGCTTGCCCCGAGTTGCTGCCTGCTTCCAAGCAGTAGACATCTCCATGGCCTCTAGCCTCCCTCCACCCTGCAGCAATACTCCCTTACAGCATGGGAGAGGCTTGCCTTCTCTCCACCTACTACTGATGGCTGGTTCCTTCAGCGAGTAGTTGTCTTTAGTTGTCTAAATGATTTCACAAGATTCTGCAAAGCAACAGCAAGCCAAAGCAAGTTGTAAAACATTGGAACCTACTGAAAAGTCATAACCTCATGAAATGGTGATACTGTTCTCGGATCCTGATCCTACTAGTTAAATAAAGCCCAAGGAAATTCATGTTCTCGTAGGTGTCACGCTATCCTGAGTTCCTCGGAGCAGATCACCTTCCAGGACATGCAAATCAAGAACGTTACCTACTTTAAGTGACCGGTGTCTCTTTTTCTTCTTTCAGATGACTGCATTAGGAACAAGATAAATGAAGCAAAGTCATACTTCATGGTCAGCTTAAGTAATCAAGCTRGTAATTTGTCGTTTCTCACAAATGAACACTGTTTGTCCACTTTATTCCCCCTTGTCCTGGTTTCAGCCAGGCTAGAGTTAAATTTCTTCCTAGTGCTATGTTTTGGATTTAGTATAAGAAGAACGTTGATAACACACTGATATTTTTAGTTGTTGCTAGGTAATCTGCTACTCAAGGTCTTTTCAGCTTCYCAGGCTCTGCCAGGCACACAAGAGGCTSGGAGGGAGCGTAGCCGGGACAGCCAGCCCAGCTGGCCAATGGGGTATTCCATACCATGTGATGTCATGCCCAGTATATGAATGGGGGGGGATCCAGGAAGTGGCTATCGTTTTTTGGCCATTTTCTCGCCGGGTGGTGAGCAATTGCATTGTGCATCACTCATTTTGTATTGTATCATTATTATATTATTATCGTTATTATTATTATTCTTTCCTTTTCTGTTCTATTAAACTGTCTTTATCTCAATCCGYGAATTTTCTTTTTCCGATTCCCTCCCCGTCCCACTGCGGGGGAGTGAGCGAGCGGCTGTGTGGTGTTTGGCTGCCTGCCGGGTTAAACCACTACACCCCTTGACCCCACTTGATGCAGTAAGTTGTTTTACAAAATATAAACAAAGCTAATACCATATAACTAAAAAAAAAAATCAATTGCACTTTGTGAAAATGACCACAACCACCATATAATTTGCTACTCCATTGCACGAGTATCTCTCACTCCAGAAGTGATTTTATTATTTGCAAAATACATCTCAAAATTACTATTTCCTTAAATTCCAATGATTTTGAATGGAAAAAGATGTAAATTAGTTCCCTGCAGTTTAAAGGTTCCCTTTAAATACTAGATAAAATTTAGTTACTATTCTAGCCGTGCAGTCATCCGAGTGTGGCAATGATTTTCTTCAGCGTTGGATGAAGCAATTTAAAAAAAAGCCCACACTCCAAATCACACCACCTTCCCCATTAGAACAGCGTACTATGAAGGTCTATCTGCCTACCACTAAGAAAGTTATCYAATACTCTAAATAAAGCCTGAGTTCAAAACATTATGCACATTCTTTCCAAATTACACCAAGTCCCATGAACTTTCTCTGTAGGGCKTAAGTACCTCAGGGAGCTTTAGGACTCAGCTCTTAATGGTGTAAAAACTGTCACAACTACCAACTTGGTGGCTCATCAAAATGAGTAACTGACAATAAACCATTAGGCTATGGCATAGACCTACCCTTCTCGTTTCACACAAGCATGGAGCAATTAAATATTACCACAGATATGATGACAGGGGCTATGAAATCATCCCTCAGAGAGACAGCCTGAGGAAAACACTCTCAAAGGAAAGTTACAACTGATCATAATTTTGAAGCTTTTTGTCATAGAACGAGACTATGTACTAATGTTAGCCTAGTGACAGCGTTCTCATCTTTCTCAAGGCACACTTCTATTTGTTCTCAAAAGAAAAAGGTGCCACCATTTAATAATAATCAAATCACACATTTTACCAATTCAAACAGTTTACATTCCTAAAAGCACTGACTGAGGCAACCTGGTACAAGATGACATTCAGAACATCTGACAAATGTACTAACTTCATGTTGCTACCCATTTACAATGTTGGTCCATAATAATATAAAATAAAACCAACACCACTTCTGAAATATACACTTCAGTAAAAATATCCTGTGTGGTAATGCTTGTCTGTCCTCCTAACAAGGTGGGGGAAAGTGGGCAAAGACCCCCTCAACATTTATACCAATTATCAGGTGTCTGAAGGACAGCACTTTCCTTACTCAGAGCACAATAGTTTCCCTACAATGCACAGAACAGTTACTACATTTAAATTATTGAACAATAGGAAAAGATGGAAGATACTGTTTTTTCACTTCTCTTCACCACCCGTAAAATTAGTAAAATTCTACAGATGGAAGTTGTTCAATTATTTAAAAAAAAAAAAACACCCAAACAAACCAAAAACAACATCAAAAAAAAAACCCAAATAAAACAAAAACCCAAACAAACAAAAAAAAACCCAAAACAAAAAAAACCCCAAACCACACCCCCCAAACCTTAAAACATTTTTTTTTTGTTTGTCTCATTGTTACCATCTTGGGAGTGAGATAGCATGATTTATTTGAAACTTGCTTTGGTTTCAACTACCCTTCATAGGGTGTTCCTTACTAATCAACTGTTTCTAGTAGAGGAGGCAACTAAGCTACTGCAGTTCATGCTAACCATTTTCTGAAGTATCTACCTGCATTTTTTCATACAGAAAACTCCTTTAAATATTTATGTAGCACTAAAAAAACCTGAGAATGAATGTGTATAAATATTCTAAATTGAAGATGTAGCAATATAAAGTCTCCAGTTTCAGTTCCYAGTTTTTAATTTTCTCTAGAAGAAGAATCAGAGCATGGATTGGTTTTCAGAGTAAAATACTCAAAAAGTGATCTGGAGTAAGTCTTAATGAACCGTTTGGACACAGCTTTTATTTCTGACATTAGGAAATAAAACTTCATTTATGGCATGCTTCAGAAATTCTTATTTACCTAATGATAACATAAAACATCAGAAGACAGACATCGGAAAGAACAGATCAATTAGCTTATACACTACTTTCTGCAGACTAACTCATACTTTGTATTTTCTTCAGTAGTTATGGCTGGCTAACACACAACCTGTCAGGCTGCTCCCATAGGTGCTTAGCCTTACGTACAAGCAGAGTGATCCAGCTATCGCTCCCAGCTCATTATCAACATTTTAACAATCAGACTGCTTTAAAAAAAAACAAAATCTGCAAACAGTAACTTAAATGGCTGCAGACCAGACTACTTCTGCCGGAAAAAAAAAGTACATATATTTATCCTTTCTTTTGTAATAAATTTTCTATATAACATGTAACAAATGTATCGATACATACACCCACACACAGTATTATTCAAGCATCTAGCTCTGCACCTGTAAAAGTTGTGATGCATAAATTAAGTGCTCTTTTCATTACTGCACCTTTACAGTTATCTTGCAAGTTGGAAAATACTTTAGCACAATTCAAGGGATAAAGTAATTACATTACATATTCTCACTTTGCTTTGTAAATCCTGTTGATTTTTATTGATGGTGGTAAAGGCATTTAGTTTTCAGTCAGTTATTACTTCCATTATTTCTAACAATATTTTAGGGTTGAAAAAGTGCAATTTCTAGGGCCACGAAAATAACCCAAGTAATAGAAAACAAGTTCTTGAGACACAAAGACCAAGAGGGTCAAGAACTGAGCTGCTCAAGTAGATCACASTTCACACCTGAAATGGAAGACCGTTCTACCTCTTTGTGAAAGTACATGATCTTTTACACGAGATGAAACCATTTTTGGAAGTTACTTAACATTTAAACAACATTCCAAAGTGAAAAAATTATCCTGTCCACTCAAGATTTAAATTTTTTAAAAGAAGGTCTAACGTGAGTTCATCATGGCTGATATGTATGTGGAAAATTCTGTTTCCTCAACAACAAAGATACTGAATTCTCAGCTTTATACAGATAAACAAGCTATGATTAAAAAGACACACAGACACCTTCCCCCAAAACAGTGGCCTTCAAATTTTATTCTTTAGCCTTTTTCAAGCTGTCATTATAACTTTACATTTTGTACAGTATTTTGTGTACAAAGATTCCATGTGTCAAGGGAAAGAATTACTTGTAATAAGATTCCATGTATTACAATATTAGGACTGTTGCATTTGCACCCATGATATTTAAAAAATCTCTCAGACAAACCATGTAGAAATAAGTATGCAAAAACTGCAAAAAAACCATTTAAGTAGCCAAAATTAAAAAGACCTTTGTCTGAATCACACAGTCTTGCTCAGTTTCTACTAGGCTATTGCAGCCAAGTAGTCCTTAACCTCAGTTGGAGTGAGCCTCCTAAAACCAGCTTCATTACAGATGCCAACTTCAATGTTGTCTTCTGTCATTTGCCCTTCAAAGCTCTCCTATTAAAGAAAATACAGTTCAGTGAATCATATCAATGATCTCATAACAGTAAGAAACTTATTTCTTAAATATTTTGCTAACCTTTAGTGTTAAGATAGCTGTATGAATGGCATCTTCAAGCTCCAAATCTTCATTGTATCTGTAAATGGAAGTTCACGTATCTCAGCATGGGACAAAGATCTTTCCAAATCCTAATAATCCTGGAGTCTCTAAAAACCCAAACACTACTAAAATCTTCATATTTATCATACAAATATTATTTGTAAGCACTGTGATATTAATAGTCAAAGTTATTATTTGTAAAAAAAATATATATATTTCACTACTTTTCCTACTGATACTGTATAGAACAGTATTTCTGCAAATATGTTCAATACAATATTATTGCACTGCAATAATTCTCCATAAACACAGAAGTTGGAGTTTAAATAAAGCAAATTTCCTGTACACGTGTAAATAAGTAAACTGGATGCATCATATCTTAAATATTTTAAAACTTTGTTCTGATAATCTAGAAGCGTGCATTTTTTACCTGGCTGTTTTACATGGAACCTGAACAAAACAGACAGTATCCTCTCAGACAAGTATCAAGTACATTACCTTTTCTCAAGGAATGTTTTCCCATTGACGTAATTTTTTCCCATTGCTGTTGCTTTCCACGCAAAGTAAGCTCCCTGTAAAAGCAACAATCTATTGAATTGTTTTGTGTAACTTAGTCAAACATTACGTGTTCAGTTACTTGGTAAAAAATACAGAAGCAATTACGAAAATACTAAATGTTCTGAGAATATAGGAGACTATTTTGGATCACATTCAGACTAATTTGATATGGAAACATATGCTGTGAAAACGTACCAAACATTTGTATAGGGCCCCACCTATTTTCATCCTCCCACTACTTTGAAAGATGAATTTAGGAAGTCATTAGCATAGTTTTGATTTGGGATTCCTTTAACAGAAATAGTATGTTTGCCCTTGAGAATGAATACAGTCAGATCTTTCCTGAGGTTCATCCCATATATTCTTCTTTTTTAAGATTAAGGAATGTAAACAACTTGTTGCAAATCAGCCATCTGATTTATCTCAGCTACTAATAGGATATTTAGCCATGGCTTCTATTCTCTCCTCTGGCATGAAGACCATCAGCAGGTCTATGCCTCAATCAAGCTGCCTTACACAAAGCGTCTGCATTTTGCTTTTTCCACTTGAGCATCAGGTAGTAATTCAAATTTCTGAAGCTTATCAATGATCACTACAGTGACCACGTTTTTTGTTTGATATAAAGCGTTACAACTCACACATGCATCAAAGGGTAGTTTTTCAGAAGTGCAGTGCAAACACAGCAAATAAACTCACTTAAATTAACRACTGCCATTAAATACTAAAGTATATGCATTACATTTTACAATGCAACAGATTTTGGCCTAACTTCCGTCCAGTTTAGGGAACAACTATTTAAGCAGCATAAGCAGTCAAAATTTTTTTTTCCTGGTACCTGCTGCAGAACGCCACTCTTGCTGGCACTACCAACGAGGTGGGAAGGCATGAAAAGGGATGGTGATCTCCCTCAAAACCAGCTGCCATCCCTCAAGCAGTACAGGAACATGCAGGCACAGAATGATCCAGGCTTGCTCCAAGCACCTACTGAAATGGCTCATTCTGACTTCTGAAGTTATGTTAAGGGATCTTTTGTTCTAGCTCTGCATTCTTCTTCTCATCACAGAAAGTATTTCATGAGCACATATAAAGTTTTAGATGTTTTATAAAAGCAGTAGAATTTACAAACGTAAGATACTTACAGATGGATCCGACTGAAATAAATAGGGCCGCCCTTCATTCCAGCCACATATTAGCAGTGATACTCCAAATGGACGAACACCACTACAGGCAAAAAAAAAAACAAACAACAAACCACAAACTAAAAAAAATCATAGTTGATACGTGAAATTTATTCAGTGAAAACCAAAGGTGACTAAATTATTTTGGATGTGTTAACCTTCCCCCAAATGCTTCCCACCAGCCCAGAGCTGTGATCAGGAATGACTAGTCAACCAACAGTACARAAACAAAAGTATGCTGCCTTGTCTGACAAGTTTGTTTGCAAGATATAAAGACCCTATCTCACCCGCTATCAGTTAGTGCTCCTCCTGCTGGCCCACTTCATGTGGACATTCTCCATTGAAAAACTAACCGCAAAAAATTGAATCACCAGGCAGTTGTTACTCCTTACRTGTAAACAACATAATCTTTCTAAGCAACTTCAGAATTCAGAAAACCACATACCCAGATTGCGTGTATTCCTGCATCACAGAAGCAATTCTCTGTACTAGCTGAGCTGTTGGAATGGGCTCATGATAAACCAAGTAATATTGCTGAGCCAGCTTCCGAGCTCTGTGCACAAGTACTCTAAAAACAAAGACAAAATTAGTATGTCAAAGAAATTCCAACTAGTTGTTACAACTCAAACTGAAAACTTGTAATAAATACTATGCTGGGAAGTTATACCTCTGACATAATACCAATGTAAGAAAACATAGACTGTGCTGGGTTATCTTTATCAACTGAGTAATCTCTGAAATACTTAAACTGAAACTAAGGTTGAATTACACCGCTGTTCATTCCCTACTCATTCTTTAGATAGAAGGTTATTTGACAAGGTATTGAATATATTAAGAAAAACTGAAAAGYGAATTTCCTATACAGTGTAATACAATATAATGTTATGCCATACACTTAAAAAGAAACAGCTAATTGCTATCTGTTCTGTTTCTTACATTTCTTGTATGAAAATGCATCTAAATGTCGACCAAACAAAATTAATACCTGTAATCTGGACCCATACCGCTGTACACTAAACCTATATGTTTGGTAATTGGTTCTACTTTGTGGACGCTCCTTTCATCATAAAGAATGGATTTCTGCTTCTTCTCAGTTGCCAACACCACTCCATTTGCAGCTGGAAAGGAACAAGATTTTTTCTTTTCTATTAAACTAAGATTACGGAAAGCAGTCAAAACACAGAACAAGTTTATCGGACTGTAAAGAATTTTGCTCCTCCCTTTTTTAAAAACCCTTCAAGTTTACAATCACGTTAAACAGAGATACTTYGATGAATCCACTCAACACATCGTTTCTCATTTTAAATAATCATACAGCTCCCATAACCCCATTCTAGAGATTCTGAAGCACATATTAGTAATTGAGCAGTTGAAGTAACTTTTTGTGTAATTTCTATATATATGGACATACAGCTGGAGTTATTCACTTAAAAGACAGGAACACTCAAAAAAAGAAGATGTCTACTTCTACCAGCTGACTGTCTCCAAAATCACCCAAGCAATTTTCTTCTCCTAGCATGGAGCTCTATGCTCCCTTCCTTCTTCATAAAAAATTATTGAGTTAGGAAAAAAAAAACATAGGAAATATTAAACTCACTAAAACATGTGAAAACCCACTGAAAACCAAAATATGTAATAGAAGGCAACATGAAGAAAGACCCAGTACATAGTCCAAATTATTTTAGTTCTCTCTAATGATACTCAGAATCTCAAATCCTTCACTAAAGTAGTTATTTTCTGAACACACCTTTAATCCCAACCGATGGAGCTCCTGCAGCCACTGCAGCCAAAGCATATTCAATCTGAACAAGCTTTCCAGAAGGACTAAAAAGGAAAGTGCAAAAGTAAGCCTAACATAATTCTGATACGCTCAAATATTTCCTACAACAATCGGATGCTAACTTGCTTTTTAAAGCCTCTTTACACCTAGCATTAGCATATTCTAATCAGAATTTAAAAACAAAAACAAAACTGACCAAAACAAAACCCCACAAGTCTGAAGATTCRTAACAGCTTCTAAAAGAACTGGACTAGTTCAGCACAGACCTCACTGCTGCACAGTGCTACTGGGATACTCACACAGCGCCTGCCTACAGCCCTGATGAAAGCTAATGTGTCTCAGATAGGGAGCAGTGACTGGGATACAGGTTGAAGGAGGACAAGTCCGTTCTCCAACTTCACACCGTTTTAAACATGTTTTCCACTCAGTGGAAAATCTTCAGAGTGTGTCATGACTTTCTACTGAAATGGCATTATACCTGTGGTTTGCAGAAGTTTTCAAAACACTGATGTTCACTGCTGAAGGGTACAAGCAAAACACAGCTACTCTTTTTGACTGATAAGCACACATCAGGTCAGTGGCACAAGATAGAACTAGCTCCCATTCCATCCCCAGGCATTCCTGCATTTTGTTTTAATGGTCCATGTCATTCTGGTAATGGATGCAGAATCATCAGAATAGAGCAGCAGGAGTCAGGCTGACAAAGTAATTCATCCAGAATGAGGGGGATCGAGGGGTCCATTCTCTATCCCCAGGGAAAAGGACAGCACAGAGCCAGTCACTCATTGGACAAGTGATTTTGCAAGTGGGATCTATTCTGTGGGCTGTATTTCAGACATTGCTGTTTTAATAGATGCAGAAGTAAAATAGAAAATTATGTAACTCAGTGCTTAGAGGAGTTAGAAAAAACAAGCAATTAGTGTAGTTATTTATACACTGAGTAAACAGTGTATAAAGGTGACAAAGTAATAACTCTCCACTACAAAATACTAACAATCCCGAACAATAGTTTCCTATGCCAGCCAYTAAAATATACAGAACATTGGCAAAATATTTTAAAAGTAAGCACAAACTAAAATAAATAATTCTCAGTACAAGGAACAGGTGAATGAGGGAAAGCGTAAGTAGGTGTATTCTCTTCTGTGTGACTATAAAATCAAATGGCTTCAAGTTTCAGAACATGCAGTGCTTCTGTACAGTACAAAAAGTTTGTAACCCCCTTAGGAAACCTAAAAAAAAAGAGCTAAAAAAGAATCCAACTCACTTGAGTAAAGCAGGCATATCTGGCTGCATTCATCCATTAAGAAGATTCTTTTCCTAGTTTTAGATTCTGAACTGCTTCATTTGCTTAACTGCAACAAGCCTTYAGTAGCCTACTTTGCAATTACACAGCATTACTCTCCTCTGAGATTAAGGGAGCACTTTACCAAAAGCAGCACAAAGATTCGTGCGTTCAGTTTTTCTTTTCATATGTATAATATAATTCCGGGTAGCTTAATAGTTTCATCAAAAAAATAATGGAGAGTAATTTTGTTTTCTCTCAATTAATCTTAAGTGTATGTATTAGAGCAACACTTTAATAGACACCACTCYGATAGCACATTCATTCTGTGTATGCCATCATCCCACAGCTACGCTGTGCACAACACAAAGTGCAAGGAGAGCACCGCCTGGAAATTGCAGCAGGAAGGGAAATACACTATTTAAAACTCATCTGAAAGCTTCTTTCATTCACACATCTGCAAAGTTTGTTCAAGATACCGTAACTCGGCTATCGTCACGCATTTCCAATTAGCTCAGAAGTACAGAATTACTACCCAGCCTAAAGCGTGTGCGTGGGGACCCTAAGTTTGCTAAACCGTTTCACCCAGCACTCGCTATAAGGCACAACCAGTGACGAGACAGACCTCAGGCTGGCCCCACAGTGATTCTGACTTACAGCAACGAGAGAAGATAGAAGCAGCGACTCCACCTGGGCCCGAGGTCAGCGACAAGGATCCGGTGGGACCCGGGACTCCCACCTCAGCCCCCGCCTCTATCCCGTACAGCTCACGAACATTCCTGCCACCTGTATGCCCCCCTCAGGCGAAGGYGAAGCCGCCTGATCCCCGTCGCTTTCCCCACGCCCGCCCCTTCTGCCCGGGTCCAGCCCCCGCCGCCCCCCAGCGCTCGCAGGCCCGGCTCCGCCGGGGACGTGATGACTCTGCAAAGTCCCCACTCCCTCCTGCYCCGCCGCCGGAAGACCGCTCCGCGCAGGCTGTGCGCCGTCCTCCCCCTCGCCCGCCGGCCTGCCCGCCGAGAGCCCAGGCCTGCAGCCCGCTCCCACCGCGTACCTGAACGTAGTGAGGGAGAAGCTGTAGCCGCGCTCCGCCATTTTGGAACGAGCCCCTCCGCTCCCCTCACCAGCTCCCTCTGCGCAGGCGCAGTCGCTCCTCCCGCTTCCTGCACGAGGACACAGCTAGCGCGCTGATTGGCGAGGAGGTGGAGAAGAGCGGAGCATGCCGGGAAGCAGCGCTGGGCCCGCGAGGGACGCGATTGGCGAAGAGGCAGGCGGCGAGGCATGCTAGGAGTTGAAGTCCCCGAGCGCCCCTCTCGCCGCCCCGCCCTCCTGGTAGCGAGAGGAATGCTGGGACTTGAAGTCCTGGTCTCCGTCCCTGTTATGCCGTGAGGTGCTCAGGGCACTCGGTTTCCCAGAAGGCTCAGCGACAGGTGCGCATGCCCACTGCGCCCCCGGGCGAGCGACCGCTTTCCCCTCCTCTGAGGCCTTGGCGGGGCTSTGTGGGGATATGGCGGCTCTGGTGGTGGTCTTCTCTCCGCTGCCGCGGCTTCGCGGTCTCCTTCAGCGCTGCTGGGGGCGGCTGGAGCGCGGCCTCTTGCCGGGTTTCTCCGGGGGCCAGAGCCCGCCCTGGGGTAGGTAGCGGCCTGTTCTCATCTCGGCCGAAGGAGAGGGCGGCATCGGGGCTGCGGGAYCCATTTTTACCGTTGAACGGCTGAGGGAGGGGGCTGGAGCAGGAGGGCGCGCACCCCTGGGGACAGGGAGGGAACAGGGCGGGAGACGCCGCTGGCCGCTTTTACCTCCTCGCTTTGGGGGTGTCAGTAGCATCCGTGTCGCATTTCCTCGGCTGCACGCGAAAACGGGGGTTGGGTGTAATGAATTGGCTTTTTTTTGTTGTTCCCTTCAGGACCAGCACTAGCTGTCCAGTCTCCAGGTTTTCTTCCACAACCAGTAAACGACACTAGGGAAAGTAATGAGGCGCCAAGCCTGTTAGATAGCATCTTGTGGATGGCGGCGCCAAAGAAAAGGCGCACCATTGAAGTGAACCGCTGCAGGCGAAGAAATCCCAATAAGCTTATAAACGTAAAGGTAATCACCAGATTTCCACGGGCTTGCCACCTTATTCACTGCAAGTAATTTTGGTAATGGCAAAGAAGCATGCTGGAGTAAGATTTACGCCAATCATTTTGCATCTCACTTATTTTAGAGAATCGTTATAGTGGTCAATACTGACTGAAAAAGCTTTCTGTAATTTGTTTATAAACAAGCTTGAAAGACATTGTAATCTTCAAAATACTTTGTAACAGGTACATTCATCATGTGTGACAATAGTCTGTGGTTAAATAAAGAGTGACAGTTTAGGTGCAAGCCAGCAAAATGTGAATTTTAGCTAAACAGCTAGTATAAATGGAAAAGGTCTATCCTTTCTGTGCATCTMATTGAGTTGATAGGTCTTTAGTCTTCCAAACATCAATAGGCATAACGATTTAGGTATTGACTTCATRGGCTATTTTTAGTAGTAAGCAATTAAGTAGACATAGCAATACATTGCAGAAAAATTACTTTACGTAGAAAACCATTTTGAAAAGGCAATTTAATTTTTCTGTTATTTCATTTAAGATTTTTAGTAGTTTGTGATTGTTCCCTGTTTCTTTTGTTGCTGTTGTCCAAATTACAAAATTTCCTATTTTCCACTGTCTTTTTTAGAGGAACATAGATGTTTGTCCCGAGTGTGGAAACTTGAAACAGAAGCACGTCCTCTGTGGCTATTGTTATGCAAAGGTCAAGGCAGAAACTCAACTGATACGGATGGAAATACATAAAAAGGAAGGAGGACCATTTAATGCTCCAACTGTAGAGACTGTCRTCCTTTATGATGGAGAAAAGCCCACAGAAAAAGATGAAGGCAAGCGGATCATTGAAAGAGCCAGGAAGCGTCCGTCTTGGTTTGTTCAAAATTGATGCTATAGAAACAATGCTAACAAAAACAGTTGCTACAGCAAGATCGTGATTTTCAAGAATGTTTTCCTCGTTTTGTTCACTCAATATTGATACAGAAAACCTATGAACTTTTGGGAAGCCTGCTTGAATTGCATGTCATGCCATATGATTTTGCAGTCAGGTGGTGTTTCTGTGGCATGCAGTGGGAAGTGATTCTCAGTGATACATCATAGCAGTCAACAGTTAAAGAGAAATCAGGATCTACCTTGGGTTTGGACACCTGCGTACAGTACACTGACTAATTTGTATGCTAATGTTCTATGCTGGTTTTGTAAATAACATTTTTTTTAACAAAGGGAAAACATTCACAGATGTAAAATAAACTATGTTAAGTTTCCCAGGGAAATSTGCTTCCTGTTTTTGGCTGCTGCTCTTTTGGAGAGAAAAAAAAGGGGGGGGGGCAAAAAAAGGAGGCAGGGAAACTCAAAACCAATGTTGATTAAATACAGAGGATATTTACAAGGAAAGATACAGTTATCTGGTTATTTCCATGGCTCTTAACAGAATCTGCCTGGATCTCTCCACAATGCTGCTGTTTGAGATACTTGGTGATATTCCTGTTTTTGAGCAAAATAGTGGTTGCCATGTAGTATTTGCACTTTTTCTGTACCAGACTGAAGGTTGTGTTTCTTGCTGTTGTCAGTATACAAAATAATTTTCTGTCTTAAAGAGATGTGGAAAGCCTTTTTTTTCCCCTCAAAGTGCACTTGATTTCTTGAGTGAAATAACGAATTGACGTGCAGTCACTGGAAATCTGTAAATTTGACAAGTGTTAAAGCTGATTCTCTGCAGCCATTGCCATTAAGTAGTCTGGGTGGTCAGTGTGTGCTTGGAAAACCACAAATAACAGCGGTGCCTTCCTGTCTAGAGTCTTCTGCAAAGAGGGGGCAGCTCTGCCCTCTACTGTCCATTGGTACTCTAGTGGTGCGGTTACAGCACCTAGCTGTGGATTTTCACTTCGGTTTTAGGCACACAGTAGCACCACTGCATTTAAGATTAAGACTGTTTTCAATTTTAGGTTGGGATTTCAATATACAAACGGTACTGTTTGATATTATGGCTCAGCCAGTCTAATAGCTATTTGCTACCAAAAAAATGCAAGCCTGCCTGGCTTGCAAGCCTAACCCTGGCTAGATTGCTCCTGTTTCCTTGGCATTTGAGTGTATCTGCTCCTGTGCAGTCCTGGTTCGGGGAGCTATGCTGACTGAGAACTGTTCCCTGGCTTTCTCCAGCTTGGTTTTTAGTGGGTACCTCCCTGTAGCTTGGCTCGTGTCAGGGTCAGAAAAGTGGCAACGTGGACAGTAGGRATATGAAAGTGCAGGACACAGGAGCATGCTTTCCAGAATAGCCTTCGTTTGTACGTGGCTGAGCCAATTACGCCTGCTTAAGGAGGGGGCTTGTATGTGCTGTAACGCTTCACTTCTGCCTTCCTCACTCTAGGTTCCATGTTCTGAAACATAACTGGTAGGAACAGATGTTAGTGGAGATACTACATTTCCTCCACAGTCTAAGGGAATAATGAAAGCTGGTAAGTGTAAATTATGCCATCTAGTTGACAGTATCCAAGCAAACAACCTAAGTTCTTTTCGATTTGTCCAAACAGGATTTATTCCAGTTGTATCTGGTTTTCACTTCTTCAGAATTGAAGCCAATAAAAGGTGGCAAGCAGGATGCAGAGTGGAAGGCTTACTTTTGACAGAGCTGCAGGGGATGAGGCTGACATATTGGAGGTGAGATTAGCCAAGCAAGAAGACAGATGTATTGTCCCGAGGGAAAGGGGTGTGTGTGTATGTATTTTAGGGAGAGGTGGGTGGTTTTTTTGTTTCTTTGTCCACAATCACCCCTCAGTGTCTTAGTTGCTTTTTATATATTTATATTTTTGACAAAGGTTCTGTAGAGAAATATGCTAAATTAGCCTGGGATGTCGAGAGTCATGGGTTAATTTCTCAGAAACACAGAGGTATTATTTAAAAAAAAAAAAAAGACTTAGTCTTCTCTAAATATGAGAGAGGATGTAATTTCTGCTAATGGAGTAATAATTATAATTGGCGGTATATTGCATTAGTTTATTGAGTTACAGTATCGGTGAAGCAATGAAGATGCTTTACAAATAGAGTTCTTACGAAACATGAGTGAAGTTAGGCTGTATCAGCACTAGATATTTTAAAATACTTGCTAGGTCATGGTTAGGTAATGATTCATTTCACAGACATAGTGCCTATGTTTGTGTTGCATCTGTGCAATCCAGACAAGAGGAGATGCTTGATAATGTTTCATAGTGATTTCTGAGTAATGTGGGGGAAAATAGCTGGTATTAAAATAGCTGGTATTCATGGTCTCTCAAAGAAAAATTGGAAACAACTGACAAATATTGAAGGTTCGTATATGCAATTGATATAGTACCAGTTAATTTTCCAAAAAAGAAATTMTCTTCAGTGAGAGTCAGAACAGTTTCGTTTGAATGACTTTTCCTTCAAAAGACGAGTAAAGGAAAGCTCACTTTCATAGCTTCATTTTAGTAGCACTGACAATACGAACCTCTATTACTTTAAAAAAAAAAAAAAAAAACCTAAAAAAAATTCCAGAATTCCTCTAAAACGTGGCATAGTCTGTTACTTGAAATAAACCCTGTTTATATGTAATTTTGAAAGAAATATAAATTGCTATAGTGCTAATATATAAACATACACTTTGGAAACAATGTAAATTAAAACTAACAAAAAACAAGCTGGTTGTTACAAATGCTGTACTCCAGAATCCATTTAAAAACAAAAATTATATGCCTCAGGGGAATTTCACTTTGATACATTGGGAACCTGGTAGTAGTTGAAAAAGACATTCTTTTTTTGTCAGAAGATTTCATGTGATTAAATACACCTTATATTTGATTATGTTTTTCTTCTATAAGGATTTTATGTAAAAACTATTTTATTTTACATTTTAGAAAGAACCAGGAAGATGATGTAATGTCCTAAAATACAAGGATGCAAGTTGCTAAACAATTTTGTATCATACTCAGATCTGCAGAGSTAGAAGTGATCTCTGGCAGTGATCAATTACAATATCCATAGAGGTTGATAAACCAAGTTTCTCTTTAATCTCCCATTTAGCAAGGAAATTTTAATAAAAGGTTTCTGCACAGTCCTCATCTATTCTGTTGAACACACTATGCAAGCAAGAGCTGGCAGTTGATATAATATATACTTTAAAGCACTAGGTGGCAGAGGAGTGTAGCTTTCTGGTAGGTGCAAGACAAAAGCCAAAGATCACTAGTGAGATAGGAAACAGTCTGTCAGATTCAAGACATTTGCACCTGTGTAAGCAGATCTGCAAAAAGGCTAAATTTGCTAAGTACGAAGAAAAATACAATAGTTGTTACGAGACATAAATTAATCTACTGTAATTCATTGTTCTGGCTAAATTTAATTAGATCTATACTGAGAACTAATGCGCTAGCTTTTGTGTATATTTATACACTTCTGCTCTTTGCTGGGTAAATTATTTGAAATTGCAGTTGTACCTATCATTTTTCCCTAACAAGATAGTGGAGCTCTTTTTACTGCTCTTAACTACAGATGGCTTTCTATGTTGCTTTGTATGCCTAGTTTATTCAGTTAGTTGACATTTTATTTATGCAGTTAGAAAGTCCTGCAAATAATAGGTCTGGCGGCATTCCAGTGAATTTCAAGGCATAACTGCCTTGAATTTGTAGAATCATAAGGATCAATTTGCAAACAGCAGACACGAAGTGGAAAGAAAAGAAAACCAATGCGGTGTTTAAATGAATATTAGTTGCTCAGAAGGCAGTAGAAGATTGTGTGCTCTATCAAAGTTTTAAAATGTTTTCGAAGCACACGAGTGATAAAGATGCCTGTATCTTTAGAACTTACTTGTTAATTAGTATTTAAATAAGATATTAGCAAAAATCCTTCTTTTACCTCACATGACTATTCTGTAATTTATAGAGCGAATGAGGATCAGTAAATACAAGTTGTTTCCAAATAATTTGCCTAACTCTTCAGCCTGCCAAAGACTTTACGAATGGGGCCAAATGGGAGGAAAATCAATGAAAGGAATGAGAGAAGTAGGCTATGCAGCAGTGATGGATCTAGTTTTACCTACTCCATGTATATTCCTAGGAAATTCTGTTGAAGTCAGTGGAGTATAATTCAAGGCAGAATTTGGTCCGATGTACTGAAACCCTGGATGTATGCAAGTATATACGTTTTTAATGCAGAGCATATACCTGTGAAACTACTGCTGGATACCAACAGGATTGGGTTTCCAGCTGAAAACTAAGATTGCATTTGATGAATGTAGTAAATTGTGTCCAATTGGTTGATACTTGAACTTCTTTCAAACATCCTATATTTCAGTTTCCCCCGGTAGAGGACAATATACATATTTAGAAGAAAGGGTATAGGATTCATTTCATATTGAATGTGCTGGTTAAATGTATGAAGAGCAAAACTGAAACTGCTCTGGAGCAGGAGACCCAAAACAAAAGCTTTTGTGGAGTTGTCAATGTACAATATTTGGCAGGGATTTCTCTAAAGCCTCACTCCTGGAGCATGTGATATTTTTTTTTTTATTTTTTTTGAATCAGATTTCCTGGTTCTAAGATGGTGGGTCAAAGATGAAGAAGCAAAGGTTTGGAAAATAACTAGGCAGAAAACCAATCCTGTATTATTATTTTCTTAAGTGTCATACCTTTTAAACCAATCCTATCATTTTGAAAATTTGTGATATACTTAGCGTGTTCTGATTATGCAAATACACAAGCATCTGACTGCATCCCTTGGTTTCTTGAACGGGCACAGACTCTTCTCTATACAAGGTGGTTCTGATGGAGTTGTTCTCACTACATAAGCATATAGAAATATTCTGTCTGACGTGTCTCGGGTATAAGCTTGATTAATCCTTTATGTGTCCTAAATTTGGGACCAGCTCAGGAGGCTCAAGAGGAATAGGCACATTAAACGCAGTGTGTGTCATGGTGTAGGAAGGACAATCAGTCCCTACTTACACAGCTGACATAGCTTTTACATCCATTCCCAAGGTATATTAATGCTGTTTCTATTCCCAGCCCCATCACACAGGCTCATCGGCTTGTCTAGCAATATGGCTTACAGCTTTATTTTCCATTATGGTGTAGCTCTAGAGCACATTACGTGAAATACTTCCAGTGGAACTAAGGATTTTGAACAGACTATTGGAAAGATGTATGTTTCATTTTATAATCTGGGATTAATATTAAATACAAAGAATAGTGTTTTAAAGGGGCTATACTAAATAGCTTAAGGCTCAAAATTGACGGACCAGTCCTGTAGGAAAGGTTTGTTCTAAATATATTGGGTTCGGAAGTTCCTGCTCATTCATCTTTTGACTGTTCCTACTCAATCATAATCAAATCAAGGAAGGCATCTAAGGTGTTTTGAAGAATAACATCAGGATTCAGTCCAATTAAAGATATCTTATATAATTCTGTCACTCTTAAACAGGATAAATGATACCTTGATCTTCAAGAAGCCATTGATTTCAGTAGGATTTCTTTCAAAGGAAATTGTAATTCCAAGTGACTGAGAGGCAGGCTGTAAAGCATCAAGCTGTTGTATTACAAAGTCACTTAATGAGATCATGAAAGCGTTTTTTTTTTTTTATTGAAATCGAGGAAATAAAAGTGAAGCCTGTCAGTTGCCAACACCCATCATGATACATCACTTGAGCCCATGAGTCCAGCTCTGCCATAGTCCTTTGGATAAGGTAATTTATGAACAAAGAATGTAATCTCTTAGGAGTTCAGGAGAATGCTGAGACATTTGAATTTCTCTTGCCCCGAATGAATCCTTCTCAGATGTTTTGTCCAGCACAGAGTAGATTACCACAAATTTACTATGAAAAAGGAGGAAGGGTTGAAGACCAAGGAGGTACAGTCATTGGCAGGTATGTAGAAGGAAGAGGCATCCTGTTGCTGTGTATGTAATACGAGGAGTACAATAGGAGTTACTACAAGAAACATACCTACATTGTGGAACTGAGTGAATAACTGCAAAGTACTCGTGTGYGTGGCACTGCAGAAATGGATGGCATAGCAAATACCACTCCATCATGCATCACTGTCATGTTAGCAATATATATTGGAAGCTAAATGGCACGATTCCTACTTGACCGGTGGCAAACTGAGGTGCAGAAAGAGCAAGTGAATTCCTCAAAATTGCTCCCTCAGTCAGTGGCAGAGGAAGGAACTGAAGCTGTTTGCAGATTATCAGCCTGTTGTATTCTCTGCTGTGTCACAGGTTAGGGAATAATAACAATTACCACTTGTGTTGGCCATTAATCTAGCTAGGTTTGTGTTTTGATCAAGTAAACTGCTGCAAAGATACTATATATCTAAACATTTGTTAGGACATAGGCCCATGAGGGTCTTTATCCACAGCTCTTCAGATAAGCTGGAAATCTTGTTTATTACTAAATGATGCCTTCTTTTTTTCTCCTTTCACTTGACAACAGGAGGAAAAACAGTGTGATTTTTGCAGGAAGCTTCCAAGGATCAGACTCCATCACTTCTCATCTGCAGAGGAGTGTCTTACCCTAAAAGYAAAGCCATTCTGTGCAGTGGGGTTATTTATAAGAATATGACTCAGCTGGACAACAATGGCAGAATCTCTCCCCAGGAATTTTTTAATGTATGAATCTAAAAATAAGTGTAGTCCTAGAAGTGGAAGATTTCTTCTCCACAGATTAGATTCCTTTGGTCCAGGAATAAGGTGCCTTCTTTATCTGCTATATACAAGACATTCTGTCTAACAGGGAAAAAAAAAAAAACAAACCCAAACAATACAAGCAATTAAATTGTTTGAAAAAAACCCAAGAACATAAGATCCAGAGATCATGCACCAGCAAAACCAGCAGTGCCAATGGGCAAAAAATTGGTTTAGATGAGTTCTCAAAGAAAACMTTTTTCCTCTGAGACACTTCATGCTGAAAAATACAGAGGAAGAGAATTTGCGATCATTTTTTCCCTTTTCTTTCTGATCAAAGAGATGTACTTTGCTTTCAGGCCACCAGAGTGTATCTTCCTCATCCTGCTGATGTGGCAGATGCTGGCATCCCTGAATCTGCCTGTTGCTTAGGTTATATGACTGTCAGATTCAACAGGCAACCGATTGAGAATAGGTAGTCTTGATTAAAAGTAATTTAATTCTTTTCAGTTTATTGATGTTACAATGACCCTGATTGCAATGACTGTATCTTCCCAAGAGCATAGACATTGGCTTTGTTAATATGATTTTCAAGAATGCTATCTGTATCAGGAACATAGCACTTGAAGGAGCAAAAAACAAAGGACTCCATATCCTTTTTTGACAGATCTTATGGTCACATTTAGTTCTGAGAAATATGAAGGAGTATCTGAGACTTTAAGCAAGATTCCTTTCTTTCCAAAGATAAAGCTGAAATGAAAAAGTGATGATCGGTGATAAATATTTTTCAATGAGTTTTCCCAGCCTGTGGAGGTAAAAAATAAAAAAGAGAAAGTTCCTTGCTGAATTCARAGCTGTAGAGAGTATTCTCAGGCAGGCTACTTTTTATGCATACTAYATCCGTGTCCCACCAGAATTCCTCTTACATGTCTGTAGCCGGTGTTAATCATGACCACAAGTAGATCTCATTAACAGAGCAAGCAGCAGAAAAAGCCGTAAGAAAAATGTGAGTTACGAGGCCCCTACTTCAACAGTAAAATCCATAGTTACTTTGGTCAGGTAATAGACATTAACATTTCACCCCTGAGCATCTTCCCTCAAGTGGTTACCATAAGCCGTGGTCCTTAATGGGTATGTTGCCAATAATTGGAGAAAACTGTCCCGGTCTCTCTGTGCCTCTCTTTTCTGTCTACAAGATGGGGATAATACCAATTTCATGACACTCCCATGGAGCTCTGTCAGGAATCTTTTTTCCTAAGCCATCTACGTCCTGAAGATCACCAGAATGCAGACACGGGCGTATTCAAAGAAAAGCCAGGTGCACACGGAAATCTACCTTACTGATGTACTGTGTACTGCTTGCAAAGCCTGTTTTCAAAATGTTGGCCCCTGGGCACTGGTGCCCACTTCAGCTTCTGAGAAAGGCTGGAGGGATCCCCTATATAGAAATAACCATGCTTATAGCCCGTTTCTCAGGCTCTTCACACTCGTGCCACTAGATGCGGTGTGCCCACTACAGAAAAGCATCTCTTCCCACTCTCTCGACTAGCGCAGAAGCACTAACGGCAGCTCTGCACTGACAGTCTCGGAGGAGTAGTTGTGGAARACAATCATTCCCGCTGATTGCTGGGGAACAACGAGCAAGTACAAAGCCTCATGGAGATGGCACAAACCACGTCTTGGTTTGGTTGTACGCAGCCAGCTGCAGCAGGCTTGTGCCTGTGTGTGGTCTGTGTGTTTTCTTGGCTGTGCCACGCACTGTGGCCCCTAAATGGTAAGGGACAGATTCWGCCATACCTGGTGGTCAAAGGAAACATGGACCATCTGACCTTTTCAGGTCCTGGGRCGGTAGGAGGGAGCAGAGGCAGTCCCTAGCCGAGGGCAGTTGAACTTTGCAGCGCCTCTTTTCCACCCATCACCATCCACAGTGCGCTTGGATTACACGTGGCATAAAGATTCTTGGATCTGTGCCGAGATCAGGATGGAGTGCAGCAGGAAACAATTCTCCCTTACCCACTCTTTCCGCYCTTACTGGGGAGAATATGGAGCTGAGATTTTTAAATTTGAGCTATTTGAAGTGTATCATAGTTCTTCCATCAATGAAATAGAAATATGGGGAATGTTTGACAGGCCAGGCACCAACTTTTAGTCTTGTTCCTGCTGGCGGAACTGCCAGCTATCGCTTTCCACGGACTGCTTGGTGCTYTGCTTTCCTGGACTCCATCCACGAGGCAATTCTTGCTGCAGTGCCTGAATATTTAGATATTTGCATTATAATTTGGCCACGGTGGACTCCCTGTGCTGCTTACCCCACTGCCAAAATATGCATAGCTTTGGCATGTCTTGTGATTTCCCAACCTAATCGCTTACTTTCCCCATTTGAAATTTTAAGAAAACACTGTTGGACACCTTTCTTAAAAGATCATCTTACATTTTATGCAGCCCAATTTTCTTAGTACCTTCCTCCTATTTTCTGCATATGGCCTTGGGGCTAATTTCACCTTTGGTAAACTATTGATCTAAGCAGTGTGCMTGGGGATAAGCATGGTTCCATATTTCCAGCCAACCTACTGCTGGGGTCTGCTTTAGCCCCTCCGGATTTTGCAATAAGTTAATTCATGCAGGGCAGAAGTTAAGCAGTATTCTCAGTCTTCATCCATTTTAAGTTTGAAATCCTGGACTGGCACAATTCCTGCTCTCTCCCTCAGTCATTTTCCAGTAAAGCAAAATACTGAGCCAAAGCTCACGAACTGGTGAGCAACTTGGTGCAAATTACTTTCAGCATTCAGTCCCCAAGATAGTCAATAAGCATGGAGGACTCTCTGTACCTTGTTGACTTCTTCTTTCCAGTTTGTATTTTCCTTTAAAGAGAAGGACATTGGGCTTTTGTGAAATTCAGCTCCTACAAAAGAATGCTTTGTGTCTGCACAGCTCCAGCAGCAGCAATACGTAACACTAGTAACAATGAAGAGCTCGTGCTGAGGAGAATCCTCCATTTGCTCGCCCGGAGATATGTGTATCCAATTTTTTCTATTTCTGATCAGCTGGAAAGACAGTGGCAACGTATAGAAGTAGAGGTCTGCTGCATCACTCATTATGCTGAGACTAATATGGCTTTATATCTTATTGTAGCTGCAGAGGAGGTCCCGAGGCCATGGGGGATTATCAGAAAAGCAGCACTATGGAAATGTGTATGGAGGGGGAAGGGGAATGAACAGCTGGAGAGTACTCAGTGCTGGTACTCTACAGGGAAAGCAGAGATCTCATCATAAGTGCTGAGATCTCGTCGTAAGCGCATTGATCTCATAGGGTTGTGCAAATAGAACACGGATTGTTAGTTATGGACCACCACCGGTTGTGGATTTTATATCCCATAGTGACCAGCACGGTTGTGATTCACTTGCCATATAGTGTATCTGGCTGCGATGCCTTTCAATTAATTTATGCACTGGTTTTCTCAAAGCCAGCAGAAAAACATGTTTTGTAATTAATTAGTTTTTTAATAATGTATCAGAGTATGAGAAGTGCTTTAATTAGCCCACCAYTTTCCTTGAGGGGTAAGGTTTTTTCTACTACTTATTCACGCATATTCCGTATATTCTTCTAAGTAGGGGAAAATTGTCTTAAAATATTAAGAACGGTTATTGGCTAAACAAGTTCTCTAAYAGAGAAATTAGTTACTTCATTGCCTTGTTCAGAAATTCTTTTCAAGTGGATGACCTTGTCACAAGTTAATAACCAGAAATGTGGCTCAATATGGGAAGCATAAATGCAAATTTAGCAGCTGAAAGAAAGCTTCAGTAAGGATAGTTAGTTATATCATTAAAAAGTGCCATTTTACTTTCTCTCTGCCATTTCTTGTATAATCCCAAATCCGTTCTCCSTCTTGCTTTCCATGTGCCTTTGTCTCAGTGAAGCTATCAGCTTAGTTTCACTATTCCCACATCTCTGACCCATCTGTTAGATGTTCCTTCTTCCCATATTTTCTTCTAAGGGTTTCTCTTTTTCATCTTTAGCTATTGTATGAAACCCTTATCTTTACCCCCACTGAAGTTCAAGATACCTTATGCTCTTCCCTAGCTCCTGAAAACAAACCTTTCCTTGTTCTTCTGAGGTCTCGCCTTGAAGTGTGTTTGGGACCAGACATTTCCATTCCGCATATAAAAAGACAGTCAGTTTACTGGGGAAGCCACAAGGACACCCMAAAGCTTTGTTCAGGAAAAGTGATGGGAAGTGTTAATAAGAAGGAAAAACACAAAGGCAGAGAGGGGAGGAAGCAGGGAGGGAAGAAGAGAAATCCTCTGTGTTGGGAGATGTGAGATTAGGCTCAGATGGAGAATCGCTCCAGGACTCGCTCTCCCAGACGTTGTGTGTGCCCAACCCTAGCTGCATTCCTAGAGCGCTCCGTCTCACATGCTCAGTTGTGGGTTTTTCCACTCTTCTACTTAATAATTTAACTAGGACGATTGAGCAACTACTGACTGAATTATTGAAGGTGTAATTAAACTGGGAAGAGTTGAGGGGAGCATGTGAGCATTTTTCTTAGCAAAAAAAAAATCTGTTTCACTATGAAATGAAATATCACAGCTAAATTCAGTTACTACCTAGAACCTGCTCCCACCCCCTTCATTAAATAGCTGATGCACCAGCGCAGTAGTTGTGAATATGGGTAGTGAGCCTTCAGCAAAACCAACCCAGCTGTTTGGAAGGTGACCGACTTCTGACACTACAGGGAAAAAAAAGCTCTCATCTTCCACTTCTTTATCTTCTGTAGTAGCAGTGGTGAGCTCCTGTTTAAAGGCAAGGTCACGCCCCTACATACAGCTCTGGGTAAATATTGATCTATTGTGTGCAAAAATTTAGCAGCCTCTGTACTGCAAAGATTAATATAGACAGTAAAACTGCTTCCTGGTTGCCTGGAGTTCCTCTGAGGTAGAGGTAAGGAGCTCACAATTTTGTCCTGTGTGTAGCAGAGTTCTTCAGGGTTGTGACTTTAGTTGTGACAAAGATATCGTTCAGCTCGGTAAGATTAAGCCTGATAATGAAGCAAAGATTATTTTAGGTGGGCTTCCTTTTTGAAAGACTTTGGCTACTCTTGACTGTCTTGCTGTAGCCTAAGAAGGCATAATCCAGCTGTGGAAATCAGGTTTGTCAGGATTTTATTTGGTCTAGTAAATGCTTGCTTTAATTCTGGGGTTTCATCATTCCACAGCTGAGAGCTGTGTTGTGACGAAGTTGTGATGGGTGTCTCTATTGTTCAAATTATTTCAGCTCCTATAGGACAAAACCTTAAACTAAAAAATGCATCTTTTCCTGCTTTGTCTCCTTAAATTTGAGTTTATGACTATAGTTAACAGGAGATGGCATTTCCCAGGGAGTTACTTTTTTTTTTTTCCTTACATCAGATTTTGCTGCTTATCTGGTTTTGGTTGTATCTTTTTGGTTTTGCCATCTTTTTTCCTCTGGAGAGGAAGAAAGATTGTATTAGTAAGGTACCGTTGGTATAACCTTCCCTTCACAAAACCTTGGGTCAGAGAAGCAGAGCAAGGACCATCCGTTCGCTGCCACTTGCTCCAGTGCAGAAGTAGCCTTCTCCCTGCCAGTGTGATTGAAGCAGAGTCCAAGTAGCATTTGATCCAGTATCATAGTGTGGCTGGTCCAAGTCACGGTCTAGCTCCTAGTTTTATTTAATAGCCGAAGAAACCCCTATGTTGGGCAGGACTCATAGGAAACCTGTAGTCATGGGAGGAAGGCAGAAGTGAAAAGATGTGGAGAAGTTCAGAGAACTTAATGAAACAAAATACTTTGGAATTYAAAAAAAACCAAACAGTTTAAGCACATTAAAATAAACAAGAATGTATCTTCATAGGCATCATAGGCTGCTCTGAAAATTTCAGTTATATTCTTCAGTAGCCTATTTCAGTTTTTTGTTTGTTCTGACTTAACTTTTTTGAACAGTTCACGACAACTGAGCATCCAACAGATTGTTTATGTCCGGTCCAGATCCTCTTGGGAAAGTGGTGAAGTTAATTTATTGAGCAATTATCCCATGGCCTGAGATATGCCAGTAATACAGTTTGATAACGAAAAAACAAGTGTTGCCAGAAACAGTTAAAAGGCAGGTGAAATATGGTTTATTTTGTGATTGTGTGAGTTGGTAAGGAATGGGACAGGTGACATAAGGAGAAGCTAAGCTTCCCCCCTACCCCACCCAAGGTATATAAAGACAAACATCATATTGTCTATGCTAGCAAGGGTTCTGGGGACTCTCTTAAACAGAGAATGAAGTGGAAAAGTTAAACTCCTGTGAGATTCCTTAGGTCATTTCTGACCAATTGGCAGAGCTAAAATTGCCTCTACAGAGGAAATCTGACCCACAAAAGTCTTGAAAGCAAATATTCTCAGTGCTTCAGGCGATTATACAGGTTTTCCAAATAAACTATATGATTTCCTCAACTCACTCTCTTCCAAAATTCTCCTTCCCCTTCTTTTGTGATGAGCTTATGGTCTTTACCTCTCCAGCTTGAGATAAAACAGAGGCCA
This sequence comes from Oceanodroma leucorhoa, assembly GCA_030449065.1. Lineage (NCBI taxonomy): Eukaryota > Metazoa > Chordata > Aves > Procellariiformes > Oceanodroma > Oceanodroma leucorhoa. The sequence goes on along the minus strand of JASVER010000128.1, from coordinate 485,591 downwards.
GCTGCATTTACGCAGGGCACTGTACTTTGTAATATTTCAGCTAGCTACTGTACTACTGACCTTCCCCTCAAAACTAGACTARACTAAGCTTCTTCAGTAAAATCATGTATGAGTTTGTACTGAGCCAGCTGCCAAATATATTRCAGGTCACAAAGGCTGCCAGACTTGTGAGGAAAGCAAGCACTGGGAATAAGAAAAGTTGTGTTAAATCATGAAGAACAGGTAAGCCAAAAAAGGATGCTGAACGAAACGGGGAGAATGAACACAGAGGAGCTGAAGGCAGATACCGATAGAGACCCACGTCACTTCCCACTGAGCCGAACTCGCATCCAGCAGCCTTACTGGTGTGTGATGGTGAAGGCTGGGAAGGTTCCCTTCTACTGTCATCSAGGCTGGGATGCAGGCACCTCAAGCATCGTTGCCAAACTGTGTACTGGCAGATTTTGCAGGAGATCTGCAGCATTTTGAGGGAGACATTTACAAGAAGCAGCAGCTCCCACTGAGAGACAAACTCAGCGGAAGGGAGAGGTGCTGTTCTCCACAGAGGCACATCACACCAGCAGCACGTCTGCCACTGAGCTTTTGTCAACATGCTAATTTGGGAAAGRAAGATATGGTCTGGCACACCAGCCTTGCAAGTTGCTGAACCCTTGATGAAACTGTTGCCAGCTGTAACGAGAAAAGCTTCAGAACTTTTTCCTTTTATCCAGGTTGCAACGATCCCGCAGTCACAGCTTTAGATCACATTGTGCCTCTTCTGATCTCTTGTGCTGTGCCTCTGASATGGAGTACTCCATCTATCGCGAAGTCTGCCAGCAGGCCTCCAGCTGCTTTCTCTTCTTGCAGACACTTATGCMGACACTTGCTAGGTTTTCAGCTTTGGTTGTCCTTAGTCTCTTAGCCCAATTGTTCTTTGGGTAGAAAAAGCTAACARTAACTGTATGTGATTTTCTAGGTTATGCTGCTTGATGCCAGCTTTTGTCTCCATCTCTCCCAGTRTCTCCTCAGTGCTGCTTTTGTGTTCTGCAGACCATGGAGTAAGTAAGATATGGTGTGGATGACCACCTCAAATGCAAGAGGAGAAGTCCCTTGACTGGCCCCCCCTTGAGAGAKGTCTGTTCTAGTGACCTGTTAGAAAACAAACAAGAAAGCATGTTTAGATAAGCGGGTACTTTTAGCCTGAAGCTACAAACTAATGTCTGAGARTTTTGGGATACTCTCTCCCTCCCCCAGGGGAAAAAAGAAACAGAAGCAGATCTCACAGCCAATATGACTTTCACATCTACTAGAAACCAGTTGCTCAGGACAAAGATAATAACATCCACTTTAAAATTATTCTATCCTTGAGTGAGGAAAGAAAGCAGACTCTTTTCATTTGATTTCAGATATCCAGGGTGATCTTTCTGCTGCGTCCGTTTTGAGGGTGCTTCCAAAAATATTCATTTAAACCCAAACTTTATTTTCCTAGAGGAAATAATCCAAAAGAGAACATTTGCGTCTTCTCCCTGTCCTTCTCCTCTTACCCTGCTCAATGAAGATGTATGATGAGTGAGAATATAGAACATATCCCTTCATCTCTGCTCCCCCCATTCTTGCAGTCTTAGGTCTCCACTGAGGTTTCATTCTATTTTTAAAAAATGGAAAAAAGGAAAAACAAAATGTAGCTTCCAGCTAGCCCTCTTTCAATACACCAAGGTAGATCTCTTATCTCTTATCCAGATTCAGTGAACTTTTCCCACAGGTTCATGAATCATGATCAGGATCATGAAAACTCAGAAATGCAAAATCAAAACAACTGAGCCAGTTACTTGTACAGCTTGCATGAAAAATTGACCTCCTTTGGAAGAAGGATGAAGGGGTTGGTGGGGGAGAAACTGGGGGACAAAAAAAAGAGAAAGACATCTTTGCTCTTAGAAAATTTTATTGTCAGATTTCCGGATATGCAAAGACATGGAAATAATGTGGTCATCTGAATCTCTGGTTTAATAATTTATTGTGCTGTGTTCTGTGTTGGGAAAGCAAAAATTTTTCTAAGAGGAAAAACAGAATAATGGTGCGGATCTGCTAACTGTGGGATTTATACGAGGTCTTCTATACTGCCATTGCCCACGTATCCCGGGAAAGTATACAGTGGTGGTGAAGGCTTGTCCCTCATGGTCTCGGTAGCGGTCCTCAACTTGTGTTTGAGGCAGTGCCTCGAGGGGTGAGAAGCAAGTTCATCTTCAAGGCCACACAGGCAGTAGCCTCTGCACTGACGCAGCCAACAGAAGCACTAGTTAGAGTAATTTGGGTTAAAATATCAGATCTGCTTGGAAATAAACGGAGACCACTGATTCTTGGCGGCTTACCTCCCTTCAAGTGATTGACTTGTTGCCGAAGCGGCTGGATGCATTCGTGGTAACTTCCAAGGGAGGTGAACAGACCGATGGCAGCGTGCGTGGTACAGCAATGGAGGGAAATCCCATTCTGAACTGGGATTGTGGGAAGCTGTGGGTGTCCATCAAGAGGACTGCCTTGCGTTTGTTTATAGAACTGCCAAAGCATTAAGATTTATCCAAGAAGTGACCTGCTTATCAAGAATGCTGCGCAAGAAGGGGCCCGGGTTAAGCCAAAATGGTGAAATCCCAGATTTGAGTCCCTACAGAATTTCTACAACTGCTCAAAATTGGGTGTGGCAGTCTAGATGGGAAATCCACAGGGCTTAGCTTTTTTTCAAAGGGATTTTTGTAGCGAGACTTCAAACTCAAAACACCCCAAATTAATTAACTATATGTATATATWTATTAAAGTTTTGAAGATGATGCGTTTACTTGTGTTGAGGCTAAATAGAATGGGTGCCCAGGACATCTGTAATTTCAGATTCCTATAACAGCGTTATCTGAAATAAAAGCACAGATGACTCCTGAGACCCAGAAGCATTCACTGTTGCCTGAAAACAGTGTTGTAAAAGGGCGTAAGCAGCAGGGTATTATTAAGCGTGGCTCTCCTAAAAAGGTCTGAATTGACAYGTGCTACCTGCTTCTGGATTTGCACATTTTTGCAGGGTGCTCCTGATTTTTGTCTTGGTCTTGCATTTTTTTAAAGGATTGGCCTAGAACGGCAGAGAAGTCAACSCAACCGGTTAGTCTGTAGTCGGCTGGGAGACGTAGGGGCAGCTGCCGACATCGGGCTTTGCATTTGGGGTTGTTCAGCCTGGAGAAGAGAAGGCGCTGGGGAGACCTTATTGGGGCCTTTCAATATATAAAGGAGGCTTATAAGAAAGACGGGGAGAGATTTTTTTACCAAGACAAGAGAGACACTGTTACATTCTCTAGGCTTGGCSTGAGGATCGAGGGCTGTGCCGTGCACCTGAACAGTCCCGGCTTTGATGTGATGCTCCCTGGGAGCCCCCAGCCTCCGGCTCTCTAGCAGTGCAGGAGAGGGGACCGCTGGCATGTCAGCTGGCTTTTCTGGAGGAGGTTACAGCTCCTGCAGCACCCGGCAGAAGACAAATGCCCCCAGCTCCCTTGGGGCCACCCTGCTGAGCGGCGGCCAGGCCCTCGGGGACTGCGTCAACATCAGGCACTGCTTTCCACAGTGCACGAAGCAAATGGAAATCATCGCTGTTTGGAAAACTGTCCTGCAGAAAACAATTTACCCAATCATTCTTAACATCACAATCTCGGAAGCCAGTCTTTGCTGGAATGAAGAAAGAGGCATTCATTTAATAAATTATGAGGAGCAGCCTGACTCAATGCACAGCTTCTTAATAGTACTTGGCAGCGCTATTGCTTGTGATGATATCCTTAATGCATTTGCTACTGAATAAGTAATAGATTTTCACAATGCAATTGTACATTCTGCTCAACTCATTTTTCTTGAATATTCAGGCATTCGCTTTCAGATAGTAGGGTTATTTCGTTGAAACGACCAATCTGGTAGCCTATATTTTTTTGTTGTTTCTATTAATTACCATGGTGTTACTTGTTTGCAAGAGGAAAATTTAGTCCCTGATCCCGAGAAGCATTTGCGTAATGTTAAGCGCAARCAAAGTCACATTGATCCTTACAGATATTTGTATATGTTCAAGGACTATGCTGGATCCTTGCACAATAGGCTCGCTAATTTAAGAGGGACCTTTTTTTATTCTTGGAATTGTTTTTTTATGTGGAGCCAGTTCTGCTTGACTGTGTATTATAGAGGAAATTTCGGTCCTCGTACAAATKAGAATTGCAGCATCTGTTGACTTTTGTTTGCTGTAAATAACTAGCTCCACTTGAGCGTAGGTCAGGAGTCTGCTCTCTGAGTAAGCTTCACCCCGGTAGCTGGCCAGAGCAGGAACCAGCGTTGAATCTGCTCCTTGTAGCCAACAGGTTGTTAGCTACTGCATTCACCTATACAGGAGACCTCAGTTCAAAACCTTCCTCTGTCTAAAAAACTTGACCTGTATCTCCCAAAATCCAAGACACTGCACTGATTCCTGGAGCYTTCCAGGCGAACGTCCTAAGTCACTGATCAGAAGGAAGTGTGGTGTCCTCTGCACGCTTCCTCGGCAGCGCGGGGGGATCGGTGCATGCAGAGCACACCCCTGGGTTTGAGCCTGGCAGATGAAATCGGCAGGTGATTCACAGTATTTTGTGGCTCATGATGGGGCCTAGATGTGTACCAGATACCTAGAGACTCGATGCTGTGGGCTTTTGGACAGTCATGCAAACACTTGAGCAGTGGTGTTATGTGAAGACATCTGAGCCATTGCTGAATACAGTCCTGGAAGCAGCCTAGACATGTTACTCTGGCATTTCACTCTGCTTCTTTTTGGCCTTCTGGAGAAGCACCATATGTTGGCCTGGGAGTCCTGACACTTTGCTGTGCATCTTCCATTTCCAAGCTTACTTTACTTACAGATAGCTGTTATAAATAGCATATGGTATTACTATAGCATACCATTACGCACCCACAGGGTTAGGTGTCACTTGAGGGGTGGCTTTGTGAAAGTCAGTGACATCTCAGCAGTGTATCTAAGCATCCAAAGCCCCTTGGAAAGCCAGTTTTCCTGCTTCTAAACACCTTTCATTCATGCTTTCAATATGCGGGAGAGCTCTTCAAGTGAGAAATACAGTTATTTGCACGGTACAAGCAAGAAGTTTAGTGGTTGCCAAAGACAGCTTTAAGAATCAGGAAAGTTTTGGTCCCTTGTGTAAAACCGCAGACAAAACTACTCCCTTTGATTCCGTGCTTTTGTATTGCTCTTTTATGTTGGAGCTGACTGATGCCTACAAGGAAATGCATTCAGCTAACTTGGGCTCTAAGCTAGCAAGGGAGATGCTTACATTCTGTACAAATGTGCATCCCGTTTGCCTGCTGATGAATTATTTAAATCTCTGCTATTTATGGAAGCTGTCAGCATGCTTTGCTCTGCTGCTTTGGCAGGAGAAGCAAAGGAATCTGAGTGGAGTGATCAACTAAGAGTTAAAATTTATTATTAATAGCCACACTGCACTCCGTTGCATTTTGCTCARAATTTGGCAGTCCTCAGAGGTATTACCTGTTACTATAAATAAAACACAGGCTGCCAGGATAACTGTTCTTCTTCATTTGTCTGGCAAAATGAGCCATTTTTTATTTTACTTTTTAAAATCTGTATTATTAAGGTTTGTGTGTGTATTTGGGCTCTCAGCACGGACAGCTTTTACACTAGAATCATGTTGCTGTTCCTCCATGCGGTATTTGTACTCGGAGACGGATTTCACATAGTAATGCTGAAAGCTCCCACGCACCACGGAGAGATGCGGACTGGGCTGCTACTGAGCTGGCAGGCAGAGCTGGTGCTGCTTGGAAGCTAGTGAGCAGGGGAGCGTTAGGAAACGGTTGGTGTGTTATTTCGGTGACTCCAGATCCCCTGTGCTCTGAGTCACAGAAGTGACTCTCTCCAAGTCCCGAAGCCACCATCTGCGGTAGAGGTTGGCTTAGGGTCGACATGGAGCCTTACCTTTCAAACRCTCCTGCTGCCATGCAGCCACGCGACCATGCAGAGGAACAGATCTGGCCAAAAAACATCCAGGGGAGGGGAAAAAATAAAAAGAGATTTCTAAGTGCGCAGGCATTACTGCCAGCACAAGGGTGCGTGCAGGAAAACGTGATAGGGGAGAGGATGAAACTACKTTTTTTGGTGATGGCAGACTGCATTAAGCCAGTTTGAAGTGGTTATGGAACTGATCCACTGAGAGATGATACAGTTGTCTTTTACATTGTGCCCATGTAGCTTAAAAGTGGTCCTGTAGATAAAAGTATGCTTACATGTTTACCTTTTTATTAATAAAAGCATATATGCCATTAAAAAACAACATCAATAATTAATCTGGAAATATTTCACAGAGAGAAGAATGCCTATCTCTCTATATAGATATCGATAGCTGTATATCCATATATATCACTTAATGCGTGCAATAATCCTCAGGTAGTCTTGCCAAAGGATTAGAAAGTGTTTTGCAAAGATTAATCAGTTAGTTTCTGGGGGTGTTCAGTATCTCAGTTTTACAGAGAGGTCAAATGAGCATGTGTAGAGGGTGTTTAAGAATCTCACCCAAAGACAACTGAGTCAAAGAAAATTCTTCCACTAACTTCCCTGGACTTGCCTGAGGCCAAATACTAAGTCAAGAGCAGAGCAAAGGGCTGACTGAATTGTCCAGATTTCCTATTTCTATTTTCTAGTCCCTGGGCACGTCCCTTCTGTGTGTGCCATTTGTAGAATGACGGTGTTACAGTGACTATTACTTCTGATGAAGGTCATCTCAGCTTCTTAAAATAAGCCCTTTTTTTTTTTTTTCAAAGGGCACATAACAATAATAATTTTTCCCTGGGATGAAATTCAGTCTGAGGACGGTTACAACCACCTTAAATTAGCATAGCCATTTCTTCCTAAGTTAAAGAATGCCAAAAAAGCACTTTTGTGGTTTTGCATTATGTGCTTAGCACTTCTCTCAAATAACATAAAGTGGCTTTGAAAATGTAATTGATAGCATGAACTCAGCTTTTCTAGAATTGAAATAATATAGTCTGCAAGTGAATCAAGGAGGAATATTYCCTGCTGGGAAAGTCCCCCACATGAGGCAAAGGAGCCCATGGACCGCAGTGTAGCACTCCCCGGGCAGCATTAAGCAACCGCTGCAGCACATTGCAACAGTCTTTGTTAAAACTTTCAATCCCAGCCGTGGTATTTGCCGCGTTGGGAAGGTTATTCGTGAGCCGTTCTCAGCCCAACAGTGTACAGAAGTTACTGACTTCCACACTTGCATCTGAAGATGGTGAGCACAGGCGTTAGGATTGCGATATGTGACCGAGGGACAGAGCTACCGCAGCGGTGTTCAGGGTCACCGCAACGCAAAGCTCATTGCGTGTAACGCTTACATACCTTAGTGAACCACATCGTGCAATTGCATATGAACTCACCTCACCAACAGTGCGAGTATCTCTACAGTTTGAGAAACATTTTTTACTGTCAGTTCTTCCATAGATGGTATCTTACTTCTTTTATGGAACCCCCACTCTTAGCCTAGGAAAGATAATTTGCTTACAAAATAAATAAAGAACTTAAAACCAAAGAGCAGAACAATGTAAATGGGAGGTTTCACTCACTTATAAACACCAAGCTATTGCTCTGCGACGGTGAGACAAGGAACTGAAAGACCAGACTGTTCAGCTCTTTTCCTAACTCTTCCAGTAACAATTTCTGTGACCTTTAGGGACCCCCTATTATTTCCAAACCTGCGTGCCTGAAGTTAGGTCCAACAGGAGCTGAGTCAGGGCTTGCTTACTGATATGAAAGAAACAGTTCCCATGGGTTTCAGCGGGTGGTGGAGCAGATCCTGGGTGAGTGGTCAGATTTTTTTATCATTATTTCTGAAGTGCAARCTGAAGATAGAAAGCAGGACACTTATTTTCATGCCTACCTGCAGGTGCAGGCACTTAACTTCCATTAGCTAAATCCAAGAGAAGAATCTTTGAGATTTTATATACTTTTTAGTAAAATAGAGAGAAAAATTATCTAAAGTACTGGGGGAGATGTGGAATTTAATCRTGTGAATCCAGAATGCCACTTGCTTGTATGTTTGATCTCACGGAAACTGGTACTGTCTCGTATCTTCAGGGGATTTCCTTCTGATTTATTCTGGCAGCATATAAAGAGCAGAATCATCAGAGTGTATGAAAGGTCCTAATTTGGGGGTTTGGCTTACTCAGTGTGARTAAGTGGGCAGAGAATGTGACATCTGGCAATTGATAACTTAATTTGCACTATACCATTTCTCAGTGCTACGGCAGTTTTAAAATGCGTATACCTTATATTCATAGCTACCCTCAAYTGCAAGTTTTAATGTAACAAGAATGACCCTCACAGCTGCTTTTGTAAAGCAGTTGAAAGTCCTTGAGATGGAAATATTAGGAAAGTTTTTTTTAACAGTGACAGGAAATAATTGGTGCCGAAGAAATGCCTCTGGGTTTCTTACTGTTGTTTTGCATATCCAGTGCAGAGTGGTCACCTCACATTTGGGACAGATTTGCAAGCAAGCCCAATATAGAGAGAAATGAAATAAAGACGTAGGCTTCATCCTCCTACCTGTGAGCAAAGCCTGGGGATAGAGTTGCAGTAATGAATGAGAATGGTGAAACTTGTAATAATAAAGTGATGGCAGTGGGGGAAAAAACAGAACCAAACATGTGACAGACCCGTAACAAAATAAGCTCATCTTTTGGGAGAAGCRAACAAATGTATTTGGAATGGAGGGTGGTGTGGTAAGTGGAGAGAGGGAGTGGGGCAGGGAGGGTGAAGGGGGGACCAGAGTTGTATCCTCCCGGTTCTCCTTCCCTCCTYGTCACCGATGTGCCTGAATAGAGAGAAGTGAAAATGAAGCTTTCCAGCTCTTTTCACACACAGGATCCACTTTTTTTCTGTGCAGCACTTGGGATAATAGGTGTTGAAGCGTCTGTTAACAACAGAGATTTGTGCACCTAATTACTTCTGCACCGCACCAAGTGTTTGCCCACAGTATTGGCGGGCAACCTGTTTTCTAATTAAAACTCACCCTCTTCGTGCGCACGCACTTTGGTGAGCCTCTTCCCCCTCCAACCCTCTCCTCCCCGAATTCTCTTTCGTTCGTATAAAACAAGAGCTCGGGAAGCACAGTGACACCRAGCACATTAAGTACTGACTTGCTGTAGCTCTCCGGGGAGCACAGATGGGAGCTTCAGCTGCAGCAGGTGCTGAGAAGACAGATCCCAACTCAGCCAAGAGAATTATTGTGCATCATCTGTATGGGCCTATTGTTTCCAGGCATCCAGCTTGGTCACACGCTACGCGGGGCAGCGGTGATGCCGAGGGGGGGCTAATTCAATCGCTGCTTTTAATTTAGGAAATGAAAAGGATGTTCTCCCATCACTCCCTTCCCAGAACGCAGCACAGGCGGATTTCACGACAGACTTCACAGCCAGGCTGTGTTTGCAGGAGTGGGGGGAGGAGGGGGGAACGAGCTGATTATTATGCTTACAAATATATTTTCTATCCTCTTTCTAWGGGAGTTGTGTTCATTTTGTTGTGGCTAAAGAAAAGGGTCAGGCACTAAGGTTAAAACTACTGCTCCACAAGCTGTAATCCAAACTGCACTTTTGGCTGTGTTAACGAAATGCTGCGTTGCATGCGGTGCGGGCCAGCCGTCGTGCACTGGGCACGGCAAACAGCAGAGGTGGGATTTTTCAGCTGTAACTGRCAGAGTTCCTTGGACAAATTGCGAAAACAGTCCGCAGCGTGTGTGTCCTGCAGTCCCCAGGGCATCTAGGGATGTCACAGTTATGCTCCTGGCCCTAAGCGAACAGGCCTGGTTTAAACCACAGGCTCTCCGATCAGCTCTTTTACAAATTGGCAAATTTGTATGTAAAATAAGAACAAGAAGAACCAATTAATCCATCTGCATCTCTGCAGATGCACGTGAACTCTATGCTTTTGAAGATCCTCACAACAGCAGTGTTTTCAGTCCGCTCAGTGGCCAAATGCTGAGTGGATAACAGAAAACATGCTTTCTAGACCAAGCTTCAGGTTCCAGGACTCTTACTGGTACAGACTGGAAAAGAAAGCCAAAGAGATTATATTGCCTCATYGTGACCCTTTTTTGTGTGAGACGAGGGAAAGGGGGTTAAAAAATTTCAAGCTTGAGAGAGAGGGTGRTGCTGCCAGCATGGAGGGGAAAGAGATGGGGTATCAGGGCAGGTGAGTTACATTCCTGCTAGGACAGGGAGTTACAGGGTGTCCAGGAGGAAACAACAGAAGGGGGAAAAAATCAGGTGAAGATGTAGATGCAAGAAGTACAGAGGTACAGAGGTTCTATTTCAGAGACTGTAATATTAACATTGGTATGCATTTAGTGCATACTAATTATATACTTTATTATGTACTTTATATCCCTTGCTTATATTTTATACTATATATTTTATTAGTTACTTTAAGTAGTTGCATTTATTAAAAGCTGCAGGAGAAAATAGTATCATTAAAGAATGTTATATTTTTTTCCATAAACTACATTACTGTGAATCTGCTGTTCGTGAATGTCTGCCTTCACTTTTCATTCAGGAACCTTAATGATCAAAGTGATAATTAAAAAAGATGCGACAGAAATCTTGCTGCATTAGAGGTGAACACTGGAAGAGTGGAGACACTATTAAATCAGTGCTTCTGAAAAAATGTCTTTAACTCAGCTGGTCCATAGTCTAATAGGATATGGGGATGTAGTTATCTTATATGGCAGGGCTGTGCCAGAGAAAAGAGAAGTGTAAACTCCCTGAGGCTATTCTATATAGTTTTTAGAATAGTGCTTTAGAGAGTTTACTTAATCTTGTGACCCTTTTTTAACCCTGGGTTGCTATTCTTTTATGGGTTCGTGGCATCAAAGTAATAGCGCTTGGCCTATGTTAAGATGATGTTAAGATGTTAAGACTTCCACTTCCCACTGGCCCTGCCCTAATTATAGCTGTTAAAGCATTTGGGGAAGAAAGGGGAGAGGAAGGAAAGGGAAAGGAATTAAGTGATTTAGCTGAATTTATGCTGCTAGCACTTGTGGCCCCGTAGTTCTCTGTTCAGCGCTGGAGGAGGGAGGTGTGTTAGCCTGAGGTGGGGAGGAGTTCCCCTGCTTCTCTGCTGCCTAACCCACCCCKTCCTCTGCCAGGACACAGCCCTCCTCGATTGCACGACCTCTTTGAACAGCAGGAGCCGAAAGAAGCTGCCCTAATGTTGTGYTTGCTTTTAGGATCGCACTAACGCTGGCCAAGAGTCACGCTCCTGGCCTGTGCCCAGCACGGCCGAAGCAATCCCGCAGTTCCCCTCCTTTCTGCAGCAGCAAAGCTAATGCAGCCCTTCCCTTTATGACACAGAAGTAACGCTCTTCCCCACCGACCCCTTCGGAATGGAGACAGGGTTTGGACATTTCCTCGGGYGCCAGAAATGGGCCGTCTGCACAAGCCAGCATAAAATTTGCACACACGTGGCTGCCAGCGGGGACGTTTTGCATCTGTGGCTGCAGSGCTGCCGATGCCGTGTTTCTCCTGGCGACGTTCCCTTAATTTACAGATATTAACGCCGTGAAGGCCTGGCATCCATGACTGAGCTCACACAGGGGGGTACATCCTCCTCTACGACAGGATTCATAGTCTGTTCACAGAAAGGGTGCCTGCAGCTTGCCACCCGCGAGAAGGACTTCTGCTCCTAGCAGGAGGAGACCTYGGTCCCACTGCTTTTTTAAGGAAARCGATCGAGGGTATTACGTCCAGCACTACTACCTTTTTAATCGCCTCCTGCAGCTGACTTGATCACAAGACAGCGTGACTTATGTATTTCCAGTTTAAATACAGTATTTAAATGTTCTCCCATTTAAACACAGTATCTCCATAAATAGTCAAGTTATGGAAGTTTCAAAATCTTATTCTAATCCAGAACTGTAATTCCCAGTATGTGTTTGCACTGGTCATCTCTATAAATTTCCCTCTGCAGTTGAAGCATCACTGTCATTACTACTCTGTATCATCATGTTACCTGGTCATGGCTGGCGTAGGTATAAATCAATGTTAATAAATCTGTGTCCCGTGGAATACTCTTAAAAGATTTGGCAGAAGGTAATTCACTGATTTTTAAGCCTACTGTCTCAGTCTGCTTAAGTTCACCACAGAGGGTCATTCTTTCCACTGGAAAATTTTTAGGAGGCATTGAATCAAAATGGTTGGTAACCAGAATCCTTAATAATTGACTGGATGGTACAAAACCTGGAGACTCTTTTACACTAATGGGTCCTACAGTTGCTAACATTGTAGGTCTGCACTGTGGGTAGATAGAGTGGGTCAGAGATTTTTCAAAAAGTCGTACCTGGATAAGATCTTCTAAATAAGAATTGCGGGCATGGAAAACTGATTCACTCCCTTCCTTGCTGTACCACAACTCATGCACTAATTATAATGCAAGAAGAACTAAGCTATATATGAAATATTTCAGGAACTRGGTGGTCTTTGCAGAGGAGGTGCTCCTTTTTCTAAATCACTAACTTGAATTGGTCTCACCATAGTAGCAACCAGATTTGAGTAAGACTCTGTGAAATTCAAGGTCAACCAAAAAAAAAAAAATTAAAAAAATCATTGGTGATTTAAGATAATTGGTGATGAGCTTGATTGGGCTAGTCCCAATTGCAAAGTCATGGAGATTTTGTGGAAGGATCTGAAAATTATAAAAAAGGAGTAGCATTCTTTGATTTTTTCTAAAGTAGAGAAAATTTTCCTCTTAATGATTACCTCCTGTCTTTGGTCCCCTATGGACCAAAGGGTAAGGAGGTGTAACAAATATTACTGGACATATATATCTTTATTTTGAACAGACTATGTAGGTGGGTAAAGAGTGTGCACTTGTCTTGGGAGTCCTAAATATTTTCTCATGGATGGAAAGGAACAATGTCGCGTGCAGTGAAACTTATTTTATTTTACAGTTTTTATGTAGAAATCAATGACAACTACTAGGTGGAGGAAGGTGATCAGTGGGATTAAACCCCCATCTTTTGCAGGAGTAACTCATGCTCTGGTTAATCCCATACAGGTAAAGGAATGAGGATGTTTTGGCTGTGACGAAAAGCAGAGAGCATTGAGAGTAAGAGAGACAAAATCAGACATCTCCTGTGTTGTTACCCTTGCTGACRTGTTACTCAGCAGTGGGGGAGGTTGTAATGCAGAGGCTTGGTTGTTTCAAGTAGCACATTTAGCTATGCGTAATGAAAATACAGTATGTGCCCCTAACATAAATGTACTATTGTATAACACCGCAGTATCATAAAATATTTGGGTTTGAGGCAGCAGTTGTTAGTAATATCCCTCTTGAAAACCTTATAYCAGATGACTGTAGCACAGGAATAAAAGAGCTAATGCATGGGTCTGGCAAACTGTCACTTTGATCTGCTTGTACATATTTATAACCAAAACGTCTAAACAGTTTAAGAAAATCCTAACAAAATCTTTGTAATGAGAAGTGTATGTTTCACCGGAGACTGTATACTGTGACGGTATGAATTGTCCAGGCGCTTGGCCAGGAGGAGGTAAAGCTCAGTTAGAATGGGGTTGAGAGTGACTGTCTGGTGGACAGTCTTTTCTTTTCTTTTACCCTTTTCTTTTCAGTTTACCCTTTTCTTACAGGGTAAAACTGACTGAAGCAAAGCCTTGCCCCATCTCTCCTAGCCGGTGACTGGAGTTCGTCATTAYCTGACTTCAGAAAGGACCTAAGAAGATCCAAAGTTGTGGTAACGTTTGATGGGGCAGCGGGGGAGGGAGGGAGATACTTTTTTACCTTTGCATTAACGTGCTGAAGCGCTGCTTTTAAAAATAAGTGAAAGGCAAAAATAAATTTGAGACCAATCAATAAATAATCCACTGCTTCTATYGCTGAAAAATAGCTTGTCTACAAGGGAGACAAGTCAGGACARTATTAATGAACCTATCAAAAAAAAGAGTTCATAAAGGAGGATAATCTTATTAAACGACTTTGGCTATCTTGTACAGCATCCCCCACTCAGGACTTAAATTCTTGGTTATGAATGGCATCAGGAGGATTTGAAAGGATTGAATTTTCTTACTCCAGATTAGTTTGAGATATATGAAGAATTCAGGCAAACTACTGGTTCTTTTAGTGCAATGTTGCTAATGAGAGGCAAGTACCAAAAACAGAGCAAGTTTTTTCTGACCCTCAGAGAGATTTCTAACGCATCGTGCCTCTGTAAGCCACACATCCGTGTACAGGGTGCATCCTTCCAAGAATTGCAGGCCAGCTATATTTTACACTTGCTTGGAAAGACACGGAGGTGAGTTTCATTGGCCTGTATTGAAAAACAAGCAATTCTGCCAGCTGTGGAGTTCACGCAGCCCAAATTCCTGTGGATTTCAGCCCTTTGCCTTCCTCTTCAAGTTCTCTTTTTCCTCTCCTCCCATGCCAGTAATGCCACCCTGTCCCCTCTGCCCCACCAGGAGCCAGGGGACATCTGCACGCTCTGTGTTGCCCCCGTGCCCCATGCTCCCTTCCCTGGGACTGAAGGACAGGCACACTCTGCACTTTCTCTTCAGCAGGTCACTAATTTTGTTTCTTCAGCTTTATCCTGATGCTGAACCTTTTTCATCATTTTTTTTAAAAGGAATTTAATTGCCTTGGAAATACATATTCCTCTGGGCCAACAGTTCAGAGGCTGTTAATGAGGGATGGATACTGACAGCACCAACCTGGGTGCCTGCCGGCTGTTGACTGTCACCTAGAAGATAATCTTTGTCTGATGGRGATGTGGAAGGTGTTAAATTTGGCAGAGCATTGTAACACATGGTGCTGAGTACCACAGGGATGGACCTCTGAGCCCACCTGCTTCTTTCAGCGGGCTGGAGCAGAATCGTATTTATTCTACATGAGCCCTTGTAGAAAAATAAATCAGTAGCCTCTTTTATTTTAGTTTCCTGGAAGTGTTTGGCTAGGGAGCAGTGTCTTCTTCAAGTTGAGAAATTGCCCAAAGATATCTGGGAATTGTGCTATCAAGCGCTGTTTTCTGAAAATTTGAAGTATTATTCCTTTTTCTATCTATGCTAGTCATGGAGTGTGGTTTTTTTTTTGTTTTAATCTGTCCTGTCCTTAAAACATTTGTACCCTCAAGCTTCTATCATCTGATGCATTTTGTGAAGTAYGTCTTTATTAAAACCTCAAATGCTCTGAAGGGAACAAACAGTGACAGGAASGTCGTATTATGTAAAGTTGTTCAAAGAGAGTACAAAACAGTGTCAAAAATTYATGGTGTGAATGGACTTGGGACAAAATAAGCTGCTAGTGACGTGGTCTCAGGGTTTCTAATGTGATGATATAGCATCTAAAGGTAACATAAGTTTTTTGCTTTTTTTCCCATGAAAATATCAGAGTTTTTAGGGATGAAGAAATCAAAGGCACTTGAAACCAAGCTACAGTAAAACACACTGCACTTCTGGCAGAAGTCATTATATGTCAACCATATGACTTCAGCTTGTGTGCATGACCACACATTTTGTTTTTTAAAACTGAGTTGTCTGGCTCTTTTTTGCAGTAATCATCATAACGTGAAGGGGAATTCTTTTGCACTGCAAAAATTAGGGACTTGCTATATAGTGGATTAGCTGGGGTGAAACTATTGCATATAAATGTAACATTAAAGGGTCCTCATTCTCAGAGATGGAGGAACAATAGTTTTAATGGGCTGGGCTTGTCGTTGCAATAAATCATTTGATCAGACTTCAGCAAAACTTTGTGCTGTGGCTCAAATGAAGGAGTTTGCAGAAAGAGTTTAAAGAATAATCATCACATTTCTCTGCCATCAGATCAAGAGCATTCAGTTGATCTCATGCCATCATGTATGAATGAACCATTTGTCTGCTTAAGAAGTAACATTTAAAAAGGTTTTGTGGAGCGAGAAGTGTAGTTAYGGAACAGTTGATATGGGGTGGGAAAAGTGATTCATTGACTTCTCCAATGCAAGTTTTGTGGTTGGTTGCRCTGTTAAAGATCAGGGTGGAAAAACTTCTTAAAAAGGCAAAGCAAACTAAAATGTAAGTGGCGTATGGAATCTCTAAGTGGGCATATTGGGCATATCATGCCTGAAAGTGTGGTGGAAGATGGAAAAAGTGAGCTACAATTCATGATGCAATAAATCTTTATGGTGATCAGTGCTCAGAAGGGGCTGGCATTGTGGCCCYGTGGCCACTCCTTTACCTTAAAATTAGCAGTATGGCAAGAAAAATGGGTGCATTCCTAAGAGTTTTTATTACTGTAGCACCTAGAAATCAAGATGTGGAACTTTTCATATTTAGCTCTCAACATATAAACTAAGACAGCCCTTGCCTCTAATAATTTACCAGAAAATGGTTGGTAGACCTTGAAAATGGAGGAACATAGCTGCGAAGTCTTAATATGCTTTCAAAGCATTATCTTTTAGGGTCACAATAAACCTGCTGGTAATGTAGAAAAACCAAACCCAAACCGTACTGTGTGAGAGGATGCTGTCAGGAGGTGGCACGTCCTTCGCCGTGCCTGAAAATCCATCCAAACTCAGTTAAATTATGAACCACAGAAACCTAGTGACTTGCTTGAGTCCTAGCCTCTCATTCCCATCACCATTAGCCCYGGTCTCGGTGCAGTTTCTGGTCCAGCCTCCTTCCCCTCCCTTCGCCACATGGATTTGCTGCGCTTTCTAGCCTAAGCCTGTAYAGCCCTGTACGGTCTAGTTTTCCCTKCTGCTTTGAACTGTGGTTTGTCTTCCCTAGCCCTCACCGCACTCCTTATTTTAGTGYCCTCCTCCGCTTCCCACCTGAGCCRGTTTGTTAACCGCATTTGGACCGGTTTGGCCCTGGTAATCCTGCGGAAGGATGGCACWCGGGCAGCTTGGCTGTACGCTGGGGCACTGCATGCTCAGTCAGGAGYGGAATTTTTAGCAATCTGAATTTCTGAAATGTTATTTTCTTCGTGCCTGAAACCTGGCCAGGTTCTCTTCTTTGCCTGACTCAGAAGCCATCTCTGCCAAACTTTAATTTTCTCTTTCAAAATAGCAAGTCACCTTAGCATTTCAAAGAAAAMAAAATAATATTCCTCTAATGTCCAAACCAGTATTTTTGCTAGTATTTTATTTAGAAATAGTTGAACCATTTTGACTGCTTTTTTTTTTTTTTTTTACTAAATTTAATCAGCCTGAGGCAAACGTTCAGCAGAGGCAGTATTACTCCAAATGGATAATGTTTTGCAAAGCCAGAAGCAACTGTGTCCTATAATGCAAAGCGTCAGTCAACCTTACTGGGCAATGCTGGAAGCTTTTTATAAAAGGAAAGGCCTGAAGAAGCATAAATTTCCATGTCATACAGTTCAGGATTTTAGGGGATTGTACAAAGAAGGAGAGATCAACATTATGCCAGTTGAACTGAAAAAATAAATTAAAAGCTGCTAAACCATGATGCTTTATATCTGCTTTGTTCTTATTTTATAAGGGAAGCTTGAAATTTCAAAGCTATCCTGCCTGTGACTTTTTAAAAGCTTTTTATTTCCTGAGGCAGTTTAGCTACTGAAACTGAGTGTAAGGTGCTGTGAGTGCTCATGACTTTCAAGAAAAGAAAAAGTTGTCAAGTTTCAGGTTTTAATTAGATAAATTACTTTGTTCCCTCCGCTCAGACACTTGTATGAAAGCCCGCATGTTTGGTTAGCAGGTTAATAACACATCCAATGTTCGCAGCACGATCCTTAATGGTGCATAGTGGGTTTTGTTATTTCATTCCCTCCTCGCTAAATTTTATATGAAGCCTTGCAAGAGGAGCAGGCAATTGGCACCTCATACCTTTCAATTTATTAAAAATTTTTTCAAAACACAGCTGTGTTTAAGCCTACCTTCCTAGCCCCAACTGGGAGAATTAATCTTTCCCCTGCCTGAAATACTCTTCTCACCTGAATCATCCTCTGACATGTGACCCTTAGTAATTAAAAGGATGGAGGCTTTCATAGAATACACACGTGGAAGTCTGATAATCTAATTAGAGGTGATGCATTTTAGTAGATTGGCTTTATGCACAGCTGCTAAACTCATTGCAAAGTCATTATTTGCTCCAGTAGAGCCCTCCCCTCTGCCCCCCAACGCAACATTTGCTGTTACAGAGGCTGTTGCCTTTGTATCCAAAGCAAAGGACTTCCACCAGCTTGGGCTGTATCCTTTATTTGTAACTGCTTTTAGAGAAATGACTGGATCCTTGGTCATGCAAATCAACACTCCTGACCAGCTCTCCTAGATTTTGTTGTTGTGGCCATAAAACTGCAGTCTGTGTGTCATGGCCCTGACCTGCTGCATGATTTTCACAGCCCTGGGGACTCTGACGGGGTGGCCTATGCCATGGACTTCGGTGTTCAGAAGTTTATCTGATTTTTGCTCCTCCCACAACTGTACCCCTTGGGCTAATAAAATGTGTGACTTCCTCCTTCAAATCCCACCTCTTTTCTATCTCTATCAGTTTTGCCATGATGGATGCTACGACAACATCTGTGTTACTATTGCTGCCTTCCCCTGTGCCACAGCTTGGTGACACAGTGTCAAAACACAACTGAGGTGGAGAACAAGGTCTACAGGCGTCTTGGCCAGTCGTAGTCCCAGAGAATCACACATGGCTTTTCATCTTCACATACTCCTCCCAAAAAGCAGTTCATTCTGGTTCAGCACTGGCAGTTGAAATCACAGATGGTGTTTTTAAACCACCTGTTTAAATACAGCTCTGGCAAGCTTCCCCCTTTTCCTGGAAGCCACGTCATTTATGTTCAGCGTGGTGGCAAGTTCCCTCTCCCCATCTTTAGTCACATAAGCTCAGACCTGCCAGCGCCGCTCTCCTGGCTCCTTCTCCCTGGGACTTTAGTTCCAATGTGGGCAAAAATCCCTATCCCCTTCCCCAAACAGTGAGACAGAGAAGTAGCATCCTTGTTGTACAGGTGTGGTTTTGAGAGAGAGAGCGAGCATAGCTGGCTTGTCCGAGTACATGCAGAAAATCTGTGGGCCAAGAATTGTATTAGCCCARGTCCCAGGCCAGTAGCATATTTACAAAGTTGAACTTCCGACCTTTCCATGAATCTGCAATGACTTCCCTTTAGATAAATGCAGCACCGGTACTGATATTATACCACGTTAGGTCTGCCTTCACTCTAATCTGCGTCCTTATTTTAAAGCCTGACAGTATTGGCTTAAACTGGACCTGATGGACACTTTCCTCCTCCTCCTCCTCTGCCAGCTGTACACCTGGTTTCATGGTAATTCTGAGTTTAAACCATGACAAAGACACTTTAAAATTAGCATTTTTTTTTAGGACCTAATCCAGCAATCACTTGCTAGCAGGTGTACTGCTTAATACCTTGACAAGTCTCATTTCAGGAGAAAACCCACCACCTGCAAATACTTCCTTTTTTTTGTCTGTTGACTCAAAATGGCCCTCATCTTCGCCTTTACAGTCACTAATAGGAGACAGTGTTTTCCTTTTAAAGCACCTGAAGTATGCTATYGCTTCGTTTCTGGTGGGAAGGTAGGCTGCTGAGAACTACTGTCAGCTCTCATTTATTATATTGTAAAACTGGTGAAACGGAGCGTAGTTTTGCAAATGCACTTGTAAGAAAAATAACTTGCATGGTGTATTCATAAGAGAAGAGTCAGAGCGTCCCTGTATGTGGATATGTATTCATGCCCAGTCCATTCCTTCAAGCYCTATACATGATGCAAAATGAAAGACTATGTTGCCAAAATAACCTACTGTAAATACAGAGCGTGTGACAGCAGCTAGTTTGGAGAAATGTGTATGGCCTTTCTGTCTCTTTCTCACCAGTTTTACTGTACGTGGATTACAAGTGGTCAGGAAATAGATCCCCTCCTTGTACCTGCAATGCTTTTTATGTGAAATCTGCTCCTATCCGTCATAGTCTGCACATCACTTTTCTGTTCGTAAATTCTGTATTGGCAGCTTCCCTGCTAGTGAGAATTCATGTTTATACACCAAAGTAGCACCAGTGGTTAAACACATGGATGTTGAGATATAATGTATACTCAGAAAATGAGCTGGATTTGGTGGTGGGACTGAGCTGGCTGTAACTCAAGAGCATATATGGTACAACATGTGTCTGCTTAGTGTCAACCCCATACAGGCGTAATTAAGGAAACAACTTGGCCAGTGTATGCAATTCCRAAGCATAAAGCCAGACTCCTTCTCTCCTTTTGCCAGACAAAACCTGTGAGTCACTGTCTGGTAAAGACCAGCAGGGTTTACTAGCAGATGCTCAAGCCCCCAGGGCCTCAGACTGGCATCTGGAGCTGCCCGCGGGGAACAAACCAACTATCCCAACCTCCCTCAAAAGCTCCAGTGACCTGTGCAAGAGCAGACTGTATGTTCGGGTCATGAGGATGCAGCGTGGTAACTGGTTTTATCTCAGGGCTTTTCTCTCAGAGGCAAATCGTTTTTCATCAGCTTGTTAAGCCTTTTTTTTTTTCAGTTCCAGTTGTTCCTTGCACAGAAATCAGTCAAAGCAGTTGTACACATTTAACAGTAATCCCAAGTGAAAGAAATTCTTTGCTTTTCATCCCTTTGCAAGAAATGGATGTGGGGRCTCTTCCACATTCCTCATCTCAACCTCTTCCCCTCACCCATGCATTTTTCTTGAATTTTGCAAGAATCTGCTTTTTGGATTTCTCCATTAATTTGGCTCTTGATGCTGCAGTGAAATCTGTGCGGGCAGACCCTGCCCATGCAAGAAGTCCCTTTAAAATCAACAAGGCTGGATGTGAAAACATGAGCACATCTGTGCAGACTAACATGCCAGGTGGGGACCTTCCTTCCTTTCCTATCTAACAGATCGGTGCGCAAGATCTCCTGTAATCAGTTGCATCTGCTTGTGTTACCTCTGCTCAAGACAACTTGTTTTTATAAGAAACAGTASAGTAGTCTCCTTATTACAACAAGGCAGGTGGGCTTAGTCTGCTCATGTCAAGGTATGTTTTGTATGGAGAAGTCAATGGAATGGTGAAGGATAAGGATAAGGATACCCGCTTTGTGTTTCTGCCAGGTTATTGGGTTTGCTGTTAGGTATTGTACAGGTTTGTGTGTTCCTAACTGAGTGTGGGGACACGGAGAGAAGAGAGCTAGGCGCTGTCACAGCACATAGCCAAGGCAATTTAACAGAGAAGAAAGGGACATATTTAGACAAGTAGGGAAGGGACAGAGCAATCAAATGGCTTGTCTAGTATAATGCAGAAAGCTTTTGTAGCAGGAGCTGAAAACAAATCTCTTGTGTCACCATTTAAAACCTTTTGGAGATCAGCTCATTTCTAAGTAAAATAGAAGTTAAACTGTATTTTCTTTTAACAGTCTGTAATACCATACATTTATGACTGTATTAAAACACTCACAAAATTACGAACGATGAAAGGAGAGGCAGAAGGGGGAAAATATCTTCATATTTCTCTATTAAAAGTACCTGAATCTACAAAATTGAAATTTTGACTTGATGAGCTTTAAACACAGTAATAGAATGTAAAACTTGGTCCTTGAGGTTCCCATTTTGAACGGAGCTCATGATGGCATAAGTTAAAAAATTTTAATGTCTGACCAGTCCAGGAGGAATTGAGGACCACCTTCTTGTTTCCAGTGGTGAAATGYTCCTTCTCCAGCATGTGCACTGCAAAGTTTTGTATGTAGCAGCCTTCTAGGAATTGGAGGGGAATGAAGACAATTATTACGGATTCATGTTTGCGAGATACGATTGATCACGCTGTACTTGATACGGGGAGTAAGTGACAAACCTCTGGTCCCCAGGAATGACAATATATTGCTTTTTATGGGTATTCTGATCATTCCCGGGAGACAGAGATGAAAAAGCACTTGGCATTTCGATTAAAAAATAATCTGTAATATGAAAATCCTTGGCATACCTATTGAGATAATGCCGGGCTTTCACGCTGCAGTGAACTACAAATAATCCTCGTCCACGTGATGCTGCTCAAGCTGCAGCCTCCCACCCGTCCTCGGTGCGTAGGACCGATTGAGATGCTGAGGAGATGTTCACGCTCTGTACGTCGCCATTGCTTGCTGCGATGTGTGAGCTGCTTCATGCTGACGGAGGGAGTGCGAGGACACTGCTGAACGAGCTTGTCTTCACTCTCATCACTCAGGCCCCGTGGGGGCTGTGTCTTTCTCAGAAGAGTGAAGGCTAAGAGCACAGGCCATGAACTTGTAGGTGGCAGCTCAAAACCGCACAGACACTTTGTAGGTACAAAGGTGTGCCTCGGTGTATTGCTGATGGCTGAAAACAAGCTCACTCCAGCTTAACGGGAGAGGAAGACRGGAGGAATCCCTCTCTGCTTTTGCACAGGAGAAGGACAATGTGCCCGCTGACAGT
The DNA here is from genome assembly GCA_030449065.1 of Oceanodroma leucorhoa. Lineage (NCBI taxonomy): Eukaryota > Metazoa > Chordata > Aves > Procellariiformes > Oceanodroma > Oceanodroma leucorhoa. Next base: position 463,144 of record JASVER010000128.1, on the reverse strand, counting down.
ATTTATAYAGAAACCACCCTCCAGGCTCAGGAGACCAGGGCACGGAGCACAGACCCTTCCTTCACACCTCCCTTTCTGGCTGCTTKCCTGATAACCTCTACCTCAGCATAAAGGCAAATACAAATACATAGCAAGTACATGTGAATTGATGGAAGTCCCCTTCAAAGTGTATCAGTCACCGAGTAAAACGTTATGCTAGGCATTTTGTTCCTACCCCGGAAAACTGTTGTGCTGCTTAAGAGGGTGAAAGAGGGAATGTGAGACTGTTACAGGGTCTTTTATTGAAGGAAATGGCTGATACCCAATACTTTGGAATTTATTGATTTTATATATGTCTGTATCATTTTGTATGATTTTTAATAAATAATGAGAACCTAGTTATCATATTGCCATATACCATTACTGATGACATGATCTTCAGTATTAAATACATATATTCATATATGCGCACACGCATTCTTGTTTTCCTGGTGAACACTGTTGTTCTCACAGTCAGTTGCCATGGCACTGCATGCCTATATTAATAATGTATGTTAATAGGTTGAGGAATGTAACTGCACATGCTCACAGTTGCAAATAAAATGTTTATACATTGGTCTTTAATTACAAACAATAATTTATCATCTCCTGGCCTTTTGTCAGAGAACTTAAAAACCTTTGTGCTTTTTAGGAAGCATTTTAGGTAGGGCCCAATAAGCACAAAAAAATACATCCAGGGTTTCAGTGGCACCTTGTGATAGCAAGATGCAGGTGTGGTTATGGTTTAGTGGGGTAGGAGATGAAGGCAGGATCTAGGTGAAGTGATTTGCTTGGAACTACATAGCAAATTTTATTTTKGGGGTGAAAATAGAAGGCAAATGTCTGCCATCCAGGCTGAAAATTGCAAGTCCATCTTTTTTCTGAATTGAGTATGCTACTAATTTATCCACAAGCTGTTTCTGTCTYAGTTGAAACAGACAGCCCTATAGAAAATGGAAAATGAGTCTTCAGTGTTTCACTTAAGACTGAAGTGAAACGGGTTCACTTGATAAGCATAAATTCACGTCTGTGACTGATTCATACAGTCTTGTGCTATGTATTTCTTTGATCTCGAAAAGCAAAGGGTAAACCTGCAAGTGTTTGTGCTGCAATTAATCTGACTGAATTCAAGATTAATTGCTTGGGCCAAAAGAACCTGCTGGACCACAAAGCATCCAGAAATGTTTTGTCAGTATATTTGGCATTTAAACCCTGAGGCTTGTTTATGTTTTAACACTTACAGGGGCAGTGTCAGTACAGCCCTGAAAAGTTCAAAGGAATTACATGAAATTTTTTAAGCATTAGGCAAATATTTACTGGTCATCAGATAAGTTCAGCCAGCTTGGGAAGTTAGATACTTTTAGGTCAATCTTATGCAAGCTATTTTGGGATTTCTGCATTGAAGTCCAGCTCTGTATCTAGTCATGTTTAATTTGAAAGCAATTACTTTTATTTTATTTTGCTATGAGGTATAAGCAGCAAGACTCAGTTTTGGATCCAGGATTCTCCACAGCTTTATCCTGACGCCCCTGATGGATGGTTTTCATGACATTTTCCATCCCACAGGGATGAACTTTGCCATTTTGTAGTTTCCTGAGGTGGCATCTCCTTCACTCACAAAAAACCTACCTGGGAGAAGTTCAGATAGGACAGCAGTGATAATGAATATGCTCAACGTGTCTTGGTACTTTTTGCCTTGCAGGATTGTGTTCATAATAAACAAACAGCAGCCTTGGTTTAAAGAAGTAGTAAAGTCTCTCAGCAGCTTGTACAGTCTCTGCCCCATTAGTTTTCTTTCCTGATACTGGCCCACAGAACCACCCCCCTTTCTACCTCTATATCTATTAAACAGCTTTTTCTAACTGCTTATAGCCTGAACTTAGCACGTGATTTGGTGGGTCCTGCAGCCGCTTAGGTTGTAAGCGCACATACTTGCCTGCCCATCACTAATTTTTATGAAGTATCAATGAAATAAAAGTAGTTATCAAAAAACAAAAGACCAAGAAAATACTTCCTCCCCCTTTCATATTAGACCAGCACTGTTTTGACTTGGCATGGCTCACAGCATCAGAGGGTTATATTTCTGRCAGCTTACTCAGCAAATGAACAACCGATGAACATAAGCTGTCAGTGAAATAACCACCCGGTTGTTTGTTCAGAGGTAATGTGTTGAGAGTTAATGTCTACTGCTTGGGCATCTGTCACGGAGGACATTAAGCTCCACAGGGATGGTACCGCCTTACTGGTTTGCMGGAAATCAAGAGGATGCTCCTGTACTTCTCATTCTCTTCTCCTCTGCGCCCATCCTGCAACTCAGCTTCCACACTGAAGGGAAMGTGGCTGCAGCAAAGAGCAGAGAAYAAAGTGGAGGTCTGGAGAGTGTCCCTTTGCAGGCCATTTTTTCTCTAGTCCCAGGAAATATTTCACAGTCCAGCTGAATTAGCTTTATGTGATATATAACTTTTTGCTTATGGAAGGAAAGATAGGTCTTTTTCGTGTCTTCTTTAAGCCTTTATCATAAACATGATGATGTGTGGATAGAAATTGTGTTCATAAGCCCTGTGTACAATCAGGTCTTCGAATATTACCCTCTCCATTCTTGTAGTGGCCCCTGCTAGTGTTGGCTGCCTACAAGATGCGCATAAAGCCATGTCTCAGCTATTCAGGAATGCTGTCAGCAAGAGGTAACATTGCTTATGGGACAGCAAAAATTAAAGTTACAATGCCTGACCAAAAGCTGGCATCTCAGAAAGGAAAACTGCAGTGCAATCTCTCAAGCAGATGGATGATAATTTCTGTRGTTTTGTGTTTAAAAGAAAAGATTTATTTAATTCATCAAAGACATTGTTCCTGATAACAGATGTAAAGATAACAGCRGACGTCATGTTTGAGTTCTGTTCCCGCTCCTTCTAATACTGCAATTTCTGAACAGAAAAGCGAAACCAAACCTGCAGCAGTAATAGTAGCTACTTTTTTCCACTGAGAAATGTTACTTAAACTTCAGGCAGTTTATGAAAGAGAAAAACATGATTTTAAATACCTAAGAAGTTTTTGAGAATAAATTCCTTTAAAATCTTTTCTGTTGGAAGCATCCAATATGTATAACATAGTGCTCTGGCAGGAGAGGTAAAGAGATAATGTCAAGATTGTATCAGTTTGATGGGAGATACTCTATTTAATTTGTACGTGATGTAGAACTTTGAAGAATGAAAATAAATCAATAAAAGATACTGGAGATTGAGATTCTGTAAGATTTCTTAATCCTGAAGTAGCTTTTGGAAKAGAGTAAAGAAACCCTGGTGTCTGAGCATATGCACTATTAAAAAAATCAGCATTGCCAGGATCGGGAAAGAGATGACCAGTAAAGAGAGATTTCTGTGTTTATTTGTTAGGGAAATGAACTGTCAGATCGTCCTCACGGCAGGAGTACACTGACCGAGAGCTGGGAGAGCAGGAGCATATTAACTTTCTCTTTGTTCAGCCTATGCCTTCTTGACTGTTTTCATTCTATGTCTCTTCATGTTATGAACATCAGTTTCCAGCGCTTGGGTAGAATCAGCTGAGACGCATGATTATGGGCGATGTTGCAAAACAACTTTCTGCTCTCCACGTGTAAGATCTGCTTCTGGCACTTTTTTGCTTGGCTGTTCTCGACAGATGCAGAAGTGGCATTTTTTTTTTGCCTTTGAACTTCTAATGCGCYAGACACGAGTCAAAGAAATACTCCAAATACCTAGCAGGTCTTTGTGTGTCTTGGCTTAACTGCTGACAGCCACGCCAATGTGTGTATTTCTGCAGTGCTGTTAATAATTTCAGGTAGTGGCTTTCCCAGAGAAGACCCCAGTGACCAGGAGAGCCAACAAAGTCAGAAGCTTGGGTGGGACTTCTTGTAAGGAAGAAGTATTTTCTTGTCYGCAAGGGTGAGGGTTTTGAGGGGGCGAGGGGTAACGTAGTATTTTGTCTGTTGCTTGGTGGTGCGTTTGACCRCAAATTGTAAATTACAGGGTTCGGGCTGTAGTCTGCAGTCTGCTTGGAGACTACATGTCCTCAACAGGGCAGGCTTTTTGCAACCTGTGGTGAAAAGCAAGTATTCAGCAGACTGTTTGCTGGGACTGAGGAGGAAAATGGGCTCTCCCAGGCAAAAGGATGAAAACTCCAAGAAGCCCAAGAGCAAATGAGAGCTGTGGGGGAATGGAAGGATTTGTTCTTTTTCTTGTGCCTACCTTCAAAGACACGGGAAACCCAGGGCGGGGWCGATAATCGCTCCTGAAATAGCACTAAAGAAGCCTGAAGTGCTGCAGGGACAACAGAAATGGCTGGGAGCTGGGGCTGTAGGTGTTCCATTGCTGCTGAAGGGGACCATCTGTGGATGAATCCTCAGCTGGAAGAGATGTGAAAGCTTAGCGGGGAGGCCTCGTGCGTTCACACCGATACCTGGAGGAGAGGATGAGCTGCCTACGCGAGCCAAAACTTGTAAATGCCTGTTAGATAAYGCAGCAAAGAGACTGATCCGTGGATATAAGGATTGAAAGAAACAGGCAAAGGGAGAGAAAGGTTGATGGGTGAGAATGAGAGATGTGGAGCAGGTTTTCTCCAGGGTAAAGCCTAAAGCCAAACTTAAAGCTTTCACGTAAGAAGGTATGATGTATGCCTGTATGCATTATATCCCAGGAATTGCAYGGCCCCCAAGCTTCTCTCTTCCCCTGCTGCAGGAAAATTGCTGCTGGGATAGARATTAATAGCAACAGTTCCTCAGACTTGTGCTATATATAGCAGAGCTCAAATATGTCTCCTTCCTACACCTCTGCCTGCCAGCCAGACACATCATTTCTACCGAAACGGTGACAATACAGAGGTGGATTAACACAGTAAGGGGCGTGTTATGAGTACCCCCGTCTGCATCTGCTCTGTGTCACATCACTCCTGTCCCCACTGCATCCCTTGCTACCAGGCCCACGGCRTGCTGGGGTGCCCACAGAGCCCGATGCGGGGCTAGGAGCCAGGTCTGCTGCTGGTGGAGACTTCTTGTGACCATCCTGCCAAACATGTTTACCATGAGATCCCTCCCAGTCTGAACAGTCTGAAAGGCAGATATATCCTGTGGTCGGAAAGGGGAGTAGGTAGCCAGGGAACCCATTTTGCCAAAGATCTTCAGTTAGTCAAGGTAGTGAAGATGAGGGCTAGCTAGGAAGACAGGCAGTAGGACCTCAAAATACTGTCYAGCTCAGCAACGAAAGGCAGAGGAAATTCAATGCAAAGGAAAGTAAAGCAATCCTAACTTTGTGCATAAAAAAAGGGTTCTAGATTTTTATTATTCAGGATATTGGTGTGATTTCAATAGACAGACCTATCAAAATGGCAGTTCCGTGCTCAGTAGTGACTAAACCAGCAAAATCCAAATGTTTTGGAATTATTAAAAAGGCTTGGAGAACAAAACATCAGGTAATAATTATGCCCTGTATAAATATGTAATATCTCTGCCTCCAGAATATCATGTGAAGTTCTGCTCTCCTTCCTCCACCTCAGGAGGATACAGAATTGGAGAGGGCTCAGAGAGCAGTGAGAAGGATAATTACACAATTTCCATAGGAAGAATGATTAGGTAGGCTAGGAGTCTTTAGGTATTAGAAGAAATGACTGTGGAAGAAGACAACAAAGATCTGTACTATAACAAACGCAAGAGAGACAGAGAAATCAAATTAGGACTGACTATAGGCGAGGCCCTGAAGGCACCGATTAAGGTTAATGGCCCAGATGAGCCCCACCTGAGCTTCCCACAAACCCTCTGCCCATTGGCCCAGGAGCCCTATTTAAGCCCAGGGGGGAGGCTTTGTTTGTGCCTGCTTTGAGGGTGGTGCTTCTGGGTGGACTCTGGTGCTGTGCTGCAGGTAGCTTGTCTCTRGTCCTGCTTTTGGTCTTCTCTTCTGGATGGACTTGGGACCTATGTAGTAGCCCTGTTTCCTGCTGCTCCTGGATGCTGGACTTGGCTCATTGTTTTGCCCTGTCTTTGCTGTTGATGGACCCTGCCACCAGCCAGGCCTTGCTCACTGCAGTTGACCTTGGCTCCAGGCTCATCTTCTTTCACCGATCAGCCTGGTTCTTGCACCTCACTGTACCGGAGAAGTTGGGTAAGTAATTTGGAGATATATTACCACATACTTACCTGGTTCTTGGGTTCATCCATGGCTGTGTATGCTTGTGTCCTATTTGTCAGGATGCTGGCTGAGATGMATGTTTGGTGTAAGTGTCTTGGCAACCATTTGGTCAAGTAGTCTTGCATTTTGGAGTTTTCTAAGCTTTACTTCAAGTCTAAATTTAAGGCAATAAATGGGATGCAGTTCAATTTCTGGGTTTTGGTGCAGTGCTTCTATTAGCTTCTTTGAGAATGTGATTTAGCCCTTATTTATGTAAGAAAAGATCTTCTGAAGTCTTACTTAACTCCTGACTTAGGTCTGTTTTTTCAAGCAGGCAGKTTTTCAAGCTATTCATCTCCTTTCTGCTTGGCTCTTCCATTAATATTTAAGAAACATCTGACCAATGTAACCAAACTTAACTGACAAGTAACAATTGAAGAGACAGGTTCCTACAAGCTAATTGTGAATTACTAAACCTAGCCAAGTGGCAGGCCAGATAAAATAAGATTTGAATGGGTATTAAGTGGGGTAGAAGCGCACAAATCAACTGTTGGCTTCTGATCCCCCTTTGGTCTGCTTCTAAGTATGTGGAATGCTGGCTTATGTAACTTCACAAGAGTTGCTTAGGGGCTTGTTAATAGAAATGTCTTTTCTATTACTAGACTAGAATAAACACAGATGGAAGTATTTTAATAACAATAATGTACCAAGCTCTAATGCTTAATGTGAAGCACTTAGCTAACAGTGGATACCTGCTAATTGGTTTTATGTATTTTAACTTCTTGCTGTTATGTTTCCTAGATGTCTTGGTCAAATTATATCTTTGTGCCTTTTAATTGAAACTTCCTGCAGAAATAAATATTTTTTATGTTCCTTGAGGAAGGAGGCAGGAAGGAAGGTGTTTATCAACTTAAGCATTCTCYTTCAATGTAATAAAATGGTACAAATGCTTCTTTCTTGTTTTATTCAGAAGTCAAACCTCTCCTAAGAAGTAAAGGCTTTCTTGGCTGGGATAATGAAATGTAATGTCCAATCATGTGAACAGTTCGTACACCAGGATGGGTGTTGTGTACTAGGAGGACTGGATCCCCCAAGCTATTGGCCAGTACCAACAGGTAGAAAGAACAGCTACAATAACGATAGCTTGCTTCAGGCTCATTAGGAGAAAAATGGCTTTGTTTTCAGAATCTGTGATAATCTACATAAGCATCTCAGTTGGGTTTTATAATCTGTTTTTTGTGCTCTAAGCTGCTTTGGATATTGAGCATCTATTTAGTAGTTTTATAATATATTCTATTCTGAAAGGTCTTAGAAGATTCTGAGTGACTGCTTTCCCTTCTTTGAACCTACAGACTGCATTTTAAAGTAGGAGACTGAAAATGTRATGTGTGGTTTTTTTAACTCCCCAATTTAACCCAAATGAAATAAAGTTTGCCTTATCAAAAGGATGCAGAGTTAGACATTCCCAGAAGAGTGTGTGTTTTCTTATTCTTGGGGCTTTAGAAGTTGAGTCCTTGAGGGAGGGAACACTACAGTCAAGTTCCTTTCCCAAGAGACAAAATGCTGCCTTATCTTCTGCATTTTTGTTAAGATTTTAAAGCACCAGCTGCTGTCTTCATTGTTTTGCCACTTGAGCTAATGATGAGTAGTTTAAAGTAATGAATCATTCATGCTGTTTTTCAGAAAGCCTATAGTTATTTCATGAATTTCTAGATTTATTAATTTCATAGTTGCTTCTTCTGCTACAAGTACTAATTTAAAAGAACTACAATTAAATTGGGACATAGGGCCAGCCTGCTTTCCTCAGAGCTCAGCTGAGAAACCTGTCATCTTTAAGAACAAACTTGGGTAATGACTATTGTAAAAGATAATTTAGTGCAAGATTTTTTCAACATGGTAATACAGTGAAAGGAGACAAAAACTAAATGAATCTAGAAGAATCAAGCTTGAGTACTTTCAAGAAATCACTTTACCATTTCAAAACAGCTTCTACTTYGTATGTCAGAAGCGGGCAACAGTGTCTCCTGCATTGATGTCGGTTTCTGAAGAGAATACAAAACATGGTGTCTGTGGATCATCTTTCCTCAAAGATCAAGCACTGCTCAGGCTGTAGTAAACTCCATAATTTGCTGAATACTGAAATGGAATCTGAAAGCTTTTAAGAAACTGGTCTGATGCTCCCGAGACATGTGGGAACTCTGCKAGAGACCTCACTACAGGCAGGATTGGCCTACAAGAAGTGTTTTCCTGTCTTAGCCTTATTTTGTGGTCTTCTAGAAGTGACTTAATGTCTATCCCTTTCTTGCAAGGAGAACATTGAGCTCCTTGTTCATTGGTGCCTTGTAAAAGCTGAACTTTGTCCAGGAGTTACAAGTATTCCTGAAATCTCAGATGGAAGATAGATGAAAAGTGCAATGAAAGATGCTTATTAACTTGAAATACTCTAAGGGGGGCAGGCTCTGCTCACTGAGTTTAAATAGGCATTTCCTGGGTTTTGCCCAGAACTGTTAACTATTGCTCATTACTTTCTATGGGTGTATGTTCCTATCCTTGTTAGAAAGAGAACAGGATGGATTTCAGATCGAATCTAATTTTACTCATGAGCACACTCAGGCACGAAAGACATAAGTGARTTGCTTGAGGTCATGCAGAAAGTCTGATGGCCACTAACAGAGTTCGGAACTCAATCTTCTGTCCTAAGATGAATAGCTTGTTCCTTCTCTGTGGAAACAAGCAACAGGATACTTGAATCACTGAGGAACAGGAACAAGTCTAGGCATTTTCCCCTGCCCCTATTTTGCCTTTTTCCTAATGGTAGTAAAAGGGCATTGTGGGGTTGCATTTTATTTTTTTCTTCTCTATAACATAGCATCGTGGTCTAATCCTGCAAATACTTAGACATGAGCAGGCCACAATCAAATCATTTAACTGCTCTGTCTATAAATAGGGAGGTTTGTATTTGCCTGACTTCTCTAACTGATTAGTCTGAAATTGTGACTGTAAGTGTAGGCTTCACTCCTCTGTTAGCATACCAGGGAGACTCTGGATCTGAAAACAAGAGATGGTGACATATAGGTTGCACAACAGGGATGACTTGGACAAGTAAATAACTTAAATGTAAGAGGTGGGATCACACAGTGCAGATGATGATAAAGATCTACCCAAGGAGTAGAAYTGAGGTCAGGATTTTGTATTTGCTAGTGTCAGGACCATGGTGGTGCAGCTAAGGTTGCTGGTGTGGGACCTTCGTAGATCTCTCTGCAGCTTTTCCTATGCCAACTGCTATCCCTGTTTCAGTAAAGCGGTTCCTGTTCCCTTCAGCAGGGTTGTCTTCTCTCAAGTGGAAAAAGCTCCAGCAACTATGGTGTGGTTATTCCTGTGCAGAGGCTTGCCAAGATGGGCTTCCAGCTCCTAAAACTGTGCCCCTGCTGAGAGCTAGACAAGGCACAAACACTGCTAGTAACAAGGCAGTTGATATGCTGTCGGCTTTTTGGTGGTGCAAGGTATGTTTCTCCCCTTATACATCCATTCCGGTCAAAAAAGCTGGGCTTGGGGGGGGCTTCCTGGGCAGGAGGCTGCCGGGGGGCTTCCTGGGCAAATGGTGGTACTGTGTAGGTTTATGCTTTATAGTATYGCCAGAGGACTACCTCATTAGTTAAGGTAACAAAGAACCTATATGTATATGTCTAATGAAATACTTAATGGTTGTTAAGAAGTACAGCTGATCTAGAATAGGTATTGGTATATGAGGTGGAGTACTGTTTTTTTCTTGTCTTGTATCTAGCCAATTTGAATGGCTGTAGGTCTAAGTATTGTGATAATACCAACTTTCATAGAGGATTAATTCTCTTCTGGTCTGAGTGCATGCCAATGGAGTGTTTTTCAACATTTCAAATAAGCAAAACCTGACCCCAGTTATGCAGAAAGAGAAAAACACAAGTATTTCTTGTACTTGAAAAGTCAGTGTTTGCAGCCCATGTTTTAAGGATGCTCACATTAGGCATGCTTTCATCTGTGAACTGTTGTGACTGCTATGATGTTAGTTCWCCATCCTTAAATAGGGTTTTGGTTTTAAGCTGTTTTTCTTGTGTTAGTACTTTTTGAATGATATTAAAACCCACATTCCAAATGAAGATTTCTGCCCTCACTCCCACCAGTCTGTAGCTGGAGTATAACTTTCTATGGCTTTCTTCTTACAGCCAAGTGTCAAGTTAAGAGTTTCACCTTCAATAAATGGTTTGTTTACTGTCTGGCCAGATGATACCTATCCCAATGGATGTCTTTGTTCTATCTTTAAGTTAACAGTCTCTTACAYAAGCATTAAAAGTATCATCTAAGTGAGTTATTGGAAGCCCTGGAGGGATGAGCAGGAGGGAAGGCTTTGTGTTAAAGTGGGATCTGGGGCGGGGACCGTGGGGACAAGCTGCTGCTTCTGTGCTCAGCTCACCCTTGATTTCCAATAAGGATAGCCTGAGGCTGGGTCTTGCATTAAATACCACTTGGCAAACCTATGTAAGCACYCTGGCAGCTAAGTGAAAGGATTTTCTGGCACTAAACTCCTGCATGGTACTGGTAGCTAATATAATATGGTTTATCATTTCTCTCTGGGTACCTGTCTCTAAATACAGTAACTGGTTTTGTTAAGCTTTGCACTGTAGTAACATGTCCTTATTTTCACTTCAGTGTCTTTGTGTGAAAGATGATTTCTGGGTGCCTGGCAAACTGGAGGGCTTGCTTTCCACAGGAGACTGATCCTAAACAGGGTCACTGTTCTACCCCATGCTGGCCAGCACTTGGGCACAAGTTTAGAACTCCCCCAAAATTTAGTCTTCAAAGTTAGAAGGACCAAGGGGAGAACTGATGAAGCAGAGTGTTAGCATGGGAGAGGTCTTCTAATCAAGAACACTAATCAGCACGTCTGTACCATGCAGCAGGGGAGGGGAGAGAGCCTGACTCAGGGTCTTCCTGAACTTGTAACTCTCAAGCAATTTGAGTTGTTTCTTTAAAGGTGTTTTGCATTTTACCTGCAAGGCAGAGAATAGATGCATCTTATTTGAAGTTAGAGATGTTTTAGCCACAAAAGTCACAACTTCAGAGTGATAGTACAATTGGAAAATGATTTTGTAACTTAGATTACAACTTGTTGGCTCTTAAGGTGCATTTAGAATATGATTACTGAGGGGGGTTGCATGATTTCTTGGCTTTAACAGAATAACACTAAGCAGGCAACTTCTACCTAATGGTGATATCTAGGAAAGCAATGGTGAACAAGGGCAGGGAGARGGGAACTTGATTATTTAAAAAATGYGCATGTTTCCAAATCCACAGTTTGCCACAACTCCTACGATTGCTAAGATGCTAGCTTCAGAGATATGAACATGGTTAGCTTTATACCCAGGAGAGCTGATAATAGCAACAGTTTAAAAACTGAATCAGAGGGTGTTAGTAGGAAAACAGGCACAACAGGATAAAAAATATGGGGTGGGGAAATCTGTAGCATCAATTTCTTTTCAGTACTTGAATTGGGTGGATAAAGGCTCAATATACTCAGGTTTTTAGAAACCTACAACTGTGCTGTTAACTTGCAGTAATTTCTGTTTTGACTTGGTGAGAAAAACCTGTTAGCTCTTGGCTGTCACCAAGAGTGTGTATAGGTCTGGCTTTATTTCTAATAACTGAATATTCTGAAGCAGCATATTTGGTCTTCTGCTCTACTTCTCAGTTAAGATGTACTTGACCGAGATGAAAGAAAAATAGCAGAAGTATGTTTGTGGAGGAGGGACTTCAAAATGAAAAAACGAAAAGATTTCAAAGAATAATCCAACATGCTTTAAGCTTTGGGAAGGGAAAAGGCTTCCCTCTTGAGYGGTGTGATCAGGAATGTGCAGATGCTTATGGGTGCAATGTAATTTGATATGTAATTTGACTGTAATGTTATTTGGAAGTGCCAGCAGAGACCCTGTGACCCCAAAGGATCACCTGAAGAGGTCACCCCCTCTAYGGACATCACTGAGTCTTGTTGGATACTTTCTTTTCTGTTTTGACAGCTCCTTATTGCAGGGCCCTCAGAAAATTAACTGATATTGCCATACCTGTGTATTATAGTAGTCTGGTAATTCCTGTGAAAGCAATTGGATTATTTCAGTTTGAAACCATTCTCAGTTTTCTGATTTAAGAATATTAATCTACCTGGAAGAAGAAAATACTGCTCCCCAGAAATTGAGGTGCGTGGATACCTATTTTATCTAAGTGRAAGGCATGCAGATGCTATAACTCTGCTTTTTTTTTCCAAATACTTATGAAAGTAAGAGGAAAGTGAACTCTGCTAGGGCAGAGACTATCGTAAAAACCAGCTCTGACTCGGATTCCTTTATCTTATTTTGGATTCAGGGCGCTTTAAATTTTTAATATGTTTTCCTTAATGAAGCAATTGTATTAGCAGCCAGAGGTACCATTTCAGCTCAGATGTGCTAAATCCTGTACAGTAACTTATGGAGTGGTACTTTATCAAGCTGAACTTATTGGGATAACTCATGTACAAAACTTGAAGCTGGGGCCTTATTTTTCAGCTGTATTAAGCAGTATTGCAGGCTGGTTTCAGTGGAGCTGCTTCAGGCGAAGCTCACTGGTGTGGGTTACCCTTGCTTCCTTGGGCAGCCTCCACAGCTGCAGTGAGGACTAATTCTGCCAGTGAAGTTGTTGCAGCAACTCCTCAAAGGCATGGGGATGGGGTAGAGCATCCAGTGTTGGTATAGAGGGGATCCCACAGTTTCCCCCACGAAATCCAGGGGCTTCCACTGTGGGGAATATAAGGGCTGACTCGGGGCAGAAAATCTCAATTGCTGCTAGCAGGGAAGCATCTGGAAGTAGACTGAGTGCTTTTTGAGCAGGCTGTGAAATGCTTCTGCTGGTTCTTTCCAGCAAGGATGCAGAGATTAGGAAATCCCAGAAGTAGCCCTGGGGCTGGGTAGGAAAGGAAGATGGCAACTGGGTAGGAAAGAGCATAGTGTTTGTCATTTATTAAATGTTTCTGTGAGGAACTTGCTAATCTTTGGGGGAAGGAAAGCTGTGCTTTTTTTCTGATGAAACACAAGTGTAATGTGTAGAGTTGAGAAGGAAGGAGGAACACTTCCAGGAAATCTAATTAAACAAAGGAAGGGGWTCACTTCCAGGAGACCTAATCAAACACCAAAAGGCTCACCAGCAGTAGTTTCTCTGTCTTCCTTTCAGATAGTATTTTTATAATCATATTTCAATTTCACTGCTAAATCAAGCATTTGTGAAAACTGAGTCAGCCCCAGAAATCATGAGCGAGTTTAAAAATACACATTTTTTCCCCTTTTGTTTGACTTTTGGTTTTCAGACCATAAATCGTGTTCATTTGGCTTCTCCTGCCTTCTCTCTCTTGCAAATAAGGGCAAAAAAAATCCCTTGAATAAAAACAAAGATGATATTTTCACAGCAAGAGCTGCAGCTTTAAGAAAAACTGCAAGTATTAAACACTGAAAAATGTACGACCTGGGAACACAGATATGAACTTAGGTGGACAGTTGATATCTACTGCTTCGAGTCTAGAAAGGGAAAACTGTCCAGGTTGAGTCAGCATGGGCACAAACTGCATGGTTTAGAGCTGGACTGGTCTTTCCTAGACTTCTGTGCCTGTGAAATTCCACAGAAATGTAAAAATCTCACATGTGAGACCAAAAATGTTGGACTGAAAGAAGCCAGTGTATTTTTTTCAGCTACCTTTGAAATCCACGAYATGTAGGAGTTGCGCTTGGTAGGCTTTTTAAATAGATATTAAATCTACTTAAAGGCAAGCTGCAAGGAGGTTTAGAAGCTATTTTTAAAACAAGCTTTTTCCTTAGCATCTGAGGAGCTGTTTGCCATCTAGTCACRTGTGCTTCTGGGGCATGGGAGAGGCTTTCTGCGGCTGCGGGCACGCTCCGCACATCTGCCTCTGCTGGGCCATGGSAAACGCTGTTGTCTGGACAGAAAGCTAAGCTTTGAGAAGGGAGAGCTCAAATGCCTCTGGGGCTTCATGTGCCTAAATACCTCTGCTCCTTTTCTTAGAGCTGTTCATTCAGAKAGTTCCGAAGTCTATACGGTGTTCCAAGGGCCTGGCTTTTATTCTTAAAGACTTCTGGCCATTATTTATGCATGTAATACCTATAGTTAAGAGCCACTCTTAAAATTCATGTGCATGGATAATTTATAATTATCTGAACTTTCAGAATTAAATTCGTAATTCTCAAATCTTGACAGTATTTGAATGTTTCATTTGGAAATGCTTTGATCTTYTATTTTATTTAAATAGAAAAATAGTAGGGAATGTTGCCTGTGATCCCTTTGATCTGGCTAAACTTTCTGGACTTCTTTTGAATCAAAATGTGCACTTCTAATTTCTAAAAYGCAGCAAGCTACACAAATGTATTTCTTTTTCTCCCACTTAACTTTTCCCTGTTATCAACCTGGCCTCATGCTGCTAAGTAAATAGAGGTGCAGCCTGCACATTTGTTCTACATCCACTGTTAYGACAACTGGAAGGCTTTGGTCATTATTTTATAAGGTCTTTTTCAGTCTATTTGAAGAAGCCTAATATGGTCTTTCACAGAAGAAATAAAACCCAGAGGATAGAACCTTGATCTTTAATTCATGTTCCTTTTGCCTTTTGAAGGGATATCTTCCCTCCTCYTGAACACAAAAGCTTTTGCTAGCCTGGTAGACTGGAGGGTGAGTTAAAGTGGCAGACTGAGGTTTATTGCCTGTGCGAGGTGGGCAGATTGCATGTTGGGCACAAAGATGAACAGTAGGAGGTTGTCCATCTCTGACTTACAGCCTGATAATTATGCACAATATTGTTTTCCTCTGGCCAGGGATTAAGGGCTAGTCTCAGGAATGCTCCTGGCTGGAAAGGAACATGTGTTAGATGGGCAAAGAGGCAATTTTTCTGAAGCTTATCAGCCTTGCCATTCTGATGGCAAAAACAAGTATGTGTGTTGGCAGCGTATGTATAGTGCACAAAACTCAAGGAAGAAAGCTGGAGAACTTCATAACAAGTAGAAGGAAGTAAGGAGGAACTGTTCCCTAGGGCTTACAACAAGACTTTGTCATATTCTTTTTGTCCACCTTGGGCAAGTGGCATGCTTTGTAGGAGGGGAGTCCCAAAATACTGGACTGTAATTTAAAGCCCTGCAATGGGACCTGGCACGTGTCTGGCACAGGGAAGACTGTGTTGCAAGGAGGAGCTCCTCGTGACTGCCACCAYGGTGAGCTGGGAGCTACTGAAAATCAGCATGCACCAGTCTGGAGGTACCCAGTAGGAAGTGTTAAGTGTAGGGCTCAGGTGAATTCTGCAGCTTGGGTGCCTTACTTCTCATCCTAATTGGCTGACATCCCCTGGGTAATCACAGCCACAACTCTCCTTTCTCTAAAAGCTGCTTTCCCCCCCTGCCCCTCTTATGAAAGGTAGTGAGAGGTGCTTGGAGGAGGGAAATACAAATGAGAAATCATGACTGATKTCTCGGATATGACACCTACCAAGTAGGAAGCTTGGGTTCCTATCCCTGCTCCCAGAGCTACTTATTTTGCACGAAAATACTGATTGACTAAAGCGCAATCCTGGCTGAGGTCTTCCCTTCAAACTCRGTGCTCTCGCCGCACTGTCACTGGCTCTTTGCTGGCCCAGCGATTCTGCACTCTTCGCTGCATACCAATGCAGCTTCCTTGGGAAGGGCAGGAAGCATCTCCCTGTCCCCTCCTGCCTGATACTGCTAAGTTGAAGCTTGGGGTGAGGTGGCTGGAAGTGCTGTCAGCAAAAAAAAAAAAAAAGCCAAAAGGACCTGGATCTCTGTTTCCAGGGTGAATGCTGTAGTCATCTGGGTATTTTACAAAAGGCAGCAGCCTCTCTGCTGCTGAAATGCCTCCCAGGCTTTCCTTACGAGGCCCCAGATCCTTTTGATGGGTGTTAGGCACTTTTTGGGTGACTCTTTCAGGATTGGCCATTTTTGGGGTTGGTTGCTAAACTTCTGTGGTGTACCTTGTTTGTATTGGGTCCCCTAAATGTTTTCTATTGCTAGGAAGCCTCACAGTTCACATTACCTAAAATCCAGTGCTATCACTGTAGATTTTTTGTGGTTTCCTAATACTGCAGGTAAAGCAGCATCAAAGCCAAGGCATATAAATATAACTCTGCACTGGACTGAAGTGACTAATGTGAGTCATAGCCAAGCAAACTCTACTGAGATCTGGCTTTAAAATAGATATCTATTGTGGGTGTGCATTTTAAAAAAAAAAATCCTTTTTTGACTTTCACTAGACTGCTATGATCAGCTTTAACTGAAACATGTAAATAAGGTAGTAGTAAAAGAAGGTGCAAATCTGAGGTAGTCCTAAGAGGCACCAGAAGGAATTTGCTGATAAAGAAAGAAATTGTAGGAGTGCTGGGCCATCCTTTCCCCTTCYGAGCTGTGTTTTGGTTTACAGCCCCATGGTTTGCCTGAATTGCCAAGACCTCTTGCTGACCTGTTGGCTCCAGCTACCCTGACTTGAATTATTTAAATTATTAATGTATGAATTAAAAAGAAAACAGCCTAACCTAAAAATCTGTCACCATTTAAATATTTAATCAGAAAAAATTACGGTTAGAATAGAAATAGTAACACTTGCAATGTACCATACTGAAGTGCTTGTGGGAAGGCACTACCAACATCTGGCAAGWAATAGACTTATAGAGAAGCTAATACTGCTTGCTCAACTGGTTGGTAATACTTGGTAATGTCCTCTCTGGAGTGGTTACTAGTAATGTTTCTTGCCAGTGTTCATAAAAAGGTCGCATGCCACAAATTGTTTACATCTGAATTTCTAAAATCTCATGTTATTTGGGTAAGAAAAATGAAAGTCAAATGTTATAAATGTACTGGTGGGGCAGGGGGCTTACATCTCCTGGAGGACAAATACTTGGTGCTTCTGGGTTGTACTTGCTATCTTAAAGAAAAATATTTTGTGATAAGGAAGTAATTAGATGACTTCCTAGGTTACTCCTATTTGGGTRAAGGGACAAGGACTGCAGTAAATAAGCTAAAATCACTTTAAATGTGCAAATTTTCATTTATTTCCATTATTTCAGAAAAAATGTTTTAGCATATCTTCTATACTTTATGAAAGACAACATCGCCAATACCAGTTTCTCAGGCCCTCARAGTTATTTCCCACATTAAGGGAAAGACTGGGTTTTACTTGCTTTGGACRGGAACCTATAGATGCAAAACACTACACCAATAGCAAGAGTTCACATTCCCTTTAAATGAAAAAGATGTTTTCTGCTACCTCATGACTCCAGAAAACAAACTTATGGAAGGGTTGAATCTCTTGAGTATTGTGAGAAATGTAGGCACTGGGAATGGGATAGTAATGATGTAAAAACAGCAATGAAGAACCTCATCCTGAAACCTAATTAAAATCTCTGGGACTTGGAAACAAAGCCTCTCCTCCTGCTGGGGTTTGCTGTTGCCTTGGCATGAGCTCTTCCTGCAGCCTTTAGCTCTAGGAGGTCATTAATACATGCCCTTCTCCCCCAGTGCTGCCTGCTCWCATGAAACCTGTGACAAATACGACATCCTCAAGGACACTTACAGTACTGTTGTCAAACTTGCTCAATTGGCCAACACTACTTATTTTTCAGTTGCTGTTTTGGTTTGGGTTTAATTTTCCAGTTGCCGATTCAAAACTAGAAAAGTAGATAAGGCTTTCTGATAAAAACTAGCATGCTTTTTTTTTAGCTGGAGACAGTCATAAGGTTTTAAATCACTTATGTTAAGAGCTACACTTGGTAAATCTCTGTAGAGGGCTCTTGCAATAGCTGAGGCAATCTGCAAGAGAAATTCATGGTGCTCAGAACCAGCAGCACTTGTATGATCTAGCATATCATGGCTGGACTCCTAGTGCTCATGATAACCTCAAGTTTACTGTAAACTGAACTCCATTTTCTTTTCACATATTTGTTACCCATTCTCTTAAATAAAACAGAGATGGTATTTCTGACCACTTGATAAATGTACTGATTTCCAATAATATAATCCTACTTTCAGGTTTAGGTCAAATAGCAAGCTTGGCTACTCTGAGCTGGTATACTCTTTTCCCCTAACACTGAACCACTTTAGGACTGTGTATGCCCAAGGCTAAAGGGAATTTCATGCTGAAACATCCTAAGCTTATTCAAGTGCTTCAGTATAATTTACATAGCAAATCTAGTAAAACATGAAGAACATGTAGTTCAAGTTTTGTTATGTTTTGAAGGASTCTTGCTAAACTGTAAGACTCGGATTAAAACAAATTGACAACTTAATCATTTTCTTTAGCAGCACTTTTATGAAGATTGGTCTCCTGTGGTTAATCTAGCTGCTTTTTGAAGGCTGCAGAGTTGTCCTCAAGAGAACTTTAAAATGCRATTTAGTTCTTTCACTATATCACTCCAGTGTATATGTGTTAATTTCTACTTATCACTTAAAATGTCACTTAAAAGGATGTGTAAATTAGTCGTCTTAAAATTAGGAAAGTAAAGATCTTAATTTCTCTTGCTTTCTACAGTAAAAAAAGTGAAATTTGGCCTCTTGGCCATGTAGTTCAACAAAGCTGGCAGAAGCAGMCGCTGGCTTTGGCAGTCCCTAAGCTGGAAGCTGGTGGAAGTGAAGAGAGTATCCTAAGAAGGTATGGCTATGTGCCTGCCAGGTTCTCTTACTCCTTGCTAGGAATCAGTTGTCATCAGGGTGGTCATTGGATTAGATGACCCTGATCTAACCTGGGAGAGCGGGCACTGACCAGGGGACCTGGCTGAACCAACTGATGCMGTAGCCTAGGAAGTAATGAAGACTTAAGAGCTGGTGGTGTGCAGGGTATGAGGAAAGGTCAATCAGTTGAATATAAGCTCTAGCTGCTATCTCTTCAAGAGCTTCTACAGTTCTTCGTGAAAAACAAGAGTAAAAGCAAGGACTTTTCTGTGAGGATAGAGTAGCTGTTGCGCTGGCAAGGGTGGTTCTGCCATTCAAGCATGTCAAAATAGGATGTCCTTCCAAAAGATGCCGAGAAATTGGGAGATGAGATGAGCCATGAGTGATGGAAAGGCTAGAAAGTAAGATTTATAGTGAGAGTCCTGGAGCTTAGTCCCTTCAGCTTAGCAAAGGTTAACAGGAACCAAAACTAGAATTGGAGGACTTGTAAGTCTGGCAAACAAGACCATAGGAAATGTCAGCAGCAACAGTAAAAGCTGCATCAGTTGTGATTCTGAATACTGCTGATGCCAACCTGTTGTGAATTCTCTGAGCATTTTTAAGTAAAGAATGAAGGCTTGTCTGAAAGATTAAATTCTAATTTGAACATGAAGTAAGTTGATGAAGTCCCATGGCCTGTGTTATGGAGGAGGTAAGGTGAGATAATTAAGAAAACTGATGCTACAATATATGTAGAGGCACAGCTCTGCACATGCGGACTTTGACCATGTCAATATTCCGCACCTATTTCACTGGCAGGTAGACTGAGTTATTTGAAGCTACCTTCAGCACTGCTGCATGGAAGATCATAGAATCATAGAATCATTAAGGTTGGAAAAGACCTCCAAGATCATCAAGTCCAACCGTCAACCCAACACCACCACACCCACTAAAACATGTCCCGAAGCGCCACATCCACACGTTTTTTGAACACCTCCAGGGATGGTGACTCCACCACTTCCCTGGGCAGCCTGTTCCAATGCTTGACTAACCTTTCGGTGAAGAAATTTTTCCTAATATCCAATCTAAACCTCCCCTGGCGCAACTTGAGGCCATTTCCTCTTGTCCTATTGCTTGTTACTTGGGAGAAGAGACCAACACCCACCTCGCTACAGCCTCCTTTCAGGTAGTTGTAGAGAGAGAGAAGGTCTCCCCTCAGCCTCCTCTTCTCCAGGCTAAACAACCCCAGCTCCCTCAGCTGCTCCTCATAAGACCTGTGCTCCAGACCCTTCACCAGC